>CANXME010001259.1:0-37500 GCA_948144175.1 Closterium sp. NIES-65
GGGGGACTACGGGGGGGGGACCTGGTACCAAGAAGAGCGGGGGTGGGGGGAGGGACGGAGTGCGGTAGGGGAAGAGGCGGTAGTAGGGGACTAACTCGTCGAACGTGACGTCCTGGGAGGACAGAACACGTCGGGAGGTGGGGTGGTAAAACTGCCACCCAGGGGCGTCGGGGGGGGAACCCCAGGAAGACGCAGGAGAAGCACGAGGGGACAGCTTGTCCGTAGACAGGTCGCGAACAAACGCCCGAGATCCCCAGACCCGGAACGCCGACGCATCGCCAACCTTCCCCGTCCACAGCAGAGCTGGGGAGGTCTCCGGTCGAGAGACCCTGGGGTGGAGGTTGATCTGGTGCGCAGCGTACCTGACCGCAAACGGCCACAGAAAATGGGGAGCAACCGCATGCATCATGGACGTACGAGCGACGTCCATGACCATGCCAATGCGGCGCTCAGCAATCCCATTCTGCTGTGGTGAGTCCGGAAGCGTGAAGGTCTGACGGATGCCTCGCACACGACAGTAGGCACTCAGGAGGGCAGAGGAGAACTCTCCGCCTCTGTCCGAGTGCAGACGCAAAACAGGGAAGTCAGAGCCAAAGCTCCTCCGAAGCTGGAGACGAGCTGCGCGGATCCAGTCGATCAACACCTCAGTGACCTCACCCTTGCTGCGCAAGGGGAGACTGTGGTGTAACGCGAGTAGTCGTCAACCACCAGCAGGAAGTAGCGCTCCTGACCCTGGCCACGGACGTGGGCTGGCCCCACACGTCCATGTGAAGCGTCTGCAACGGGGCCTCTGTCGGAGGAAACTGGGAGGAGTGAGGGGCAGCACGCTGGCGCCCCTCGACACAGGGGACAACAGGCAGGGCCAGGGCCCGGAGGGAGGGGAGGGAGGGACCGGGGAAGACCAGACACAAGGACTCGCGAGGCCATGCCTCTGAGCCGAAGCAGAGGAGGGGTGGCCAAGGCGGTGGTGCCAGAGGAGGTCTCGTGAGACAGACGACGACACGAACAGGGGGCAGACTCAGGACCAGACCTGGACGCTGCAAGCAAACACCTGACCAGACGAAGGGACCCTACCAGACGCAGTACCTGGAGGAGAAGCAGTGGTCAGTGTGTACAGTGTGTACCGCCGACGTGTAAACGTAGCCAGGTGGCGACCTGTATCCGCCTCCGTGCAGTGGGTCACCCGCGGACGAGCAGGGGTGAACTGGTGGACACCCGCATCCTGAAGGTCAGCACCCCTCACCAAGTTCGTCGAGAACGAGGGAGGTAGAGACCAGTCAGGGTGCCAGAGGGGGCCGCCGGACACGGGAGGACAGTGGAGAAGCGAGACAAGACAGGCCCCCCAGAGGGTCAGCCAGGGACACCGCAACAGGCCGACTCAGCGGCGTGAGAGTGGTGCGGTCCCTAAAGAAGGAGCGAGACGCTCCAGAGTCAAGGGTGAAGGTGTGAGAGGCCGAAGCGGACACAGTACCTGAGGGCGGACTCACCAGTACCTGAGAGCACACAGACGCACTGGCACCTAGAGCAGCAGCCTCACTAGTACCTGACGCGGCAGTACCAATGCCCGGTCGGGCGGAAACACCGGTAACAGTCATCCTCATCACTACCAGTCACAGCATACATAGCAGAGAGAATAGCATCAAAGTCAAGATCATAAATAGCTACACCAGCCCTAGACAGCTCTCCCCAGCGGGGGATCTCAGCGGCCTCCGGAAACTGCTGACGCCAGGCGTCGGTCAGGCGGCCAAAGCAGCGACGGGCTGTGTGGGCGCCTCCACACCTCTCCCCTGCACGGTCACCAGTGCGAAGAACGTAGGGGCAGGGACCAAGCGCACCACCGCGCTGACGCTGCAAGTACCACTCACGGAACTGCTGAGGGCCGGGGACGGTGCGAGAGCGCTGCTGCTGCTGCGGCTGCTGCTGCTGCTGCTGCTGCTGCTGCTGCTGCTGGCGCTGACCACCCCAGAGCTGCTCCGCTGGGACGAGCCACTCCGACCCCCGCCTCCACCGCCACCCCCGCCTCCACCGCCACCCCCGTCTCCACTGCCACCTCCCCCACCAGGACCGTCGCTCCCACCGCTCCCACCGCCTCCTCCGCTACCACCTCCGCCGCCACCTCCGCCTCCACCGCCGCCACTAGTACCTCCACTCCCGCCACCACCCCACCCGCCACCCCCACTCCCCCCTCCACCCCACCGCCTCCTCCACCGCACCCTCTAGCTCCACCCGCTCCCTTGCCCCCCTTGCCCTTGCCAGAGCGGCGTCTGCCGCTGGGGCAGACGCCGCGCCGACCGACTCAAAACCAGCGAGGTCGGCCGCAGCGGCAGAGGCGACAGAGGGCAGCAGGGGGGAAGGACCACACCCCTCAAAGATGGGGGTGCGAGGGTCACCCCGAGAGGCCCCTACAGCGACAATACTCTTCTCAGCCGCTAGCAGGGACTCCTCAAGGAGGTCGACACTGAGAGTGGTGGGACAGACAGAGAGAAACTGGTCCCTAACGACACGAAGGGACTCAGGGAGACGGGTGACGAGAAAGTAGAGAGTGATGTACATGGGAGGAGGGTTCGCAGCGCGGAACTCAGCAGGAAGGGCAGCACGGTAGCGGGTGTCACTAGCGCGGAGGTGGGTAACGAGGTCAGCAACAGTGGGAAAGGAAGCGAGGTCAGGGAAGAGAAACGGTAGCATGAGGCGGCTAAGGGCAGCGGAGGAAGGGGAGGAGTAGCGTGCAACTACAGCGTCGTACAAGGCCTGAGCGGTCTTGCACTGACTAAAGTGGGCACGCTCAGAGGAAGGGAGGTGGCGACGCACAGCAAGACGTGCAGCAGCATCGCGGGTCGCCCACTTGGAGCGAGCAGCAGAGTCAGCATCAGCAGGCGGGGCAGGGACAGCACCAAAGACAAAGTCAAAGAGAGAGACCTCATCTATCGCATCACACAGTAAGTACAGCTGCAGGTCTTCAATCCAGACGGCAAAGTCAATGGCCCTCCCCCAGCGTCAAAAGTAAGAACATTTGGGGTGGCCATGGCAGCAGCTGAAAGTCTCACCGGGCTAGGAGAGTCGGGTAGGTCAGTAGCAGAGGAACACAGCGCAGGAACAGCAGCACGGCTCCTCAGGTGGCTCGGGCGGCTCGGGCTGCTGGGGCGGCTCGGGCGGCTCGGGCGGCTCGGGCGGCTCGGCTGCTGGGGCGGCTCGGCTGGTGGGGCGGCTCGGGCGGCTCGGGCGGCTCGGGTGGCTCGGGCGGCTCGGCTGCTGGGGCGGCTCGGCTGCTGGGGCGGCTCGGCTGCTGGGGCGGCTCGGGCGGCTCGGGCGGCTCGGCTGCTGGGCGGCTCGACTGCTGGGGCGGCGGCTCGGCAGCTAGGGCGGCTCGGCTGCTGGGAGATGCAGCTGCGGGGCCGTCAGGCGCAGCGGCGGGCCGGCAGGTGCAGTGGCGGGGCCGTCAGGCGAAGCGGCGGGCCGCGGGTGCAGGGGCGGGTAGGCAGGTGCAGCGGCTGGGCCGGCAGGTGTAGCGGCGGGCCGCTGGGTGCAGTGGCGGGCCGGCAGGTGCAGCAGCGGGGCCTTAGGGTGCAGCGGCGGGCCGTCAGGTGAGGCGGCGGGGCCGTCAGGTGAGGTGGCGGGCCAGCAGGCGAGGCGGCGGGCCGTCAGGTGAGGCGGCGGGGCCGTCAGGTGAGGTGGCGGGCCAGTAGGTGAGGCGGCGGGCCGCCAGGTGAGGCGGCGGGGCCGTCAGGTGAGGTGGTGGGCCAGCAGGCGAGGCGGCGGGCCGTCAGGTGATGCGGCGGGCCGGCAGGTGAGGCGGCGGGCCGTCAGGTGAGGCAGCGGGCCGTCAGGTGAGGCGGCGGGCCGGCAGGCACGGCGGCGAGGCCGTTAGGTGAGGCGGCCGGGCCGGCAGATGCGGCGGCGAGGCCGGTAGGGTGCAGCGGCGGGGCCGACAGAGGTGCAGCGGCGGGGCCGGCTGCAGCGACGAGGAGGCCGCGGCGGGCGATGTGAGGGCGGCGCGGCACGGCAGAGCCGAGAGGGCGGTGCGGCGCGGCCGTAAGGCCTGCGCGACGTGGGGCCCGGGCCGCGCGCGCGAAAAAAAAGGAGTCGCGCGCGCGACTCTCGGGGCGCCACAAGGGCAGCGCGACACGCACTAGGGGGGGAGCGCGCCTCGGGGAGAATAGGGCGCGCTCCGGGCAGAAAAAAAATCGTGGGTGGGCCCAAAAAAAACGGTCCTTAAGAGGGACCCGCTCTATACCATGTGAAACTGAATGAACAGGAATGTGTGAACTATGAATGAAGGCAGTACAAATATGAACCCTAACTGGGTTGTACCCCCTATGGGATACCCCACTACAGCCTACACAATAGTATAAGCTATAGATATGTTCTGACACCTAAGAGCAGCAGTGGCAGGGGAAGAGTAGCGTGCAACTACAGCGTTGTACAAGGTCTTAGCACTCTTGTACTAACTAAAGTGCGCACGCTCAGCGGTCGGTAAGTGGCGACGCACAGCAAGACGGGCAACAGCACGCGCGTGGCCCACTGTGAGCGAACAGTGCTGTCAGCATCAGCAGGCGGGGCAGGAGAGGCACCAGAGGTGAGATCGAACAGGGAGAGTCCGTGTGCCCTATCGCACTGTAGGAAAAGCTGGAGGTCATCGACCCAGACCTCGAAGTCAATAGCACGACCCTCAGCATCAAAGGTAAGGACACTGGGGGTAGCCATGACAGGAGTGGTCTAGCAGGGAGGGCTCTCACCAGTCCGAGCGGGTAGGGCCGGGGCGCGCCGGGAGGAGCAGAGCTGCAACAGCGGTGGCAGCGGCTCGGCAGTGGCAGTGGTGGCTCGACGGCAGCTGCTCGCCGGCTCGTCTGCTGGGCGGCTCGGCGGCTCGGCGGCTCGGCTGCTGGGCGGCTCGGCGGCTCAGGTGCTGGGCGGCTCGGCAGCTCGGCTGCTGGGCGGCTCGGCGGCTCGGCGGCTCGGCTGCTGGGCGGCTTGGCGGTGAAGGGGCCGTGAAGGGCGGCGACGGGGCCGGCAGAGGCGGCAACGGGGCCGTGAAAGGGCGGCGACGGGGCCGCTAGGGGCGGCGACGGGGCCGCGAAGAGCGGCGATGGGGCTGCTAGGGGCGGCGACGGGGCCGCGAAGGGCGGCGAGGTGGCCGCGAAGGGCGGCGACGGGGCCTCCAGGGGCGGCGACGGGGTCGCTAGGGGTGGCGACGGGGCCGCAGAGGGGCCGCAAGGGGCCTAGAGGGGCGGCGACGGGGCCTAGAGGGGCGGCGACGAGGTCGCGAAGGGGCCGTAAGGGGCCTAGAGGGGCGGCAACGGGGCCGCTAGGGGCAGCGAGCGACGGGGCCGCGAAGGGCCCGCGAGGGCCTAGAGGGGCGGCGACGAGGCCTGGAGTGGCGGCGACGAGGCCGCGAAGGGGCCGTGAGGGGCCTAGAGGGGCGGCGACGGGGCCTAGAGGGCGGCGACGGGGCCGCGAAGGGGCCGTGAGGGGCCTAGAGGGGCGGCGACGAGAGCGCAAAGGACGGCGACGGGGCCGCTAAGGGTGGCGCGAGGGGCCGCTAAGGGAGCGCGAGGTGAGGGCGGCCTACGGGGCGCGCCTCGGGTAGGAAAAATCGAGTTCAGTGGTGGGCCCCTGAGAAGCGTTCCCACGAGGGAACCTGCTCTATACCATGTGAAGAATGAGGAATGAATGAACTAGGAAAAAGGTGGATACAAGTAGGAAAATCTAGAAATGTTGTACCCCATATAGTCTACCCCACTACAGCCTACATAGACTATAGCATATAAGTTTGACATGTCGCGCAGTCGCGCACACTCGCGCAGTCGCGCTCTCGCGCTCTCGCGCACTCGCGCAGTCTTGTAGTCGCGCACTCGCGCTGTCGCGCACTCACGCTGTCGCGCGCTCGCGCACTCGTGCTCTCGCGAACTCGCGCTCTCGAGCACACGCGCTCTCGCGCAGTCGCGTAGTCCCGCACTCGCGCACTCGCGCAGTCGCGTGTCAGAATCCCAACCACTAGACCATTGGGATAAAAGGGCTTGTTTCAGTAGCGGGTCAGTGCGTCCATAACCCCCCAGGCGAACGCGCCTGTAACCCTCTCCGGATCAATCGGGCATCCACAGTGCAGATCTACTGAAACCCCCCCACACTGGGAGGCCCAGGACTAAGCACAGCGGCAACGGCCTACATGTGCATACACCGGGAATCGAACCCGAGACCGCTCTGATACCATGTCAAAATCCCACCACTAGACCATTGGGATAAAAGGGCTTGTTTCAGTAGCGGGTCAGTGCGTCCATAACCCCCCAGGCGAACGCGCCTGTAACCCTCTCCGGGATCAATCGGGCATCCACAGTGCAGATCTACTGAAATCGCGCACTTGCGTGCTCGTGTACATGCGCTGTCGCGCGCTTGCGCACTCGTGCTGTCGCCCACTCGCGCACTTTCGTAGTCTCGTACTCGCGCTATAGCTCATTCACACTGTCACACACTCGTGCTCGCGCACGCACTCGCGCTCTCGAGCACTCGCGCTCTCGCGCTCCGCGCAATTGCGCAATCGCGCAGTCTCGCTCGCGCCGCCAGTCACGCAGTCGCGCACTTGCACACTCGCGCATGAAACAATCTAGTTTGTAAATTACGGTTTGCGCCGTGCGTCGTTGCTACGTTGCGCAGTAGCGTCGTTGCGCTGTTGCGATCTATATATTATTTTCTGAAGAAATTAAAATATATTTACAACAATTAGATTAATCTAGTTATAGTATTATTGTTCATTGAACAATCTAGCTTCTAATTTTCCGAATCAATCTACTAATATCGTGAGCATCGTGACATTGTGAGCATCGTGACACCGTGAGCATCGTGACATCGTGAGCATCGTGACTATCGAGAGCATCGTGACATCGTTAGCATCGTGACAAGGTGAGCATCATGACATCAAGAGCATCATGACAACGTAAGTATCGTGACATCGTGGGCAGCGTGACATCGTGAGCATCGTGATATCGTGAGCATCGTGAGCATCGTGACATCATGAGCATCGTGACCTCGTGAGCATCGTGACATCGTGAGCATCGTGAGCAAGATAAGAAAATGAATAAAATCAATAAACTTAAACAGAGAAAGTGTATGTAGTCATCAAACAACTTTCTATAAATTTACACAATCTGAAAAGATCCATCATAATTATTTAAACCTGTAATTTAGAAACTTGATTGTTCAATAATATTCTATAAGCATATTCAAACACATCGTGACAAGGCACAAAGATCGTGTCTAGGAAACCACCGTGCGGTTATAGCGTTGCGCCGTGCGCGCTGTCGCGCACTCCCAAACTCGCGCTGTCGAGCAGTCCTGCACTCGCACTGTCGCGCACTTGCGCTGTTGGACACTCGCGCTGTCGCGCACTCGCGCTATCGCGCACTTGCGCTGTCGCGCACGCTCGCGCTGTCGCGCACACTCGCGCTGTCGCGCACTCTCGCGCTGTCGCGCACTCGCGCTGTCGCGCGCTCCGCTGTCGCGAACTCGCGCTGTCGCGCACTAGGGAACTCGCGCTATCGCGCACTCGCGCAGTCGCGCATTTGCGCACTCACGCTGTCGTGCACTCACGCTGTCGCGCGCTTGCGCATTCGTGCATTCGCGCACTTGCGCTCTCGAGCACTCGCGCTCTGCGCAGTCGCGCACTCGCGTAGTCCCGCACTCGCGCATTTGCGCACTCGCGCAGTCGCGCACTTGCGTGCTCATGCACATGCGCTGTCGCGCGCTTGCGCAGTTGCGCACTCGCGCTGTCGCACACTCGCGCAGTTTCGTCGCCGCGCACTCGCGCTATAGCTCACTCACACTCTCGCGTGCTCGCGCACTCGTGCTTGTTTAGAAACTAGCGAGAGTTTGGCTTAGGAGCCATAGTAGTTTAGGTGACTTAGTGAAGTTCGAGGGTGTAGGGTGTAAGTAATGTCGAGAGAATTGTGGAAGAAGAATGGTGGAACTAGAAAGGAGGGGGATACATGTAGTAAGCCCTAAAAGGGTTATACTCACTTTTGAGTACCCCACTATAGACTAGACATGCATTATAATCTGACAGTGCTCTCGCGCACTTCTCGCTCTCGAGCACTCGCACTCTCGCGCTCCGCGTAGTCGCGCAATCGCGCAGTCTTGCACTCGCGCAGTCACGCAGTCGCGCATTCGCACACTCGCGCATGAAACAATATAGTTTGTAAATTACGGTTTGTGCCGTGCGTCGTTGCTGCGTTGCTTAGTAGTGTTGTTGCGGTGTTGCGTTTTTATTTAATTTTCTGAAGAAAATATAATATATTTAAACTATTAGAACAATCTAGTTATAGTATTATTGTTCATTGAACAATCTAGATTCTAATTTTCCTAATCAACCTTTAAATATCGTAAGCATCGTGACATCGTGAGCATCGTGACTATCGAGAGCATCGTGACATCGTGAGCATCGTGACAAGGTGAGCATCGTGACATCGTGATTATCCTGACAACGTAAGCATCGTGACATCGTGGGCATCGTGAGATCGTGAGCATCGTGACATCGTGAGCATCGTGAGCATCGTGACATCGTGAGCATCGTGACATCGGGAGCATCATGACATCGTGAGCATTGTGAGCAAGATAAGAAAATGAATAAAATCAATAAACTTAAACGTAGGAAGTGCATGTAGTATAAACTAAAATCAAACAAATTTCTATAAATTTACACAATCTGAAAAATCCATCAACATTATTTAAACCTGTAATTGAAGTACTAGATTGTTCAATAATGTTCTATAAGCATATTCAAACTCATTGTGACAAGGCACAAAGATCGTGTCTAGGAAACGATACCTTGCGGTTATAGCGTTGCGCAGTGCGCGCTGTCGCGCACTCGCGCTGTCGCGCACTCGCGGTGTCGCGCACTCTCGCGCTGTCGCGCAGTCGCGATGTCGCGCACTCGCGCTCTCGAGCACTCGCGCTCCGCGCAGTCGCGCAGTCCCGCACTCCCGCTGTCGCGAACTCGCGCTGTCGTGCACTCGCGCACTCGCGCTGTCGTGTAGTCGCGCACTCGTGCACTCGCGCTCTCGCGCAGTCTCGTAATCGCGCACTAGCACTCACGCTGTCGCGCACTTGCGCACTCGTGCTCTCGTGCACTCGCGCTCTCGAGCATTCGCGCTCTCACGCTCCGCGCAGTCGCGCACTGCACTCGCGCAGTCTCGCTCTCGCGCAGTTACGCAGTCGCGCATGTCAGAACATATCTATAGCTTATACTGCTGTGTAGGCTGTAGTGGGGTATCCCATAGGGGGTACAACCCAGTTAGGGTTTCATATTTGTACTGCTTTCATTCATAGTTCACCTCATTCCTGCTTACTCATTTACACATGGTATAGAGCTAGGTCCCTCCAGGACCGAAATTTTTTTTTTTGGCCAACCGAAGCGCGCCCCCGAGGCGCGATTTTTTTTTTTAGCGACCCCTCTAGTCGCCCTCTCCCCTGCGGCCTCGCCGCCCACTCTGTCGCGGCCCCGCCCTGCTCCTTACGCGGCCCCGCCGCCTGCTCCTTACGCGGCCCCGCTCCGGCCCTTACGCGGCCCGCGTCGCCTCCTACGCGGCCCTTACGCGGCCCCGCGCCGGCCCCTTACGCGGCCCTTACGCGGCCCTTACGCGGCCACACCGCCGGCTCCTTACGCGGCCCCGCGCCGGCCCCTTACGCGGCCCTTACGCGGCCCTTACGCGGCCCTTACGCGGCCACGCCGCCAGCTCCTACGCGGCCCCGCGCCGGCTCCTTACGCGGCCCGTCCCCGGCCCCCCACGCGGCTCCGCGCCGGCTCCTACGCGGCTCTTACGCGGCCCCGCGCCGGCCCCCCCCCCCTTACGCGGCCCTGACGCGGCCACGCCGCCGGCTCCTACGCGGCCCTGCGCCGGCTCCCACGCGGCCCCGCAGCTGGCTCCTACTCGGCCCCCCCCGCTCCTATCACGGCCCCGCCCCGGCTCCTTCGCGGCCCTGCCCCGGCTCCTACGCGGCCCTACCGCCGGCCCTGACGCGGCCCCGCCCCGTCTCGCTTCTACGCGACCTGAGCCGCCTGTCGCCGAGCAGCCCGGGACCCGAGCCGCCCTGCAGCCGAGCCGCCCGGGAGCCGAGCCGCCCTGCACCCGAGCCGCCCTGCAGCCGAGCCGCCCGGGAGCCGAGCCGCCCTGCACCCGAGCCGCCCTGCCGTCGTGCCGCCCGGGAGCCGATCCGCTGTACACACGAGCCGCCCTGTCGCCGTTCTGCTTTTCTGTCGAGCTGCGCGACCTGCCCTGCCTGGTGGAGCACAGTCCCACTGTCACTGGGATGCTCTCTCCTCCCTACTCTGCTTGCACTGCTTCACGTCGTCGTCCATGGCTACCCTAGTGTCCTAGCTTTTGACGCTGAGGGTCGCGCCCATTGATTTTGAGGTCTGGCTAGACGACCTGCAGCTGTTCTTACAGTGCGACAGGGGCTGACGACCCTTTCTCTCTTTGACCTCACCTCTGGCGCCTATCTGCTCCTCGCTACTGATGACTGATCCCGCTGTCCGCTCTAAGTGGGCCACCCGCGATGCTGCTGCACGTCTTGCTGTGCGTCGCCACCTCCCTACCTCTGAGCGTGCGGCACTTTAGTCAGTACAAGAGTGCTCAGACCTTGTACGACGCTAGTAGTTGCGCGCTACTCCTCCCCTGCCACTGCTGCACTGAGCCGTCTCATGCTTCCCTACCCTCTTTCCTGACCTCTCTGCCTTTCCCACTGTCGCTGACCTCATTACGCACCTCCGCACTAGTGACACTCGCTACCGCGCCGCCCTTCCTGCTGAGTTCTGCGCTAAGAACCCCCCCCCATGTACATCGCTCTCTACTACGTAGTCGCGCCGCCTCCCTGACTCCCTTCGCGTCGTCATGGGACCACTTTCTCGCAGTCTGTCCCACCACTCTCACCGTCGACCTCCTCGAGAAGGCCCTCCCTTGCAGCGGAGAAGAGCATAGTCGCTGTAGGTGCTTCTCGTGGTGACCCTCGCACCCCCATCTTTGAGGGGTGCTCTCCTTCCCCCTTGCTGCCCTCTGTTGCCTCTGCTGCTGCTGCCTGACGACCTGCTTGGTCTTGAGTCGTCGGCGCGGCGTCTGTCCCTAGTGGGAGACGTCGCTCCAGCAAGGGCAAGGGAGGCAAGGGCGCGGGGTGGAGCTGGGGGGGGCGGTGGCGGTGGCGGCGGTGGCGGCGGAGGGAGTGGGGGTGGCGGCGGGACTAGTGGCGGGGGTGGTGGTGGTGGTGGTGGTGGCAGCAGCGGCGGAGACGGTGGTGGTGGTGCCAGCGGTGGTGGTGGAGGCAGCGGCGGAGGTGGAGGCGGCGGAGGTGGAGGCAGTGGAGGCGGCGGCGGCGGAGGCGGTAGTGGTGGAGGAGGTGGAGCTGGTCGGGGTGGTACCCAGCAGCGTAGCGGCGGTGGTGGTGGCCAGCGCTCGCACCGGCAGCAGCAGCAGCGCTCACGGGACATCCCTTCGCCTCAGCAGCTTCGTGAGTGGTACGCTGGGCGTCAGAGGGGTGGGGGTACTGGTCCCTGCACCTACGTTCTTCGTTCCGGCGACCCGAGCGGTGTGAGCAGTGTGGGGGTGCCCACGCCACCCAGCGCTGCTTTGGCCGCCTGACGGACGCTTGGCGTCAGCAGTTCCCTGGGGCTAGTGAGATCCCTCGCTGGGATGAGCTTCTCAGGGCTGGTGTAGCGATCTTTGATCTTGATTTTGATGCTATCCTTACTGCTATGTATGTTGTGGATTATAGTGAGGAGAATGAGGGTTACCGTTGTTTCCAGCCCGACCCGGGCATTGGTACTGCTGCGCTAGGTGCTTGTGAGGCTGCTGCTCTAGGTGCCAGTGCGTCTGCGCTCTCAGGTACTGGTGAGACTGCGCTCTCAGGTACTGCGTCGTCCTCGTCCTCCCTCACTTTCACACTTGACTCCGGAGCTTCTCGCTCCTTCTTTCGAGACCGCACTACCCTTTCGCCGCTCGGCCAGGCCGGTTGCGGTCTCCCTTGCTGACCCCTCTGGGGGTCCTGTCCTCGCTCACTCTCCACTGTCCTCCCGTGTCCGGCTGCCCCCTTCGGGCACCCTGTCGGGTCCTGTACCTCCCTCGTTCTCTGACGAACTTGGTGAGTGGATGCAGACCTACAGGATGCGGGGGTTCACCAGTTCACTCCTGCGAGTCAGCGGGTGACCCACTGCACGGACGGCTCGCACAGGCCGGACACCTGGCCACGTTCTCGCGTCGGCCGGGGTCGAGTCCTCTACACCCTGACCACTTGAGTCTCCTCCTGTCCCTGCGTCCTAGGTCAGGGTAGCATGCGTCGGGTTCAGGTGTCTTGCTTGCTGCGTCCCGGTCATGGTCCTGAGTCTGCCCCCTGTTCTTGTCGCCTCCTGTCTCACGAGACTCTTCTGTGGCACCACCGTCTTAGGCCACCCCTCCTTGCCCCGTCTTCGGAGCATGGCTTCCCGTGTCCTTGTCTCTGGTCTTCCCCAGTCTCTCCCTCCCCTTCCCTTCGGGCCAGGACCTTCCTGTGTCCCCTGTGTCGAGGGTCGCCTCCGGGCTACTCCTCACTCCTCCCACTTCCCCCCGACAGAGGCTCCCCTGCAGACGCTTCACATGGATGTGTGGGGCCCAGCCCCCGTCCGTGGGCAGGGGTTACGAGCGCTACTTCCTGTTGGTGGTTGACGACTACTCGCGTTACACCACAGTCTTCCCCTTGCGCAGCAAGGGTGCTGTCACTGAGGTGCTGATCGACTGGATCCGCGAGGCTCGTCTCCAGCTCAGGAGGAGCTTCGGCTCGGACTTTCCTGTTCTGCGTCTGCACTCTGACAGAGGCGGAGAGTTCTCTTCTCGCCTTCTGCGAGACTACTGTCGTGCACAGGGGGATCCGCCAGACCTTCACGCTTCCGGACTCACCACAGCAAAATGGGATTGCTGAGCGCCGCATTGGCATGGTCATGGATGTCGCTCGTACGTCCATGATGCATGCGGCTGCCCCCCATTTTCTGTGGCCGTTTGCGGTGAGGTACGCGGCGCATCAGCTCAACCTTCACCCCCCGGGTCTCTCGGCCTGCGATGTCCCCAGCCTTGCTGTGGACAGGGGAAGGTTGGCGATGCGTCTGTGTTCCGTGTCTGGGGATCTCGGGCGTTTGTCCGCGACTTTGTCTGCGGACAAGCTGTCCCCTCGTGCTGCTCACCTGTGTCTTCTTCTTGGCTTCCCCACTGACGCCCCAGGGTGGCAGTTTTACCACCCCTCCTCTCGTCGTGTTCTGTCCTCCCAGGACGTCACGTTCGACGAGTCAGTCCCCTTCTACCGTCTCTTCACCTACCGCACTCCCTTCCCTCCCCCCTCCCCCGGACTTCCTTGTGCCGGTTCCCCCCCGGTAGACCCCTCCCCCCTCAGGTTCCTGCCCCCTCAGGTGTGTCCAAGGTAGACGCCGTTGACCCGGTCGAGGTTACTGGTGACTCCTGGTGCCTGCTGCGGGTTGCTGAGCCTGGGGTTGCTGACTCTGTGGGGTGCTGTGCGCGGGGGTGCTGTAGCCTGCGGGGTGCTACTGCTGGGGGTGCTGGGCCTGAGGGTGCTACTGCGGAGGGTGCGGAAGCCTGGGGGTGCTGAGCCGGGGGGTGCTGTGCCTGGAGGTGCTGGGTCTGGGGGTGCTGGGTCGGGAGCTGCTGAGGCCTGGGGGTGCTGAGCTGGGAGCTGCTGAGCCTGGGGGTGCTGCGTCTGGAGCTGCTGCGCCTGGGGTTTCTCCTGCTGCTAGCGTCTCGCCGGGAGCCCCTCTCTCCACAGGAGCTGCGCGAGTGGTTTCGCCTCGCCGCTGGAGGCGTGCTGCTGAGTCTGGAGGTGCTGCTGGAGCTGGAAGCTGGAGCTTCTTCGACCGTCGAGGGTGCGGGTGCATGCCGGTCCCGGAGCTGCTGGACCCTGCAGGGTCCTCCTGGAGCTGGAGCTGCTGAGGGCGTTGCGTGCTGAGCCTGCTGCTGTTGGTCCTGCCGCTGGAGGTGTGGGGTGGCGCTGGTGCTGTCGCTGAGGGTGCTGGTGCTGTCCCTGCTGAGTCTGGAGCTGCCCCCCGCGCGGCCTCGGCCGTAATTCGTTCCGCTCCTATCAGCAGGTTCTTGGTCTTTCTCCTCCAGGTAGAGGGTCCACCGCCTGTCCAGTCGCAGTCCCTACTGGAGCCTTCCTCTCCACTTGCCTGCTCCCTCTCCTTACACTGGTCCTACTGGAGGTCTTGCTGAGCGTCGTGAGCCTGCGTCTCGTCCCGCGTCGCCTGTTCGTGCTGCTCGCGCTAGTGGTCGCAGTTCGCGTCAGCGTCCTCCTCCTGTCCCTGGCACGCACCGGATGTCTTCTGCGTCCGTCCACTGCTCCTCTGCGTGCCCCTTTGCCTTCTCCTCCTGAGTCCTCTCTTCCTGCGCTTGCCGACCCTGAGTCGGACTCTCTTCGTCGCTGCCAGTCCTACTGTCACGCGTCTGCTTGCTACTGTCGTCACTGACCCCTCTTTTGAGTCCACTGCTGCGTCTGCTCTAGTCGCTGAGCTCGTCGACTTTGCTGCTCGCTGTCGTCTCGACTACGCTGCTAGTCTTGTTGCTGAGTCTGCGTCTGTCTGTCCTCCGTCCGTCGGGGGTGAGTGTGCTCTTGGCACGGACGTCCTAGAGGACAGGCAGGAGGAGTTACAGTGTCTAGCGGCTGCTTCACCTCATCTCGCGTCTGTACTGCTTGCCCCTGAGGGAGACCCGGATGCACTAGACATCCCGACTCCGCGTTCTTACGCGGAGGCCGTAGAGGGTCCCTACTCCTCTCAGTGGCAGGCAGCTATGGATGCAGAGATGGCTTCCTGGAAGTCCACAGGCACCTACGTTGACGCGGTTCCCCCTCCTGGGGCGAACATCGTCAGTGGCATGTGGATCTTCAGGGTGAAGCGGCCGCCGGGCTCTCCACCTGTCTTCAAGGCACGGTACGTTGCTCGTGGCTTCAGTCAGCGGCAGGGAGTTGACTACTTTCAGACCTTCTCTCCCACCCCGAAGATGACCTACTCTTCGGGTGCTGCTGCACATAGCCGCTCAGCGCGACTACGAGCTTCACTCTCTCGACTTCAGCACTGCGTTCTTGCAGGGTAGCCTGCACGAGGAGATCTGGCTGCGCCGTCCACCTGGCTTCACTGGGACTTTCCCTCCTGGCACCCAGTGGAGCCTCCGACGGCCAGTCTACGGTCTCCGCCAGGCACCGCGTGAGTGGCACGACACACTGAGGACTACGCTTGCGGCTCTTGGGTTTGCTCCTTCTACTGCTGACCCGTCGCTGTTTCTTCGCACCGACACTTCCCTGCCGCCGTTCTACATCCTCGTGTACGTCGACGACTTGGTCTTTGCCACAGCGGACACTGCTGGACTCGCCTACGTGAAGTCCGAGCTGCTGAAGAGACACACGTGCACAGACCTGGGTGAACTGCGCAGCTACCTTGGCTTGCAGATCACTCGGGACAGAGCACGCCGCACCATTACCTTGACTCAGTCACACATGGTGCAGCAGGTCCTTCAGCGCTTCGGCTTCACGTACTCCTCGCCTCAGGCCACTCCTCTGCCTACTCGCCACTCACTCTCAGCTCTGCCTTCGGATGAGTCCGTAGAGTCGAGTGGTCCGTATGCAGAGCTTGTTGGCTGCCTCATGTACCTGATGACCTGCACACGACCTGACCTTGCATACCCTCTGAGCATTCTTGCACGCTATGTTGCTCCTGGGGAGACACAGACCGGAGCACATGGCTGCAGCGAAGAGGGTATTGCGCTACCTGTGCAGTACGTCGGGCATGGGGCTAGTGCTTGGAGGGCGGAGTCCAGTGGTCCTTACCGGCCACGCGGACGCTTCTTGGGCTGACGACCAGGCTACGCAGCGGTCGTCACAGGGTTACACCTTCAGCCTTGGTTCCGGCTCTGTCTCGTGGCGGTCTACTCGCTCGTCTTCGGTTCTCGGCTCCAGTTGTGAGGCTGAGATCTACGCCGGGGCCATGGCTGCACAGGAGCTTCGCTGGCTCACCTACCTGCTGACTGACCTTGGAGAGCCGCCTCGTTCTCCTCCAGTGCTGTACGTAGACAACAAGGCCTATGCTGGCCTTGTGTCGAGAGCAGCGCTTGGAGCACAGAACGAAGCACATTGCTCTCCGCTACTTCCTTGCTCGTGAGCTGCAGCAGCGTGGTCAGTTGCGACTTGCGTACGTGGCCTCTGAGGCCAACACTGCTGATGTGTTCACCAAGGCACTTGCGCCTTGTGACCATCAGCGCTTTTGCACCCAGCTGGGTCTTGTGCCTGTCTTGCCTCACTTGCTCTCCTCTTGACTTTACTTGTACTGTGACATATATATATACCTGCTCTTGCTTGTCTAGCTTTTATATATATGTCTGTACTCTTGCTATGTGAACTGGCCTTCTGGCCTTGCTCTTGTGCTCGGACTGTGTGGTGACTTTGTGATCCACCCTGAGCTTTGCTTTGTCTTTGCTTGACTGGTCTTGTGACCCCTTGTTCTCCCCCACTTTGCCTATGGGGGTGTGTCAGAACATATCTATAGCTTACTGCTTGTGTAGGCTGTAGTGGGGTATCCCATAGGGGGTACAACCCAGTTAGGGTTTCATATTTGTACTGCTTTCATTCATAGTTCACCTCATTCCTGCTTACTCATTTACACAGCGCACTCGCACACTTGCGCATGAAACAACCTAGTTTGTAAATTACGGTTTGCGCTGTGCGTCGTTGTTGCGCTGCGCAGTAGCGTCGTTGCGCTGTTGCGATAAAGTTTTTATTTTCTAAAGAAATTTAAATATATTTACAATCTAGTTATAGTATTATTGTTCATTGAACAATCTAGCTTCTAATTTTCCTAATCGATCTACTAATATCGTAAGCATCGTGACATCGTGAGCATCTTGACATCGTGAGCATCGTGACTATCTGTGAAATTTAGAAGAAAGAAGAGGGGTTTGACTAGCAGCAGTTGGGATACATATAGCAAACCCTAACAGGGTTGTACTCGCTATAGAGCACCCCACTACAGGCTAGATAAGAACATTATTGGCCCCACGACGGCGACGGGAAAAAATGGGGGGGGGGGGGGGGGGGGGTGCCGTAGGTAGGGCGACGGAGCCGGGCCGTAGGTAGGGCGACGGGACTGTCGAGAATAGAAACGAGAATGTAGTTAAGTTGAAAGTAGGGCCTAGGCTTAGGAGCCTAGGCCCTAGATTAGGTGTCGAGCGGGTTTTGTCGTAGGGAGAAGATCGAGTGAGTTGGAAGAAGAGTTGGGAAGGAATGATGCTTCACTATAGTTTCGAAGTACATATAGCAAAGGAAACAAGTGAAGAGGTGCACCACCTACAGATTTAAATAACTACACTAACTACAGCTACAGGCAGTTACAAATATAGGTTTTGACACTCCCCCATAACTGCCTGCAGCAGGAGTATGTGCAGAATACAACCTGCAGGTGTACACATGCAAAACAATAAAAAGCAAGCAACAGCAGGTAATGCAGGCGGGCTGACACTAGGTGGTCACCCCCTCCATCACCTCACCCTCCTCCTTCCCCTCCCCCACACTGCTGCAGGAGCAGCAAAGAAGGGGGGAAGAGAGGAGAGATGGAGGGACGGCTGCGTGTTGCCTCACACCCGCCACCCCGGTACCACTCCCCCTGCTCCCCCACACCCTCACACCCTCCCCCCCAGCGGCAGCTGCAGCGGTGGGACTGAAAGGAGGAGGAGGGGAAGGGAAAGAGTCGACCCAACACTCCAACACCCGCCACCCCCATACCCTCCTCCCCACGGCTGCAGGGAGAAAAAGGAGGAGGGGGTGGGCGGGAAGAAAGCCGCAGAGCGGCTAAACGGTGTCGGCGATGATAGGTCAGGGGCGGCTTCAGGGAGAGCAGGGGCGGAAAGGCCCGTCGCGTGCCACGGGGCGCACGACGGGTAAGTTTAAGTGAAAGGGCCCGATCGTGTGCCTCGGGCGCACGACGAGCAGGGCACTGTCGCGTGCCACGGGGCGCATGACGGGCAGGTTAAGGGCACCGTCGCGTGCCACGGGCGCGCGACGGGCAGAGAAGGCGTCACAAGCCAACCGGGGGCGGGACAAGGAAAAATCGCCACGCACCCTAGGCGCGCGACCGGAAAATCGTAGCAGCGGAAACGTGAGGCGGGCGCACAGGCCAGAACGAACGTCGCTCTGATAACATGTCGAGAATAGAAACGAGAATGTAGTTAAGTTGAAAGTAGGGCCTAGGCTTAGGAGCCTAGGCCCTAGATAAGGTGTCGAGCGGGTTTTGTCCTAGGGAGAAGATCGAGTGAGTTGGAAGAAGAGTTGGGAAGGAATGATGCTTCACTATAGTTTCGAAGTACATATAGCAAAGGAAACAAGTGAAGAGGTGCACCACCTACAGATTTAAATAACTACACTAACTACAGCTACAGGCAGTTACAAATATAGGTTTTGACAGGGACGACGGGGCCGCAGATAGGGTCGCCCGAGCTGCGCGCAGGCGGCCCAAGCCGCGCGCGGGGCCTGGCGTCGCCCGTACGGTCGCGCGTAGGCCTGGCGCGGCCCGTACGGGCCGCGGACGGGTCTGGCGCGGCCCGTACGTGCCGCGCGCAGGCAGTACGGGCCGCGCGCAGGCCACGACGGGCGACGGGGGGCGACGCGGAGGTCCACGTCGCCCGTCGCAGCGCCTTCCGGGAGCGGCGCGCGGCGTGACGCCCGCCGTGCGCCCCGAGGCGCGCGGCGGGAAGAGAACCGCCGCGCGCCTCGGGGCGCACGGCGGGCAGAAAACCGCCGCGCGCCTCGGGGCGCATGGCGGGATGAAAAACTGCCGCACGCCACGGGGCGTGCGGCACAGAGAGTAGTGGTAGCAGTAGCAATAGGAGTTGCAGCGGAAGCGAGGAGGTGGTAACCCACCCACAGGATCGATCCAAGGGGATCGACCTGGTTTGATAGCATGTGAAATTAAGAAGAAAGAAGAGGGGTTTGACTAGCAGCAGTTGGGATACATATAGCAAACCCTAACACGGTTGTACTCGCTATAGAGCACCCTACTACAAGCTAGATAAGAACATTCTGACACTATCGAGAGCATCGTGACATCGGTGAAGTTTAGAACGAGAGAATGAATGCACTAGGAAACAGGTGGGTACAAGTAGGAAAACCTAAAAGTGTTGTACCCCATATTGTTTACCCCCTACAGGCTACACAGACTATAGCATATATGTTTGACACACCCCCATAGGCAAATTGGGGGAGAACAAGAGGTCACAAGACCAGTCAAGCAAAGCACAGAAAGCACAGGGTGGATCACAACGTCACCACACATTCCGAGCACAAGTTCAAGGCCACAAGGCCAGTTCACATGCAAGATCATATATATAAAGGTAAACAAGCAAGTGCAGGTATAGAAAGAGTACAGTACAAACAGGATCAAGAAGTGAGCAAGTGAGGCCAGGTAGGCACAAGATCTAGCAAAGTACAGAAGCGCTGATGATCACAAGGCGGAAGGGCCTTGGTGAAGATATCAGCAGTGTTGGCCTCAGAGGCCACGTAGGTGAGGCGGAGCGGACCACGCTGCTACAGCTCACGAGCCAGGAAGTAGCGGAGAGCAATGTGCTTCGTTCTGTGCTCCAGTCTGTGCTCCCAACACAAGGCCAGCATGGCCTTGTTGTCTACGTATAGAACTGGAGGAGAACGAGGCGGCTCTCCTAGGTCAGTCAGCAGGTAGGTGAGCCAGCGTAGCTCCTGTGCAGCCATGGCCCCCCGCGTAGATCTCAGCCTCACAGCTGGAGCTCAGAACAGAAGACGAGCGGGTAGATCGCCACGAAACAGCCGGAGCCAAGGCTGAAGGTGTAACCCTGTGACGAGCGCTGGAGAGCTTGGTCGTCAGCCCAAGAAGTTCCGCGTGACCTCTGAGGACCACTCGACGTCGCCCTCCAAGCACTAGCCCCATGCCCGACGTACTGCACACGTAGCGCAACACCCTCTTCGCTGCAGCCATGTGCTCTGGTCGGTGTCTCCCAGGAGCAACATAGCGTGCCAAAATGCTAAGAGGGTATGCAAGGCCAGGTCGTTTGCAGGTCATCAGGTACATGAGGCAGCCAACAAGCTCTGGGTACGGGCCACTCGGCTCTACGAGCTCATCCGAAAGCAGAGCTGAGAGCGAGTGGCGAGTAGACAGAGGAGTGGCCTGAGGCGAGGAGTACGTGAAGCCGAAGCGCTGAAGGACCTGCTGCACCATGTGTGACTGAGTCAGGGTGATGGTGCGGCGTGCTCTGTCCCGGGTGATCTGCAAGCCAAGGTAGCTGCGCAGTTCACCCAGGTCTGTGCACGTGTGTCTCTTCTGCAGCTCGCACTTCACGTGGGCGAGTCCAGCAGTGTCAGCGGTGGCAAAGACCAAGTCGTCAACGTACACGAGGATGTAGAACGGCGGCAAAGAGGTGTCAGTGCGCAGAAACAGCGACGGGTCGGCTGTAGAAGGAGCAAACCCAAGAGCCGCAAGTGTAGTCCTCAGTGTGTCGTGCCACTCACGGGGCTCCTGGCGGAGACTGTAGTCTGGCCGCCGGCGGCTCCACTGGGTACCAGGAGGAAACGACCCAGTGAAGCCAGGTGGGCGGCGCAGCCAGATCTCCTCGTGCAGGCTGCCTTCAGGAAAGCTGTGCTAAAGTCAAGAGAGTGAAGCTCGTAGTTGCGCTGAGCGGCTATGTGCAGCAGCACCCAAAGAGTGGTCATCTTCGGGGTGGGAGAGAAGGTATGGAAGTAGTCAACTCCCTGCCGCTGACTGAAGCCTCGAGCCACGTAACGCGCCTTGAAGACAGGCGGAGAACCCGGCTGCCGCTTCACTATGAAAATCCACATGCCACTGACGATGTTCACCCCAGGTGGGGGAACCTTGTCGACGTAGGTGCCTGTGGACTTCCAGGAAGCCATCTCTGCGTCCATGGCTGACTGCCACTGAGAGGAGTAGGGACCCTCGATCGCCTCAGCGTACGATCGAGGAGTCGGGATGTCTGGTGCATCCGGGTCTCCCTCATTGGCAATCAGTGTGGACACGAGATGGGGCAAAGCAGCAGCAAAGCACTGGAACTCCTCCTCCTACCTGTCCTCAAGGACGTCCGTGCTAAGAGCACACTCACCCCCGACGGACGGAGGACAGACGGACTTAGACTCAGCAACGAGACTGGCAGCGTAGTCTAGACGACAGCGAGCAGCGAAGTCGACAAGCTCAGCAACCAGGGCAGACGCAGCAGTGGACTCAAAGGAAGGGTCACTGACAATAATAGCAAGGAGACGCGTGACTGAAGGACTAGCAGCACAAAGGGAGTGAGACTCCGGGTCAGCAAGAGTAGGAAGAGAGGATTCTGGAGGAGACGGCAATGGGACACGCAGAGGAGCAGTGGAAGGACGCAGCGCCATCTGGTGTGTGCCGGGGACCGCAAGAGGACACGGACGCGCAGTACGACCACTAGTGCGAGCAGCACGAACAGGCAATGCAGGACGAGACGCGGGCGCACGACGCTCACCAAGACCTCCAGTAGGACCAGTGTAGGGAGAAGGAGCAGGTAGAGGGGAGGCGGGCTGTAACTCTGCCTGCGACTGGAAAGGCTGTGGACACTCTAAGGAAGGAGCAGGACCAGGATAGGCCGGGAGACCAAGAACCTGCTGAAGGAGCGGAACGAAGTACGGCCTCGGCCGCTTAGCGCCTCCAGAGCCAGCAAGAACGGCACCAGTACCCCCAGCGGCAGTACCAGCGCCAGCACCACCTCCAGCTCCAGCAGCGCCAACTCCAGCACCCTCAGAAGCACCAGCGCCAGCAGTACCGCCAGCGCCAACACCCCCAGCAGCTCCACCTCCAGTAGCACCAACTCCAGTAGGACCGTCAGCTCAAGCAGCCTCACCAGCACCCCCAGACGCATTAGCGCCAGTAGAAACACCAGCGCCAACACCCCCAGCAGCTCCAGCTCCAGTAGCACTAGTACCGCCAGTAGCTCCAGCAGGACCAACTCCAGTAGCCCCAGCAGCACCCCCAGTCTCAGCAGCACGTCTCCAGCGCCGGGCAAACCACTCGCGCAGCTCCTGTGGAGAGAGTGGCTCCCGCCTCGACAAAGCACCGCCGGCGGCCACACGAGCAGACCCAACGCCCCCAGGCTCAGCACCTTCAGACTCCGCACCTCCAGGCTTCGCTCCCCAAGGCTCCGCACCCCCAGACCCAGCACCCCCAGACTCTGCACCCCCAGGGTCAGCACCCCCAGTCTCAGCACCCCCAGACCCGGCACCCGTAGGCTCAGCACCTCTAGCAACACCAGAGTCAACAGCTACCTCGACAGGCTCTAGTGCGTCTACCTGGGACACACCTGACGGGGCAGGGCCCTGAGGGGGAGGGGGTCTACCGGGGGAGGACCTGGTGCAAGGAAGAGCGGCGGCGGGGGGAGGGGCGCAGTGTGGTAGGGGGGAGAGACGGTAGTAAGGCACCGACTCGTCAAATGTGACGTCCTGGGAGGACAGAACACAGCGCGAGGTGGGGTGGTAAAACTACCACCCACGCGCGTCAGGGGGGAAGCCAAGGAAGACGCAGGGAACAGCACGGGGGGATAGCTTGTCCGCAGACAAGTCGCGGACAAACGCCCGAGATCCCCAGACCCGAAACGCAGACGCATATCCAACCTTCCTGGTCCACCGCAAGGCGGGGGGTCTCTGGCAAGGAGACTCGGGGCTGAAGGTTGAGCTGATGCGCGGTGTACTGAACCGCAAACGGCCACAGAAAATGGGGGGCAGCCGCATGCATCATGGACGTACGAGCGACGTCCATGACCATGCCAATGCGGCGCTCAGCAATCCCATTTTGCTCTGGAGAGGCCGGAAGCGTGAAGTTCTGGCGGATGCCCTGTGCACGACAGAAGGCTCCCAGACGGCCAGAGGAAAACTCCCCGCCTCTGTCAGAGTGTAGACGCAGAACAGGAAAGTTCGAGCAGAAACTCTCTCTGAGCTGGAGACGAGCTGCGCGGATCCAGTCGATCAACACCTCAGTGACGTCACCCTTGCTACGCAAGGGGAAGACTGTGGTGTAACGCGAGTAGTCGTCAACCACCAACAGGAAGTAACGCTCGTGTCCCTGTCCACGGACGCGGGCGGGGCCCCACATGTCCATGTGGAGGGTCTGTAGCGGAGCCTCTGTCGGAGGAAACTCGGAGGAGTGAGGGGCGGCGCTGTCGCCCCTTGAGCAGGGGACGCAGGTAGGGCCAGGCCCCGGAGGTAGGGGAGGGAGAGACCGAGGGAGACCAGAGACAAGGACACGGGAGGCCATGCCTCGGAGACGAGCCAGGGAGGGGTGACCAAGGCGGTGGTGCCAGAGGAGAGTCTGGTGGGACAGGAGACGACACGAGCAGGGAGCAGACTCAGGACCAGACCTGGACGCTGCTACCTGGCCAGACTCAGCAGCCGGAGGAGACTCAGTAGTAAGGGTGTAAAGGCTCGACCCTGGCCGACGGGTGAACGTGGCAAGTGTCGGCCTGTCCGAGCACACGTGCAGTGGGTCACTCGCTGACTCGCAGGCGGTAAACTGGTCAACCCCCCTGATCCTGTAGGTCCGCTCCACTCACCAAGTCGTAGGAGAACGAGGGGAGGTAGAGACCTGACAGGGTGCCAGAGGGGGCTGCCCGGGCACGGTAAGACAGTGGAGAAGCTAGCAAGGCAAGACCCCCAGAGGGGTCCTGCTAGGGAGACTGGCAACCGGCCGACTGAGCGGCGTAAGAGTGGTGCGGTCTCGAAAGAAGGAGCGGGACGCACCCGAGTTAAGGGGGGAAGGTGTGGAAGGCCTGAGCCGACGTAGTACCTGAGAGAGCAGACTCACCAGCACCTGGGGGCAGCATGACGCACTGGCACCTGGGGTAGCAGACGCACTGTGACCTGGGGAGCAGACGCACTAGCAACCAGACCAGCAGCCTCAATGCCCGGGTCAGGCAGAACACACGGGTAACAGTCACCCTCAACACTAATAGTCACAGAATACATGGCAGCATGGATAGCATCATAGTCAAGATCAAAGACGGCAACCCCCGCCATAGACAGATCTCCCAGCGAGGGATCTCTGACGCCTCAGGGAACTGGCGACGCCACGCGTCCGTCAGGAGATTAAAGCAGCGCTGGGTGGAGTGCGGGCCCCCGCACTGCTCACCAGCTTGGTCGCCGGTACGGAGGACGTAAGTGCAGGGACCAAAACCCCCACCGCGCTGACGCGCAGTGTACCACTCACGAAGCTGCTGAGGGGACACGGTCACACCACTCTGCTGCTGCTGGCGCAGACCACCACCCTGAGCCACTCGTCTGCGCAGAGTCGCGACCCGCTCCACCACCGCCGCCGCCGCCGCCGCCTCCGCCGCCTCCTCCACCTCCGCCTCCTCTGCCACCTCCGCCGCCTCCGCTCCCTCCGCCACCACCGCCGCCTCCGCCGCCTCCACTGCTTGCCGGCCGCCGCCGCCGCCACCCCCGGCACAACTCCCACCCACCACCCCACTCCCTCCACTGCCTCCACCACCACCTCCACCGCCCCGCCAGTCCCTCTAGCGCCCTTGTCCCCCTTGCCCTTGCCGGTGCGGCGTCTCCCGCTCGGGGCAGATGCAGCGCCGACCGACTCGAAACCAACGAGTTCGGCCGCAGTAGCAGAGGCAACAGAGGGCAAGAGGGGGAGGGAGAACACCCCTCAAAGACGGGGGTGCGAGGGTTACCACGAGAGGCTCCTACAGCGACTATACTCTTCTCTGCTGCTAGGAGGGCCTTCTCGAGGAGGTCAACGGTGAGAGTGGTGGGGCAAACTGAGAGGAAGTGGTCCCTGACTACGCAGAGAGAGTCAGGGAGCCGGGTGACTATGTAGTAGAGGGTGATATACATGGGGGGGGGGGGGGGGGGGGGGTTCTTGGCGCAGAACTCAGCAGGAAGCGCAGCGCGGGTAGTGAGTGTCACTAGTGCAGAGGTGCGTAATGAGGTCAGCGACTGTGGGAAAGGCAGCAAGGTCAGGGAAGAGGTACGGTAGCATGAGGCGACTCAGTGCAGCAATGGCAGGGGAAAAGTAGCGTGCAACTACAGCGTCGTACAAGGTCTGAGCACTCTTGTACTGGCTAAGTGTGCACGCTCTGTGGTCGGTAAGTGGCGGCGCACAGCAAGGCGAAGCAGCAGCATCGCGCGTGGCCCAGTGTGAGCGAACAGTGGCGTCAACTCCAGCAGCACCACCAAGCTCCACCAGGACCTCCAGCAGCTCCAGCAGTACCAACTCCAGCACCCCAGGAGCACCGGCTCCAACAGCACCTCCAAGCAGCTCCAGCTCCAGCAGAACCACCAGAAGACCCAGCAGCTCCAGCTCTTGTACCTCCAGCAGCACCTGCTCCAGCAGCACCGCCAGCTCCAGCACCACTAGCAGCTACAGCTCCAGTAGCACCACCAGGCCCAGCAGCTCTAATACCTCCAGTACGAGCACCTCCGGGACCCATGGCTCCAGAAACCCCCAGCAACAGCAGGACCTCCAGCGCCCGTAGCACCACCAGCTCTAGCAGCACGGCTCCAACGCCGAGCGAACCACTCGCGCAGCTGCTGTGGAGAGAGGAGCTCCCGCCGGGACGAAGCACCCAAAGGACCTCCAAGCTCAGCACCGCCAGACTCCACATGAGCAGACCTAGCACCCTCAGGCTCCGCACCCCCAGACTCAGCACCCCCAGACCTGCAGCTCGATCGGAAGGTCTCCGGAGCATCCCGTCGACCTGCAGTTAAATCGGGAGGTCGACGGAGAAGTCTGACAACCTGGCAAGTGAGCAGCGGTCGATGAGGGGAGCTCGGCTGACTGTCCCGGTCGACGGAAGGGGTCCGTCGACCAGAGGGTAGCTCGATGGGAGCTGTGTGTTGGTGCAACCCTACGATTTGCACTCGGCTTGTTGTCCGTGTGCGTGCATGTGTGTGTGTATGGAATGGTATGAGGGCATGGATAATATATATTTCATGCTTATAATTGTGTGTGAATGTTGAGTCATGATGTCGAGTGTGTGTGTCGAGTCAATAGCGAGTTATCGCTAGACGCGTGTTACGCGGTCGTTTGTGTCTCGCGCGCGGTTTCTATTTTTGTCGTGCGCGGTTTCTATTTGTCCTGTGTCGAACGTTCGGGTGTCGTAGGTGTGTGCAGTAGACCCATCAAGAACTCAAGGATGAGTTTGTGATGAAGAGCCCGAGCCTTGGTGTCAAGCCTCAAGTGATTTCGAAGCTCGCCAAAAGGGTCACACCTCAAGATATTGAAGATAGTTACATTACTTTGTGTGTAGTGTAACATTTCACTTGGTGTAGGCCCTAGTGAAGGGTAGTTTCGAGACCCTTCGTGGTTGAGGACAGTGTGGCACTGTTCCACATCACTGTACCTCGGCTCTTGGGGTTTGTAGGAGCTGGGAGTTCATTCCCAACTCGTAACTCTTCATATCTCTTCCTGTTTTGTGTTCTAAGACTATAGTGGCTGCCATAGTGCCGTTCGTTCAAACCATTACTGTGTCGTCAATACTTGGTGAAATTGTGCGATCTAAATTGTGTATTGTAGGCGACGTTCAGACGCTTTTAGATCCAAGTTGAATCAGGTCATTTAAAGTTGAGACCAGAACGCTATGAACGTTTGAAGCCGCTGTGCAGAAATCCGGCTGTGCACTCTATCTTTCGTTTTAGGCACATTGGAGCCTATTGTGACTAAAACAAGTGTATCAGAGCCCCTTGGAGCAGTTTCAACAATGGCTGGACATGAGGAAAGGAGTGGCAGAGGTGCTGGTGGCAGAGGAGAAGCCCAAGCTCAAGGCCAACCCCGTGATTCAGCCATGGCGCCTGTGCAACCAAGTGTTGGCCCATCTAGGGATGAGCCTAGAGTGTTTGGCCTTGACAAGTTCAATGGTGACAACTTTGCTGAGTGGGTCCTTCAGAATGGAGAACATATTTGACCACTATGACCTGCTGGAGGTAATGGAAGGAACGGAGAAGCGTCCCGGAGAACGACCCGGAGAAGAGCCCGTGGGTGCGGAAGAGCGCACAAGGCTACCTCCTACTTGGGCAAGCGTTGGGGAGCAGCCAAAATCCGTCACATCAAGCCTTTCCAGCGTGAACCAGAGAAAGGACCAAAAGCATGGGCTGCTTTCAAGGGTGTACACGCTCCTGCAATAGCGGCGGTAGCTGTGGTGTTGGAACGGCAAATGGCGACACTACGAATTGAAGAGGATGAAGCGGTTGAAGAAGGGGTGCAGAAATTCTTCGACTTGTTGACGCGGCTTGAGGGAGCTGATTTGAACTATAGTGAGCTCCAAAAGAAGACCAAGTTGCTGGCCCTACTCCCTGAGTCATGGTCCTCGCTCATCATCAACCTTAATCGCGACTTGCCCCGCCTCTCGCTTGAAGACGTGAAGCGAGCTATCCTTCGAGAGGATTTCCGCCGCCGTGAGTTGGCGAGTGCGGATGGCGCTAGGGCAGCGAGCATCGGCCGTGGATATGGTCAAAGAAGAGGTAGAGGACGAGGGGGGAGGAAGGTTTGGTGGCAGCAACTTTGGCGGAGGCCCGCGGGAGTGGCGTGTTACGGCAGCGTCGACAAGAGCTACGGACGCTGTCGTCGACCGATTCGACAGCGAGTGTCACTATTGCCACAAGAGCAGACACATGTGGCGCGACTGCTACAAACTCCCTGATGGTTGGACCCCTGCTCAAGGCCAAGAGGGTAGAAGAGCAGGAGGAGGGAGAGGAAGAGGCCGTGAGGCCGTGGCGGTCAGGGTGGCGGAGCTGCAAACATGAAGAGCGGAGACAACGACAAGGACCCGAGCAAACGATCGGTACCCGGGTCTATTCTACTTCGTGTCGACGCAAGTACCAGCTGGTCCAGAGAAGGATGAAGGCTTTGAGAGCCAGCAGCTGTGGGGAAGGTGACTCTACACCTCTGGACTATTGGGTGATCGATAGTGGCACTACCTATAGCATGACACCTCGCCCGGACTTGCTCACCGAACTCGAACCGTCACCGGTTGAAGCATGTCACATCAGCTTTGGGGCAGCGGGCGGAGGTGAAAGGCATGGGCAAGGCCATGTTTAAGGGTGCTGATGGGAAGATGGTGGGCCTCAAGAATGTGCTTTGGGTGCCCAGCCTTGCTGCCAACCTGATTTCCGTGCGGCGGTTGGCAAAGGCCGGCATGGACACGAACTCAAAGGGAGCCAAGACCTACACCGCAAGGCTTGGCGATCGGATTCTTTGGGACCTTCATGAGGACAGAGATGTCTACAACGAGATGTGGCAGATCCCTGTGGTCCCAATGCCTAATGAGAGGCAAGTGGCAGCAAGCGTCAGCACCTAAGGTGGAGCGGTTGGTAGCGGCGATTGCGCGGACGGTCGCGCTATAGAAGAAGGAGTCCAAGAAGTGGAATCTTGAGGGACCAGAGCAAGCTCGGTGATCATAACAAGTGTGGTGCAGCAGCCAAGGAGCAGCACAAGGGTGAGGAGAACCCTGAGGCAGCAGCGGAGGAGGAGTACGGAGAGAGCTATGTGGGGCGCTATTGCGAGCGCAGCATTCTCCAATCCGACTTCGGCTACGGGGGAGTGTGATTGGCTTACCTTGCATCGGCGAATGGGGCACGTGGCCCTGCATATCTTGCAGCAGCTAGTGAAGAATGAGATGGTTGCTGGCATACGATTGAAGGGGGAGCCCGATGAGGTGCTTGGCTGCCCGACGTGCATTCAAGCCAAGTTCACCCGGTTTCCGTTCCCTAGTTCGAAGGCAACGGCAAAGGCACCGCTTGATGAGGTGGTGATGGACGTGGTGGGCCCCCTGAAGCTTGGAGCTACTGGAGCTGAGTATTTCTCACCATTGTCGATGTCTACACCCGCATGACTTGGGTGTAGTATATGCTGGCCAAGAAGAGCGACGTGGCTGAAACGTTGAAGGCGGATTGGTTCCCGATGGTGGAGCGGCAACAAGACCGTCTAGTCAAGTCAATCCGCACCCGATCGAGGGTGGAGAGTTCCTGAGCAAGGAGTTTGGGTTGTGGCTGAAGAAGAATGGTATTCGGCACTCCCTCACCATGCCATACTCCCCTGCAATGAACGGCATCGCCGAGCGAGCGAACCGCACAATCACGGACGCGGCACGCGGGTTGCTCATTGAAGCCGGGCTACCCGACTATTTCTGGCCAGATGCGGTGCGGAGCGCGTGTGTGGCCAAGAACCGAGCCTTGACTCATGTGGGAGCAGACAAATGGGTGCCCTATGTGGAGTGGCTAGGAAGGAAGCCAAAGGTGGACATGCTTCGGGTGTTCGGGTGCATGTGCATGGCGCTCGTGCCTAAGCATCTTCGGCACAACAAGCTCGGTGCCAAGGCGGTGTGGGCCGTGCACTTGGGCATGGCTCAAAACAGCAAGGGATGGCTTCTTTGGGACCCATTCACCAAGAAGTTCTTGGTGAGCAGGGACTGCAAATTCATGGGAAATTCATGTACAAAGATTGGAAGGCGGAGAATGAGGCGAAGATAGGCGTGCGGTTTGGGGAGGTGAAGAGTTCCGGTTTGGAGCATGTGGAGCTGCCTTTGGAGCTGAGCAGCGGCAGCACAACCACAAGGCAATCCTCCCTTGTGAATGGGGAGAGGAGGCCAATGATGCAGAGGAAGAAGAGGAGGAGGTGCAGCAAGTGAGCGAGCGTGCACCTTCACTCCCTTCCCGTACTACGAGTGCTCCAAGGATTCGAGCCACACCGCAGCAACGCCAAGGCCTTCAAGTCCCTGCAGCCGAGGAGGAAGGAAGGGGCAAGAGGAGAGTTCAACCCCCTAATAGGCTAACCTATGATGCGCTGGGAAAGCAGGGCAAGACAGCCCTGGCCGGAGCGGCAATGATGGTCGGAGACGACGAGGAGAGTGACTACGAGGAGTGTGCCTTCACGTTCTTTCTCGCCGGTGGAGATGCAGGGAGAACCAGCAACTCTCAAGGAGGCTTTGGAGAGTAGTGATGCTGAGGAGTGGAAGAAGGCCATGGAGAGTGAGCTGAAGAGCATCAAGGAGAATGACACGTTTGAATTGGTGGAGCTACCGGAGGGGCGTACGGCGATAACGTCCAAGTGGCTCTTCAAAATCAAGTCGGATGCCGATGGCAAGATCGAGCGCTACAAGTCTAGGCTTGTAGCCAAGGGGTACCAGCAGAAGGAGAAGGTGGACTTCAAGGAGCTGTTTGCCCCTGTGGTGAAGCCGACGACGCTGCGAATCCTATTCGCGGGAGCCGCCATCAAAGGATGGGTAGTAAAACAAATGGACATCGTAACGGCATTCCTTAACGGCATCCTTGAGGAGGAGATTTTTATGGCGCAGCCAGAGGGGTTTGATGATGGTAGTGGCAGAGTGTGGAAGCTGAAGAAGGCCCTCTATGGGCTGAAGCAGGCCCCTAGGCAATGGTACATGAAGCTGCGCGAAAGTGTTGGAGGGGATCGGCTTCACTCCCTCAACGGCCGATCACTCCTTGTTCATGCTTGGCGAGGGGGAGCAGAGGAGCTTCATGGTGGTTTATGTGGATGACATTCTTATATTCTCACCCTCCTCTGACCTTGTGAAGGAGGTGATGCTGAAGCTGCATGACAAGTTCAAGTGCAAGTCCCTTGGTGACGTGAACTTCTACCTTGGGCTCCACATCGAACGAGACGTGGAGAAGCGGAGCATGCGAGTGCACCAACGGAAGTACCTGGAGGCGTTGGCTGCCAAATTCAGCCAGAGTGAAGGTCATGTGGCTACTCCCTTTCCCTCTGGGTTCAAGTGTGTGAAGGGACCAGAGGAGGAGAGCGTTTGTGAAGAGGAGAGGCGCCGTTTCACTCGTTGGTGGGCAGCCTCATGTATGCGGCGGTAAACACCCGACCCGGACGTCGCGTTTGCTACCGGGTAGCTGGCTAGGGCTGTGCAATACCCTAATGAGGAGCACATAGCAGCTGGAATGAGGGTGGCCAAGTATCTTGGCCAAACACCGGACCGTTGGGCTGCAATACTCGGCGGCGGCACAAAGGCGCCAAAAGGGCGCGGATGGTGTTGAACCCGGGCGTTTGTTCGTCACCGCCTACTCGGATGCTTCATATGCATCGGAACCAGAGGACATGACAAGTGTGGGAGGCTTCATATGCTGTGTTGGTGGAGGCCCAACTTCTTGGGAGAGCAAGAGGCAGGTTGACCAAGCTTTGAGCTCGGTAGAGTCCGAGTACATGGCACTCTTCCGTGCCGTATGGGAGATTGTGTGGCAGCGGCCGTTTGTTGGCTGAATTGGGGGAGGAGCAGCAAGGACCTACCCCACTCTACTGTGACAGCCAGGGTGCCATTGCTCTTGCCAAGAACCCTGTATTGCATGGACTCACAAAGCACATGAGGGTGAAGTGGCATTGGACGAGGAGCATGGTGACCGCGGGTGAAGTTGAGTTGCAGTACGTGAAGACCACGGGGCAGCCGGCTGACATGATGACTAAGAGGCTGGTGGAGCAGCAGCATTGGAAGTGTTGCAAGCTGGCTGGAATGGCTCTGAACTGAGAGAGCAGCATATCCTAAGGCCAACAATCCGAGGGGGAGTTTGTTGGTGCAACCCTACGGTTTGCACTCGGCTTGTTGTCCGTGTGCGTGCATGTGTGTGTGTATGGAATGGTATGAGGGCATGGGATAATATATATTTCATGCTTATAATTGTGTGTGAATGTTGAGTCATGATGTCGAGTGTGTGTGTCGAGTCAATAGCGAGTTATCGCTAGACGCGTGTTACGCGGTCGTTTGTGTCTCGCGCGCGGTTTCTATTTTTGTCGTGCGCGGTTTCTATTTTGTCCTGTGTCGAACGTCGGTGTGTCGCAGGTGTGTGCAGCAGACCCATCAAGAACTCAAGGATGAGTTTGTGATGAAGAGCCCGAGCCTTGGTGTCAAGCCTCAAGTGATTTCGAAGCTCGCCAAAAGGGTACACCTCAAGATATTGAAGATAGTTACATTACTTTGTGTAGTGTAACATTTCACTTGGTGTAGGCCCTAGTGAAGGGTAGTTTCGAGACCCTTCGTGGTTGGGGACAGTGTGGCACTGTTCCACATCACTGTACCTCGGCTCTTGGGGTTTGTAGGAGTTGGGAGTCATTCCCAACTCGTAACTCTTCACATCTCTTCCTATTTTGTGTTCTAAGACTATAGTGGCTGCCATAGTGCCGTTCGTTCAAACCATTACTGTGTCGTCAATACTTGGTAAAATTGTGCGATCTAAATTGTCTATTGTAGACGACGTTCAGACGCTCCAGATCCAAGTTGAATCAGGTCATTTGAAGTTGTGACCAGAACGCTATGAACGTTTGAAGCCGCTGTGCAGAAATCCGGTTGTGCACTCTATCTTTCGTTTTAGGCACATTGGAGCCTATTGTGACTATAACACTGTGGTCGACCAGGGGCGCCTGCTAGTCGACCAGAGGGATCTGGGGGTCGACCAGAAGTAGTGTTGGTCGACCGGAAGCACCTGGTGGTCGACCGGGTCGATCAAGTAACCTGCACGCGAATGTCGTCGAGGTCGCGATGGCGAAGGCGACTGCGGGGCTGGTATCCGGAAGTCAATGTGGCTCATCAGGCGCAGACAACAGCCGATGGATGCCCAACGAGGCAAGCCGGGCCAATTGTTTGCGCGCCCCTGCGAGCGTGCCGCACTGCTGTGTTCTACGGGGCAATGCTGGACAACCGCCTCTGCTGCAGCGTTGGCACGCCGTCGACCTGCTCCGTTGGCAGGTCGCCCTTCTGCAGTGCTGACGCGGCTCCTCTATGCAACGCTGACAGGCGGTCGACCGAGTTGTGCTGGCGGTCGACCAGGCTAGCTGCAAGGTTGCTAGGTGCCTGATTTAGTAATTCTGTCATTGCTTGTTTCTATTATTCTGTAATCCCAACTTTGCTAGTGGAAATCCTTGCCGATTTCTCCCGTGAATGTGCAAGCACTACGGAACCAAGCAAAGCTATGATCACCTCTAGTAGTTCGTGCCAACCCCCGTAGTCTAGCTCACTACCGTTGTAGAATGACTCTCCGCATGCGCGACAGCGCGCACGGCGCAACGCTATAACTGCAAGGTATCGTTTCCTAGACACGATCTTTGCGCCTTGTCACGATGTGTTTGAATATGCTTATAGAATATTATTGAACAATCTAGTTTCCAAATTACAGGTTTAAATAATTCTGATGGATCGTTTCAGATTGTGAAATTTTATAGAAAGTTGTTGTGATTACTACATACACTTTTTACGCATAAGTTTATTGATTTTATTCATTTTCTTATCTTGCTTCACGATGCTCACGATGCTCACGATGTAACGATGTCACGATGCTTACTATGTCACGATGCTCACGATGCTCATGATGTCACAATGCTCACGATGTCACGATGCCCACGATGTTACGATGCTTACGTTGTCACGATGCTCACGATTGCCACGATGCTCACCTTGTCACGATGCTCACGATGTCACGATGCTCTCGATAGTCACGATGCTCACGATGCTCATGATGTCACGATGCTCACAAGGTCACGATGCTCACGATGTCACGATGCTCACGATATTAGTAGATAAATTAGAAAAATTAGAAGCTAGATTGTTCAATGAACAATAATACTATAACTAGATTGTTCTAAAGTTGTAAATATATTCTAATTTGTTCAAAAAAAAAAAATTCGCAACAACGCAACGATGCTACTACACAACCACAGCAACAACGCACGGCGCAAACCGTAATTTACACACTAGATTGTTTCAATGCGCGCGTGTGCAAGTGTTACGAGTGCGTGACTCCGTGACTTGCGCGAGTGCGAGACTGCCAGTGCGCGATTGCGCGGAGCGTGAAAGCGCAAGGTGCTCGAGAGCTCGAGGGCCGAGAGCATGAGTGGGCGAGCGCAGCGACAGTGTGAGTGAGCTACAGCTCGATGTGAGCGACTACAAAACTACGCGAGTGCGCGATAGCGCGAGTGCGCGACAGTGCGAGTGCGCGACCTGCGCGACTGCGCAAGTGCGCGACAGCTACCTCGACAGGCTCGAGTGCGTCTACCTGGGACACACCTGACGGGGCAGGACCCTGATGGGGGAGGGGGTCTACAGGGGGGAGGACTGGCGCAAGGAAGAGCGGCGGCGGGGGGAGGGGCGCAGTGCGGTAGGGGAAGAGACGGTAGTAAGGCACCGACTCGTCAAAGGTGACGGCCTGGGAGGATAGAACACGGCGCGAGGTGGGGTGGTAAAACTACCACCCAGGCGCGTCAGGGGGGAAGCCAAGGAAGATGCAGGGAACAGCACGGTGGGGGCAGCTTGTCCGCAGACAAGTCGCGGACAAATGTCCGAGATCCCCAGACCCGAAACGCAGACGCATCGCCAACCTTCCCCGTCCACCGCAAGGTGGGGGAGGTCTCTGGCAAGGAGACCCGGGGCTGAAGGTTGAGCTGATGCGCCACCGTACTGAACCGCAAACGGCCACACAAAATGGGGGGCAGCCGTATGGATCATGGACGTACGAGCGACGTCCATGACCATGCCAATGCGGCGCTCAGCAATCCCATTTTGCTGTGGAGAGGCCGGAAGCGTGAATGTCTGGCGGATGCCCTGTGCCCGACAGAAGGCTCCCAGAACGAGCAGAGGAAAACTCCCCGCCTCTGCCCGAGTGCAGATGCAGAACAGGAAAGTCCGAGCCGAAACTCTCTCAGAGCTGGAGACGAGCTGCGCGGATCCAGTCGATCAACACCTCAGTGACGTCACCCTTGCTGCGCAAGGGGAAAGACTGTGGTGTAACGCGAGAAGTCGTCAACCACCAACGGGAAGTAACGCTCGTGTCCCTGTCCATGGACGCGGGCGGGGCCCCACACGTCCATGTGGAGAGTTTGCACCGGAGCCTCTATCGGAGGAAACTCGGAGGAGTGAGGGGCGGCACGCTTTCGCCCCTCGACGCAGGGGACGCAGGTAGGGGCAGGCCCGGAGGTAGGCGAGGGAGAGACCGGGGGGAGACCAGAGACAAGGACACGGGAGGGCCATGCCTCGGAGACGAGGCAGGGAGGGGTGACCAAGGCGGTGGTGCCAAAGGAGAGTCTGGTGGGACAGGAGAGGACACGAGCAGGGAGCAGACTCAGGACCAGACCTGAACGCTGCAGCAAACACTTGACCTCGACGCAGCTACCGTGCCAGACTCAGCAGTCGGAGGAGACTCAGTAGTAAGGGTTGTACAGGCTCGACCCTGGCCAACGGGTGAACGTGGCCAAGTGTCGGCCTGTCCGAGCACACGTGCAGTGGGTCACTCGCTGACTCGCAGGAGTGAACTGGTCAACCCCCCTATCCTGTAGGTCCGCTCCACTCACCAAGTTCGTAGAGAACGAGGGGAGGTAGAAGACCTGACAGGGTGCCAGAGGGGGCTGCCGGGCATGGTAAGACAGTGGAGAAGCTAGCAAGGACAGGACCCCAGAGGGGTCCGCCAGGGAGACTGCAACCGACCGACTGAGCGGCGTAAGAGTGGTGCGGTCTTGAAAGAAGGAACGGGACGCACCCGAGTCAAGGTTGAAGGTGTGTAAGGCCTTAGCCGACGCAAGTACCTGAGAAAGCAGACTCACCAGCACCTGGGGCAAACAGACGCACTAGCACCTAGAGCAGCAGCCTCACCAGCACCTAGAGCAGTGGCCTCAATGCCCGGGTCAGGCGGGGTACACAAGGTAACAGTCACCCTCAACACTAGTAGTCACAGAATACATGGCAGCAAGGATAGCATCATAGTCAAGATCAAAGATGGCAACCCCCGCCCGAGGGATCTCTGACGCCTCAGGGAAACTGGCGGACGCCACGCGTCCGTCAGGCGACCGAAGCAGCGCTGGGTGGAGTGTAGGCCCCCGCACTGCCTTCACCAGCTCGGTCGCCGGTACGGAGGACGTAGGTGCAGGGACCAGTAACCCCCACCGCGCTGACGCGCCGCTTACCACTCACGAAGCTGCTGAGGGGACAGAGTCACACCACTTCGCTCGCTGCTTCGCGCGGACCACCACCTGACCCACTCCTCTGCGCAGAGTCGCGACCCGCTCGACCCCCCGCCGCCGCCGCCGCCGCCGCGTCCGCCGCCTCCTCCACCTCCGCCTCCCTCCGCCACCTCCGCCGCCTTCCGCTCCCTCCGCCACCACCGCCCGCCTCATCCATGGACGTGGTCGTGGACGTGGATGTGGACGTGGACTTGGACGTGGAGGACGTGGACGTGGACGTGGACGTGGAGGACGTGGATGTAGATGTGGACGTGGACGTGGTTGTGGACGTGGACGTTGACGTTGGACTGTGGACGTGGACGTGGTCGTTGACGTGGAGGACTTCGACGTGGACATGGACGTGGACGTGGACATGATCGTGGACGTGGACGTGGACGTGGACGTGGTCGTGGACGTGGACGTGCACGTGGACGTAGACGTGGACGTGGTTGTAGACATGGACGTAGACATGGACGTGGATGTGGACGTGGTCGTGGTCGTGGACGTGGTCGTGGACGCGGTCGTGGACTTGGTCGTGGTCGTGGACGTGGACGTGGACGTGGTCGTGGACGTGGACGTGGACCGTGGTCGTGGACGTGGACGTGGACCTGGACGTGGTCGTGGACGTGGACGTGGACGTGGTCTTGGACGTGACATGGACGTGGACGTGGACGTGGACGTGGACCTGGACGTGGACGTTAACGTGGACGTGGACGTGGTCGTGGACGTGGACGTGGACATGGACGTGGTCGTGGTCGTGGACATGGACAGTGGACGTGGTCGTGGACGTGGACGTGGAGGACGCGGACGTGGAGGACGTGGACGTGGACGTGGAGGATGTGGACGTGGACGTGGTCGTGGACGTTGTACGTGGACTGGACGTGGACGTGGGACGTGGGACATGGACGTGGACATGTTTGTGGACGTGGACGTGGACGTGGTCGTGGACGTGGTCGTGGTCGTGGACGTGGACGTGGTCGTCCACGACGTGGACTTCGACGTGGACTTGGACGTGGACGTGGTCGTGGACGTGGACGTGGACATGTCGTGGACGTGGACTGTGGACGTGGACGTGGACGTGGACGTAGACGTCGATGTGGACGTGGACGTGGACGTGGACGTGGTCGTGGACGTGGACGTGGACGTGGACGTGGAGGTGGACGTGGACGTGGACGTAGACGTGGACGTGGACGTGGACGACGAGGACGTAGACGTGGACGTGGACGTGGACGTGGACGACGTGGACGTGGACGTGGACGTGGACGTGGACGACGTGGACGTGGACGTGGACGTGGACATGGACGTGGACGTGGACGTGGACGTGGACATGGACGTGGACGTGGACGTGGACGTGGACATGGACGGTGGACATGGACGTGGACGTGGACGTGGACGTGGACATGGACGTAGACATGGACATGGACGTGAACGTGGACGTGGACGTGGACGTGGACATGGTCGTGGACGTGGACGTGGACGTGGACGTGGACGTGGTAGTGGTCGTAGAC
>CANXME010001260.1:0-43742 GCA_948144175.1 Closterium sp. NIES-65
TTCTCTTGACATTCCCCCCCCTCTGCAGCTCTGTGAGTGGTACGCGCAGCGTCAGCATGGTGGGGGTTTTGGTCCGTGCACCTACGTCCTTCGCTCCGGCGACCGCGCGGGTGAGCAGTGTGGGGGTGCCCACCCCACCCAACGCTGTTTTGGCCGCTTGACGGACGCTTAGCGTCAGCTGTTCCCGGAGGCCAGCGAGATCCCCCGCTGGGGAGAGCTTTCTAGGGCAGGCGTAGCTATCTATGATCTTCACTTTGATGCTATCCTTGTTGCCATGTATGCTGTGACTATTAGTGATGAGGGTGACTGTTACCGGTGTTTCCCGCCCGACCCGGGCATTGGTACTGCTGCTCTAGGTGCTGGTGAGGCTGCTGCTCTAGGTGCCAGTGCGTCTGCGCCCTCAGGTGCTGGTGAGTCTGCGCTCTCAGGTACCACGTCGGCTTCGGCCTCCCTCACCTTCACACTTGACTCAGGGGCTTTTCGCTCCTTCTTTCGAGACCGCACCACACTCACGCCGCTTGATCGGCCGGTTGCAGTCTCCCTGGCAGACCCCTCTGGGGGTCCTGTCCTCTCTCACTTCTCCACTGTCCTCCCGTGTCCGGCTGCCCCCTCTGGCACCTTGTTTGGTCTTTACCTCCCCTTGTTCTCTACGAACTTGGTGAGTGGTGCTGACCTGCAGGATGCGGGGGTTCACCAGTTTACTCCTGCGAGTCAGCGGGTGACCCACTGCTCGGACGCTCGCACAGGCCGGCACCTGACCACATTTACGCATCGGCCGGGGTCGAGCCTCTACACCCTGACCACTGGGTCTCCTCCTGTCCCTGCGTCTAGCCAGGTAGCTGCGTCGGGTCAGGTGTTTGCTGCAGCGTCCAGGTCTGGTCCTGAGTCTGCCCCCTGCTCGTGTCGCCTCCTGTCTCACGAGACTCTCCTGTGGCACCACCGTCTTGGTCACCCCTCCCTGCCTCGTCTCCGAGGCATGGCTTCCCGTGTCCTTGTCTCTGGTCTCCCCCAGTCCCTCCCTCCCCTTCCTCCAGGGCCTGGTCTTTCCTGTGTTCCCTGTGTCGAGGGGCGGCTCCGGGCTGCCCCTCACTCCTCTCAGTTTCCCCTGACAGAGGCCCCGCTGTAGACGCTTCACATGGAGGTGTGGGGCCCAGCCCGCGTCCGTGGACAGGGTCACGAGCGCTACTTCCTACTGGTGGTTGACGACTACTCGCGTTACACCTCAGTCTTCCCCTTGCGCAGCAAGGGTGATGTCACTGAGGTGTTGATCGACTGGATCCGCGCAGCTCGTCTCCAGCTCAAGAGGAGCTTCGGCTCGGAATTTCCTGTTCTGCGTCTGCACTCTGACCGAGGCGGAGAGTTCTCCTCTGGCCTTCTGCGAGCCTACTGCCGTGCGCGAGGCATCCGCCAGACCTTTACGCTTTCGGAATCTCCACAGCAAAATGGGATTGTTGAGCGCCGCATTGGCATGGTCATGGACGTCGCTCGTACGTCCATGATGCATGCGGCTGCCCCCCATTTTCTGTGGCCGTTTGCGTTTCGGTACGCGGCGCATCAGATCAACCTTCGCCCCAGGGTCTCCATGCCGGAGACCTCCCCAGCTCTGCTATGGACGGGGAAGGTAGGCGATGCGTCTGCGTTCCGTGTCTGGGGATCTCGGGCGTTTGTCCGCGACTTGTCTGCGGACAAACTGTCCCCTTGTGCTGCTCCTTGTGTCTTCCTTGGCTTCCCCCCTGACGCACCAGGGTGGCAGTTGAGCCCCCTCCCCCCTCAGGGTCCAGCCCCTTCAGGTGTGTCCCAGGTAGACGCAGTCGAGCCGGTCGAGGTTGCTGGTGACTCTAGTACTGCTGCGGGTGCTGAGCCTGGGGGTGCTGACTCTGGGGGTGCTGCGCGAGTGGGTGCTACGACTAAGGGAGCGGAGCCTGGGGGTCCTTCGCCTGGGGGTGCTACGTCTGAAGCTGCTGAGTCTGGGGGTGCTGCGTCTGGAGCTGCTGAGACTGGGGGTACTAAGTCTGGAGCTGCTGAGCCTTGGAGTGCGGAGCCCGCGGCCGCTGGACCTGCTTGTGTGGCGTCTGGCGGTGCTGGGCCTGGTGGTTCTCCGGGTGCTTCGTCTCGGCGGGAGCCACTCTCTCCACAGGAGCTACGCGAGTGGTTTGCCCGACGCTGGAGGCGTACTGCTGGAGCTGGTGCTTCTTCGGCTGCTGAGGGTGCTGGTGCCGCCGGTCTCGGAGGTTCTAGCCCTGGGAGTGCTGGAGCTGCTGGGCCTGCGCGTGCGACTGGAGGAGGAGCTGCTGAGGGTGTTCGCGCTGAGGCTACTGCTGTAAGTCTTAGCCGCAATCCTGCTGCGAGTGTTGCTGGTGCTGCTGGAGGTACTGGAGCTGGAGGTGCTGTTGGCGCTGGTGCTGCCAATAGGGGTGCTGGTGCTGTCCCTACTGTGTCTGGAGTCGCCGCGCGGCCTCGGCCATACTTTGTTCCGCTCCTTCAGCAGGTTCTTGGTCTTCCTCCTTCCTTAGAGTGTCCACCGCCTGTCCAGTCACAGTCACAGTTACCGCCGGCCTCCCCACTCCCTGCTCCTTCTCCCTACACTGGTCCTACTGGAGGTCTTGCTGAGCGTCGTGAGCCTGCGTCTCGCCCTGCGTCGCCGGTTCATGCTGCTCGCGCTAGTGGTCGCGGTTCGCGTCAGCGTCCTCCTCCTGTCCCTGGCACGCACTGGATGTCTCTGCGTCCGTCCACTGCTCCTCTGCGTGCCCCTTTGCCTTCTCCTCCTGAGTCCTCTCTTCCTGCCCTTGCCGACCCGGAGTCGGACTCTCTTCGTGCTGCCAGTCCTACTGTCACGCGTCTCCTTGCTACTGTCGTCACTAACCCCTCTTTTGAGTCCACTGCTGCGTCTGCTCTTGTTGCTGAGCTCGTCGACTTTGCTGCTCGCTGTCGTCTAGACTACGTTGCTAGTCTCGTTGCTGAGTCTGCGTCTATCTGCCCTCCGTCCGTCGGGGGTGAGTGTGCTCTTGGCACGGACGTCCTTGAGGATAGGCAGGAGGAGTTTCAGTGTCTGGCTGCTGCTTCACCTCATCTCGTGTCCGTACTGCTTACTCCTGAGGGAGACCCGGATGCACTTGACATCCCGACTCCGCGCTCTTACGCGGAGGCCGTAGAGGGTCCCTACTCCTCTCAGTGGCAGGCAGCTATGGATGCAGAGATGGCTTCTTGGAAGTCCACAGGCACCTACGTTGGCGCTCTCCCCCCACCTGGGGCGAACATCGTCAGTGGCATGTGGATCTTCAGGGTGAAGCGGCCGCCGGGCTCTCCGCCTGTCTTCAAGGCGCGGTACGTGGCTCGTGGCTTCAGTCAGCGGCAGGGAGTTGACTACTTTCAGACCTTCTCTCCCACCCCGAAGATGACCACTCTTCGGGTGCTGCTACACATAGCCGCTCAGCGTGACTACGAGCTTCACTCCCTTGACTTCAACACTGCTTTCCTGCAGGGTAGCCTGCACGAGGAGATCTGGCTGCGCCGTCCACCTGGCTTCACTGGGACTTTCCCTCCTGGCACCCAGTGGAGCCTCCGACGGCCAGTCTACGGTCTCCGCCAGGCACCACGCGAGTGGCACGACACACTGAGGACTAAGCTTGCGGCTCTTGGGTTTGCTCCCTCTATTGCTGACCCGTCGCTGTTTCTGCGCACCAACACCTCTTTGCCGCCGTTCTACATCCTCGTGTACGTCGACGACTTGGTCTTTGCCACTGCTGACACTGCTGGACTCGCCCACGTGAAGTCCGAGCTGCAGAAGAGACACACGTGCACAGACCTGGGTGAACTGCGCAGCTACCTTGGCTTGTGGATCACCCGGGACAGAGCACGCCGCACCATTACCTTGACTCAGTCACACATGGTGCAGCAGGTCCTTCAGCGCTTCGGCTTCACATACTCCTCACCTCAGGCCACTCCTCTGCCTACTCGCCACTCGCTCTCAGCTCTGCCTTCGGATGAGTCCGTAGAGTCGAGTGGCCCGTACCCAGAGCGTGTTGGCTGCCTCATGTACCTGATGACCTGCACACGACCTGACCTTGCATACCCTCTTAGCATTCTTGCACGCTATGTTGCTCCTAGGAGACATAGACCAGAGCACATGGCTGCAGCGAAGAGGGTGTTGCGCTACGTGTGCAGTACGTCGGGCATGGGGCTAGTGCTTGGAGGGCGGAGTCCAGTGGTCCTCACTGGACACGCGGACGCTTCTTGGGCTGACAACCAGGCTACGCAGCGGTCGTCACAGGGTTACACCTTCAACCTTGGTTCCGGCTCTGTTTCGTGGCGGGCTACTCGCTCGTCTTCTGTTCTCGGCTCTAGTTGTGAGGCCGAGATCTACGCCGGGGCCATGGCTGCACAGGAGCTTTGCTGGCTCACCTACCTGCTGACCGACCTTGGAGAGCCGCCTCGTTCTCCTCCAGTCCTGTACGTAGACAACAAGGCCATGCTGGCCTTGTGTGGAGAGTTGAGACTGGAGCACAGAACAAAGCACATTGCTCTTCTTTACTTCCTTGCTCGTGAGCTACAGCAGGGTGGTCAGTTGCGGCTTGCGTACGTGGCCTTTGAGGCCAACACTGCTGATGTTTTCACCAAGGCACTTGCGCCTTGTGATCATCAGCGCTTCTGTACTCAGCTTGGTCTTGTGCCTGTCTTGCCTCACTTGCTCACTTCTTGACCTTGCTTGTACTGTCACATATATATACACCTGCTCTTATTTGCTTAGCCTCTTATATATATATATATGTACTCCTGCATGTGAACTGGCCTTCTGGCCTTGAACTTGTGCTCGGAATGTGTGGTGACTTTGTGATCCACCCTGAGCTTTGCTTTGCTTTGCTTGACTGGTCTTGTGACCCCTTGTTCTCCCCCACTTTGCCTATGGGGGTGTGTCAAATTATAATGTTGTCTAGGCTTTAGTGGGGTAGCACATATGGGGTACACATTTCTAGGGTTGCATATTTGTATCACTTTCATTCCTCAGTCATTTCATTCTCGTTCTAATTTCCTCAAGGCACACTCTCACGCACTCTCTCTCGCGCTCTCTCTCGCGCATTCTCACCACGTTCTCTCTCTCACGCGCACTCTCACGCGCTCTCTCACGCGCTCTCTCACGCGCTCTATCAAGGCGCACTCTTAGGGGCACTCTCAGGCACTCTCTTTTGCGCTCTTTTTCCCGCACGCTCACGCGCATTCTCTCTCTAACGTCCTTCACTCGCGCACTCTCACGCACATTCTCTCTCTCAAACGCCCTCTCACGCGCATTCTCTCTCTTACGTCCTTTCTCTCGTGCACTCTCGCGCACATTCTCTCCCTCAAACGCTTTCTCACGCGCACCCTCACACGCTCCCTCACACGCTCTCTCACGCGCTCTCACACGCGCTTTCTCACGCGCTCTCACACGCGTTCTCTCACCCGCTCTCTCATGCGCACTCTCACGCGCTCTCTCACGCTCCCTCACGCGCTCCCTCGCGCACTCTCAGGCACACTCTCATGCACTCCCTCTTGCGCTCTCTCTCGCGCATTCTCACCACATTCTCTCTCTCGCGGACTATCACACGCATTCTCTCTCTTGCGCTCCCTCACGCGCTCTCTCATGTGCTCTCTCACGCGCTCTCTCACGCGCTCTCATGCGCCCTCTCGCGCTCTCTCACGCACTCTCTCACGCGCTCTCAAGGCGCACTCTCAGGTACACTCTCACACACTCTCTCTCTTGCTCTCTCTCTCTCTCTCTCTCTCTCTCTCTCTTTCTCTCTCTCTCTCTCTCTCTCTCTCTCTCTCTCTCTCTCTCTCTCTCGCATTCTCACCACATTCTCTCTCTCACGCGCTCCCTCACGCGCTCCCTCACGCGCTCTCTCACGCGCTCTCTCACGCGCTCTCTCACGCGTTCTCTCACGCGCTCTCTCACGCACTCTCTCACGCACTCTCTCATGTGCTCTCTCACGCGCTCTCACGCACTCGCTCTCTTGCGCTCTCTCACGCGCTCTCTTGCGCTCGCTTACGCGCTCTCTCACGCGCTCTCTCACGCGCTCTCTCAGGCGCTCTGTCACACGCACCCTCACGCGCACCCTCACGCGCACCCTCACGCGCACCCTCACGCGCACCCTCACGCGCTCTCTCATGCGCTCCCTCACGCGCTCTCTCATGCACTCCCTCACGCGCTCTCTCACGCGCTCTCTCACATGCTCTCATATGCGCACACACTCTCCCTCGCGCTCCATCTCTTTCTTCTTCGAATGAAAGTGCAATGCAAGTGGAGATCAATCGACACATTGGAGAGAAAAAATAAAATCAAATCAAAACAAAACAAAACAGGACGGAAATTTCAGAAGGGGGAAGGGAGGACGGAAGGACCAGGAACGCACCTGCTAACCACGGTGCCTGAGAAAACAACTCCCGCTCGCGCACCAACCTGCGCTTGCGCTCGTGCACGTGTCGCCGGACGAGACAGCGGAGAGGGAAGGAGAGGCGACGGCGAGGAGTGGGGAGAGGCGACCGCGGGGAGGAGGAGAGGCGACGGTGGGGAAGGAGGAGATGCGACGGCGGGGAGGAGGAGAGGCGACGGCGGGGAGGAGGAGAGGCGACATCGGGGAGGAGGGAGGCGACGGCGGGGAGGAGGGAGAGGCGACGGCGGGGGGAGATGCGACGGCGGGAAGGAAGATAGGCGACGGCGAGGAGGAGGGAGGCGACGGCGGGGAGGTAAGGGAGAGGAGATGGCGGGGTGGATGGGACGGAGTGATTGTGAGGTGGGTTGGAGAGGTGTCAGCGGGTAGTGAGGGAGAGGATACGGCTGGATGGGAGCGAGAGCGACGGCTAGGTGGGAGAAGAACTGGCGAGAAGGGGTGGGGGAGAGGAGCAGAGCAAGTTCTTGTCGAGAAGATTCAAGAACAAGAACCAAGAAAAGATAGCGCCGAATTCGAGCTGTGAAAGAGACGAATGCCAGCGCAGAACGAGAAAATTTCTGCCAGCAGAGCGAGAAAATTTAGGGCGTGTTACATTTTTCATTTTTTTTCGTTCGGACGGCTGGCCGTCCGGACGATTGTGTGGTTACTAAACTCGTTAAATCTCGGCATTGAGTTCGTCAGCGTCTAAATGACGTCGCATTCTTAGTATTGCCTCCTTACGACATTAAATTGGTCGCAACGCGACAATACGACGTCGCAATCTTCGCATTCAGCGACTTCAAAAAATGTAGCACGCCCTTATGCTAGCACAGGAGGAGGGCATTCAGCGATGCCAAACGCCCAACCCGCTATAATAACCTGAAAGAACAATGGAGTTAAGTTGTTGGTGAAAATAATTCATGCTTATAAAAATCACAAAAAGAGCATATATATCTCATAGTTCCACAAATAATTAACAACTTTGAGGGAAGCAACATCTATAGAACATTTCGCTTCATAATAGGGAACTATCGAGCCTGACATGTTTTAAGTAAAAATGAAGAACTTAATTAATTGCTTCTATAAGCAAAGTATAATTATAATGTATGTACTCTATCTTAATGTTTCTAACATAATGTTTCTAATTCAAGGGATACAACTCTACGCAACCCTTCCGACGTAAACGTCGAGACTTGTTCTTATCCCTATTTGTGTGTGAAAAATAAACATTTGAGAAGATTGAAACGAGAATGAATGAACTATGAATGAAGTGGGTACAAGTACTAACCCTAATTGGGTTGTACCCCTTATGGGATACCCCACTACAGCCTACACAAAAGCATAAGCTATAATGTTCTGACACACCCCCATAGGCAAAGTGGGGGAGAACAGGGGGTCACAAGACCAGTCAAGCAAAGCAAGACAAAGCAAAGCTCAGGGTGGATCACCAAGTCACCACACATTCCGAGCACAAGTACAAGGCCACAAGGCAAGTTCACATGCAGGAGTATATATATATATGGCTAGACAAGCAAGAGCAGGTATATATATATGTGAGAGTACAAGCAAGGTCAAGAGGTGAGCAAGTGAGGCAAGACAGGGACAAGACCCAACTGAGTGCAGAAGCGCTGATGATCACAAGGCTGAATTGCCTTGGTGAAAACATCAGCAGTGTTGGCCTCAGAGGCCACGTATGCAAGCCGCAACTGTCCACGCTGCTGTAGCTCACGAGCAAGGAAGTAGCGGAGAGCAATGTGCTTCGTTCTGTGCTCCAGTCGCTGCTCTCGACACAAGGCCAGCATGGCCTTGTTGTCTACGTATAGGACTGGAGAACGAGGCGGCTCTCCGAGGTCAGTCAGCAGGTAGGTGAGCCAGCGAAGCTCCTGTGCAGCCATGGCCCCAGCGTAGATCTCAGCCTCACAAATGGAGCCGAGAACAGAAGATGAGCGAGTAGCCCGCCACGAGACAGAGCCGGAACCAAGGCTGAAGGTGTAACCCTGTGACGACCGCTGCGTAGCCTGGTCGTCAACCCAAGAAGCGTCTGCGTGCCCAGTGAGGACCACTGGACTGCGCCCTCCAAGCACTAGCCCCATGCCCGACGTAGTGCACAAGTAGCGCAACACCCTCTTTGCTGCAGCCATATGCTCTGGTTGGTGTCTCCCAGGAGCAACATAGCGTGCGAGAATGCTAAGAGGGTATGCAAGGTCAGGTCGTGTGCAGGTCATCAGGTACATGAGGCAGCCAACAAGCTCTGGATACGGGCCACTCGACTCTACCGTCTCATCCGAAGGCAGAGCTGAGAGCGAGTGGCGAGTAGGCAGAGGAGTGGCCTAAGGCGAGGAGTACGTGAAGCCGAAGCGCTGAAGAGCCTGCTGCACCATGTGTGATTGAGTCAGCGTAATGATGCGGCGTGCTCTGTCCCGGGTGATCTGCAAGCCAAGGTAGCTGCGCAGTTCACCCAGGTCTGTGCACGTGTGTCTCTTCTGCACCTCGGACTTCACGTAGGCAAGTCCAGCAGTGTCAGCTGTGGCAAAGACCAATTCGTCGACGAACACGAGGATGTAGAACGGCGGCAGAGAGGTGTCGGTGCGTAGAAACAGCGACGGGCCGGCAGTAGAAGGAGCAAACCCAAGAGCCGCAAGTGTAGTCCTCAATGTGTCATGCCACTCACGTGGCGTCTCGCGGAGACCATAAACTGGACGCCGGAGGCTCCACTGGGTACCACGAGGGAAAGACCTAGTGAAGCCAGGTGGGCGGCGCAGCCAGATCTCCTCGTGCAGGCTGCCCTGCAAGAAAGCTGTGCTGAAGTCGAGAGAGTGCAGCTCGTAGTCACGGTGAGCAGCAACGTGCAGCACTACCCAAAGAGTGGTCATCTTCGGGGTGGGAGAGAAGATCCGAAAGTAGTCAACTCCCTGCCGCTGACTGAAGCCACGAGCCACGTAACGTGCCTTGAAGACAGGCGGAGAACCCGGCGGCCGCTTCACCCTGAAGATCCACATGCCACTGACGATGTTCGCCCCAGGCGGGGGAACTTCGTCAACGTAGGTGCCTGTGGACTTCCAGGAAGCCATCTCTGTGTCCATAGCTGCCTGCCACTGAGAGGAGTAGGGACCCTCTATCGCCTCCGTATAGGAGCGCGGAGTCGGGATGTCAAGTGCATCCGGGTCTCCCTCAGGGGTAAGCAGTACGGACACGAGATGAGGTGAAGCAGCTGCCAGACATTGAAACTCCTCCTGCCTGTCCTCAAAGACGTCCGTGCCAAGGGCACACTCACCCCGGACGGACGGAGGACAGACAGACTCAGACTCAGCGATAAGACTAGCAGCGTAGTCTAGGCGACAACGAGCAGCGAAGTCGACGAGCTCAGCAACTAGGGCAAACGCAGCAGTGGACTCAAAAGAAGGGTCAGTGACGACAGTAGCCAGGAGACGCGTGACAGTAGGACTGGGAGCACGAAGAGAGTCCGACTCCGGGTCAGCAAGAGCAGGAAGAGAGGACGCAGGAGGAGAAGGCAAAGGGGCACGCAGAGGAGCAGTGGACGGATGCAGAGACATCCGGTGCGTGCCAGGGACAGGAGGAGGACGCTGACGCGAACCACGACCACTAGCGCGAGCAGTACGGACAGGCGACGTAGGGTGAGACGCAGGCTCACGACGCTCAGCAAGACCTCCAGTAGGACCAGTGTAGGAAGAAGGAGCAGGCAAAGGGGAGGTAGGCTGCAACTGTAACTGTGACGGGACAGGCTGTGGACACACTAAGGGAGGAGGAGCACGAGTAGAAGGTGGAAGACCAAGAACCTGCTGCAGGAGTGGAGCGAAGTACGGTCGAGGCCGCGTGGCGACGTGAGACACAGCAGGGACAGCACTAGTACCCCTAGCAGGAGCGCCCGCTCCAGTAGTACCTCCAGCAGCTCCAAAACCTCCAGCAGCACCAGGAGTACCCCCAGCAGGACCGCCAGCGGTAGTCTCAGCGCCAACACCCTCAGCAGCACCAGCTCCAGTTGCACCCGCAGGCCCAGCAGCTCTAATACTCCCAGTACGAGCACCTCCGGGACCCGCGACAGCAGCACCCTCAGTAACTGAAGAACCTCCAGCACCAGCAGCACGCCTCGAGCGCCGGGAAAACCACTCGCGCAGCTCCCGTGGAGAGAGTGGCTCCCGGCGAGACGAAGCACCCGGAGAACCTCCAGGCGGAGCACCTCCAAGCTCAGCACCCCCAGGCTCAGCACACCCAGGCTCAGCACCCCCAGGCTCAGCACCCCCAGGCTCAGCACCCCCAGGCGCAGCACCCCTTGTCTCAGCACCCCCAGTCTCAGCACCCCCTAGCTTAGCACCCCCAGGCTCAGCACCCCCAAGCCCAACACCCCCAGGCGTAGCACCCCCACGCTTAACACCCCCAGTGTCAGCACCCCCTTGCTCAGCACCCTCAACAGCAGCAGAGTCACCAGTGACCTCGACAGGCTCGACTGCGTCTACGTGGGACACACCTGAAGGGACAGACCCTAAGGGGGGAGGGGGTCTACCGGAGGGGGACCTGGTACATGGAAGAGCGGCGGCGGGGGGGGGGGGGGACGGAGTGCGGTAGGGGAAGAGGCGGTAGTAGGGGACCGACTCGTCAAACGCGACGTCCTAGGAGGACAGAACACGGCGAGAGGTGGGGTGGTAGAACTGCCACCCAGGCGCGTCAGGGGGGAACCCCAGGAAGACGCAAGGAGCAACACGAGGGGACAGCTTGTCCGTAGAAAAGTCGCGGACAAACGCCCGAGATCCCCAGACCCGTAACGCCGACGCATCGCCAACCTTCCCCGTCCACAGCAAGGCTGGGGAGGTCTCCGCCCTGGAGACCCTGGGGTGTAGGTTGATCTGATGCGCCGCGTACCTCACTTCAAACCGCCACAGAAAATGGGGAGCAACCGCATGCATCATGGACGTACGAGCGACGTCCATGACCATGCCAATGCGGCGCTCAGCAATCCCATTTTGCTCCGGGGAGTCCGGAAGCGTCAAGGTCTGACGGATTCCTCGTGCGCGACAGTAGACTCTCAGAAGGCCAGAAGAAAACTCTCCGCCTCTGTCCGAGTGCAGACGCAGAACAGGAAAGTCCGAGCCAAAGCTCTGCCTGAGGTGGAGACGAGCTGCGCGGATCCAGTCGATCAGCACCTAAGTGACATCACCCTTGCTGCGCAAGGGGAAGACTGGGGTGTAACGCGAGTAGTCGTCAACAACGAGCAGGAAGTAGCGCTCGTGACCCTGTCCACGGACGCGGGCTGGGCCCCACACGTCCATGTGAAGCGTCTGCAACGGGGCCTCTGTCGGAGGAAACTGGGAGGAGTGAGGGGCACCCCGCTGGCGCCCCTTGACACAGGGGACACAGGTAGGGCCAGGGCCCTGAGGAAGGGGAGGAAGGGACCGGGGGAGACGTGAAACAAGAAGACGGGAGGCCATGCCTCTGAGCCGAAGCAGAGAGGGGTGACCAAGGCGGTGGTGCTAGAGGAGAGTCTCGTGAGACAGGAGACGACACGAACAGGGGGCAGACTCAGGACCAGACCTAGACGCTGCAGCAAACACCTGACCCGGCGCAGCTACCCTATCTAACGCAGCAAACGGAGGAGACGCAGTGGTCAGTGTGTACAAGCTCGACCCCGGCCGATGGGTAAACGTAGCAAGGTGTCGGCCTGTGCTAACCTCTGTGTAGTGCGTCACCCGCTGACGCGCAGGAGTGAACTGGTGTACTCCCCCATCCTGTAGGTCAGCACCACTCACCAGGTTCGTAGAGAACGAGGGGAGGTAGAGACCAGACAGGGTGCCAGAGGGAGCCGCCGGACACGAGAGGACAGTGGAGAAGTGAGACAGGACAAGACCCCTTGAGTGGTCAGCTAGAGACACCGCAACAGGCCGACTAAGCAGCGTGAGTGTGGTGCGGTCCCGAAAGAAGGAGCGAGAAGCCCCTGAGTCAAGGGTGAAGGTGAGGGAGGCCGAAGCCGGCGCAGTACTTGAGAGCGCAGACTCACCAGTACCTGAGGACGTAGGCGCACTAGCACCTAGAGCAGCAGCGTCGCAAGCACCTAGGGCAGCAGCCTCACCAGTACCTAGAGTAGCAGTCTCAATGCCCGGATTAGGGGGGAAACACCGGTAACAGTCACCCTCATCACTAATAGACACAACATACATGGCAGAAAGGATAGCATCAAAATCAAGATCATAGATGGCAACTCCCGCCCTAGACAGCTCACCCCAGCGAGGGATCTCTGTGGCCTCCGGGAACTGGTGACGCCACGCGTCCGTCAGGCGGCCAAAGCAGCGCTGGGTGGGGTGCGCACCCCCACAGTCCTCCCCCGCACGGTCGCCGGTGCGTAGGACGTAGGTGCACGGACCAAAACCCCCACCCCGCTGGCGTGCAGTGTACCACTCACGGAGCTGCTGAGGGGACAGGGTCTCACAACCGCGCTGCTGCTGCTTGCGCGGACCACCACCAGAGCCACTCCTCTGCGTAGACCCGCGCCCAGCTCCACCGCCACCCCGGCCGCCTCCGCCGCCTCCGCCGCCTCCGCTACTACCGCCGCCTCCGCTACTACCGCCGCCTCCGCCGCCTCCTCCACCGCCACCACCTCCACCACCTCCGCTCCCACCGCCACCGCCGTCGCCGCCTCCGCCTCCACTGCCGCCTCCGACACCTCCACCCCCACCTCCACTTCCACCGCCACCCCCACTCCCCCCGCCGCCTCCACCTCCACCTCCACCTCCACCGCCCTCGCTTGCTCCTCCAGCGCCCCTGCCCCCCTTGCTCTTGCCAGAGCGGCGTCTCCCGCTAGGGGCAGACGCCGCACTGACCGACTCAACACCAACGAGGTCGGCCGCAGCAGCAGAGGCAACGGAGGGCAGAAGGGGGGAGGGGGAACACCCCTCAAAGATGGGGGTGCGCGGGTCACCACGAGAGGCCCCTACAGCGACTATGCTCTTCTCGGCCGCTAGGAGGGACTTCTCGAGGAGGTCAACAGTTAGAGTGGTGGGACAAACTGAGAGGAAGTGGTCCCTGACTACGCGAAGGGAGTTAGGGAGGCGAGTGACTAAGTAGTATAGAGTGATGTACACGGGGGGGGGGGGGTTCTTGGCGCAGAAGTCAGCAGGAAGCGCAGCGCGGTAGCGAGTGTCACTAGTGCGGAGGTGCGTAATGAGGTCAGCGACTGTGGGAAAGGCAGCAAGGTCAGGGAAGAGGTACAGTAGCATGAGGCGGCTCAGTGCACCAGTGGCAGGGGAAAAGTAGCGCGCAACTACAACGTCGTACAAGGTCTGAGCACTCTTGTACTGACTAAAGTGCGCGCGCTCAGTGGTAGGAAGGTGGCGACGCACAGCAAGACGTGCAGCAGCATCGCGAGTGGCCCACTGTGAGCGAACGGTGGCGTCGGCATCGGCAGCAGGGGCAGGGGAAGCACCAGAGGTGAGGTCAAAGAGGGAGAGACTGTCTGCCCTATCGCACTGTAGGAGAAGCTGCAGGTCATCTACCCAGACGTCAAAGTCAATGGCCCGACCCTCAACGTCAAAAGTGAGAACACTGGGGGTAGCCATGACAGCAGTAGACTAGCAGTGCTAACTGTAGAGCAGGGGCAGTGCGGTGATAGAGGCGCTGCGCTCACCAGACCGGGCGATTCAGGCAGCTCGGGCGACTCGGCAGCAACTGCGGCTCGGCGGCACCCGCGGCTCGGCTCCTCAGGCGGCTCGGGCGGCTTAGCGGCGCGGGCGGCTCGGCTGCGTAGGCGTTCGGGCGGGGCCGTAGGTAGGGCGGCGGGGCCGGGTCGAAGGTAGGGCGACGGGGTCGGGGCCGGGGCGCAGGTAGGGCGACGGGGCCGGGGCCGGGCCGTAGGTAGGGCGACGGGGCCGGGGCCGGGCCGTAGTGTGAAATCAAAGAACGAGAATGAATGACTATGAAGTGAAGTGAATACAAATAGGAAACCCTAATTGTGTTGTACCCCCTATGGGATACCCCACTATAGCCTACAGAAACAAGTAAGCTATATGTTCTGACACACCCCCATAGGCAAAGTGGGGGAGAACAAGGGGTCACAAGACCAGTCAAGCAAAGCAAAGCAAAGCTCAGGGTGGATCACAAAGTCACCACGCATTCCGAGCACAAGTTCAAAGGCCAGAAGGCCAGTTCACATGCAAGATCATATATAGAGATATACAAGAGTCAAGCAAGCAAGAGCAAGAGTATATATAGGCGAAGGTACAAGCAAGGTCAAGAGGAGAGCAAGTGAGGCAAGACAGGCACAAGACCCAACTGCGTGCAACAACGCTGATGATCACAAGGCGCAAGTGCCTTGGTGAACACATCAGCAGTGTTGGCCTCAGAGGCCACGTACGCAAGTCGCAACTGTCCACGCTGCTGTAGCTCACGAGCAAGAAAGTAGCGGAGAGCAATGTGCTTCGTTCTGTGCTCCAGTCGCTGCTCTCGACACAAGGCCAGCATGGCCTTGTTGTCTACGTACAGGACTGGAGGAGAACGAGGCTGCTCTCCAAGGTCGGTCAGCAGGTAGGTGAGCCAGCGTAACTCCTGTGCAGCCATAGCCCCAGCGTAGATCTCAGCCTCACAACTGGAGCCGAGAACAGAAGACGAGCGGGTAGCCCGCGACGAGACAGAGCCGGAACCAAGGCTGAAGGTGTAACCCTGTGACGACCGCTGCGTAGCCTGGTCGTCAGCCCAAGAAGCGTCTGCGTGCCCAGTGAGGACCACTGGACTGCGCCCTCCAAGCACTAGCCCCATGCCCGACGTACTGCACAAGTAGCGCAACACCCTCTTCGCTGCAGCCATGTGCTCTGGTCGGTGTCTCCCAGGAGCAACAAAGCGTGCGAGAATGCTAAGAGGGTATGCGAGGTCAGGTCGTGTGCAGGTCATCAGGTACATGAGGCAGCCAACAAGCTCTGCAAACGGGCCACTCGACTCTACGGACTCATCCGAAGGCAGAGCTGAGAGCGAGTGGCGAGTAGGCAGAGGAGTGGCCTGAGGCGAGGAGTACGTGAAGCCGAAGCGCTGAAGGACCTGCTGCACCATGTGTGACTGAGTCAGGGTAATGGTGCGGCGTGCTCTGTCCCGGGTGATCTGCAAGCCAAGGTAGCTACGCAGTTCACCCAGGTCAGTGCACGTGTGTCTCTTCTGCAGCTCGGACTCCACGTAGGCGAGTCCAGCAGTGTCAGCTGTGGCAAAGACCAAGTCGTCGACGTACACGAGGATGTAGAACGGCGGCAGAGAGGTGTCGGTGCGCAGAAACAGCGACGGGTCGGCAGTAGAAGGAGCAAACCCAAGTGCCGCGAGCGTAGTCCTCAGTGTGTCGTGCCACTCACGTGGCGCCTGGCGGAGACCGTAGACTGGACGCCGGAGACTCCACTGGGTACCAGGAGGGAAAGACCCAGTGAAGCCAGGTGGGCGACGCAGCCAGATCTCCTCGTGCAGGCTGCCCTGCAAGAAAGCTGTGCTGAAGTCGAGAGAGTGCAGCTCGTAGTCATGGTGAGCAGCAACGTGCAGCAGAACCCGAAGAGTGGTCATCTTCGGGGTGGGGGAGAAGGTCTGAAAGTAGTCAACCCCCTGCCGCTGACTGAAGCCACGAGCCACGTAACGCGCCTTGAAGACAGGCGGAGAACCCGGCGGCCGCTTCACCCTGAAAATCCACATGCCACTGACGATGTTCGCCCCAGGAGGGGGAACAGCGTCAACGTAGGTGCCTGTGGACTTCCAGGAAGCCATCTCTGCATCCATAGCTGCCTGCCACTGAGAGGAGTAGGGACCCTCTATCGCCTCCGCGTAAGAGCGCGGAGTCGGGATGTCTGGTGCATCCGGGTCTCCCTCAGGGGCTAGCAGTACAGACGCAAGACGAGGTGAAGCGGCGGCCAGACACTGGAACTCCTCCTGCCTGTCCTCAAGGACGTCCGTGCCAAGGGCACACTCACCCCCCGACGGACGGAGGACAGGCGGACTCAGACTCAGTGACAAGACGAGCAGCGTAGTCTAGACGACAGCGCGCAGCAAAGTCGACAAGCTCAGTGACAAGGGCAGACGCAGCAGACGACTCGAAGGAAGGGTCAGTGACAGCAGTAGCAAGGAGACGCGTGACAGTAGGACTGGCAGCACGAAGAGAGTCCGACTCCGGGTCGGCAAGAGCAGGAAGAGAGGAAGCAGGAGGAGAAGGCAAAGGGGCACGCAGAGGAGCAGTGGACGGACGCAATGACATCCGGTGCGTGCCAGGGACAGGAGGAGGACGCTGACGCGACCCGCGACCACTAGCGCGCTCAGTACGAACAGGCGACACAGGACGAGACGCAGGCTCACGACGCTCAGTAAGACCTCCAGTCGGACCAGCGTAGGGAGAAGGAGCAGGCAAAGGGGAGGCAGGCTGTAGCTGTGGCTGTGACCGGACAGGCTGCGGACCCTCTAAGGGAGGAGGAGGAGGAGGTGGAAGACCAAGAACCTGCTGCAGGAGCGGAACGAAGTACGGTCGGGGCCGCGCGGCGACACTAGAAACAGCAGGAACAGCACCAGCAGCCCCGGCAGGAGCACCCACTCCAGCAGCACCTCCAGCAGCACCACCCGAAGCTCCAGAACCTCCAGCAGCAGCACCAGGAGCACTGTCAGTCGGACCGCCAACGGCAGGCTCAGCGCCAACACCCTCAGCAGTACCAGCTCCAGGAGAACTCTCAGACCCAGCAGCTCCAGCACCCACAGTATGAGCACTGGCGGGACGCGCGGCAGCAGTACCCTCTGCAGCCGAAGAACCACCAGCACCAGCAGCACGCCTCCAGCGCCTGGCAAACCACTCACGCAGCTCCTGTGGGGAGAGTGGCTCCCGGCGAGACGAAGCACCCCCAGGCACAACACCCCAAGGCTCTGCACCCCCAGACACAGCACCCCCAGGCACAGCACCCCCAGGCTCGGCACCTCCAGGCTCAGCACCCCCAGGCACAGCACCCCCAGGCGCAGCACCCCCAGGCTCAGCACCCCTAGGCACAGCACCCCCAGGCACAGCACCTCCAGGCTCAGCACCCCCAGGCTCAGCACCCCCAGGCTCAGCACCCTCAGACTCCGCACCCCCAGGCTCAGCTCGCGCAGCAGCACCAGAGTCACCAGTGACCTCGACAGGCTCGACCGCGTCTACCTGGGACACACCTGAAGGGGCAGGACCCTGAGGGGGGAGGGGGACTACCGGGGGGGGACCTGGTACCAAGAAGAGCGGGGGTGGGGGGAGGGACGGAGTGCGGTAGGGGAAGAGGCGGTAGTAGGGTACCGACTCGTCGAACGTGACGTCCTGGGAGGACAGAACACGTCGAGAGGTGGGGTGGTAAAACTGCCACCCAGGGGCGTCGGGGGGGAACCCCAGGAAGACGCAGGGAGAAGCACGAGGGGACAGCTTGTCCGCAGACAGGTCGCGAACAAACGCCCGAGATCCCCAGACCCGGAACGCCGACGCATCGCCAACCTCCCCGTCCACAGCAGGGCTGGGGAGGTCTCCGGTCGAGAGACCCTGGGGTGGAGGTTGATCTGGTGCGCAGCGTACCTGACCGCAAACGGCCACAGAAAATGGGGAGCAGCCGCATGCATCATGGACGTACGAGCGACGTCCATGACCATGCCAATGCGGCGCTCAGCAATCCCATTCTGCTGTGGTGAGTCCGGAAGCGTGAAGGTCTGACGGATGCCTCGCGCACGACAGTAGGCACTCAGGAGGCCAGAGGAGAACTCTCCGCCTCTGTCCGAGTGCAGACGCAGAACAGGGAAGTCAGAGCCAAAGCTCCTCCGAAGCTGGAGACGAGCTGCGCGGATCCAGTCGATCAACACCTCAGTGACCTCACCCTTGCTGCGCAAGGGGAAGACTGTGGTGTAACGCGAGTAGTCGTCAACCACCAGCAGGAAGTAGCGCTCCTGACCCTGTCCACGGACGCGGGCTGGGCCCCACACGTCCATGTGAAGCGTCTGCAACGGGGCCTCTGTCGGAGGAAACTGGGAGGAGTGAGGGGCAGCACGCTGGCGCCCCTCGACACAGGGGACACAGGTAGGGCCAGGGCCCGGAGGAAGGGGAGGGAGAGACCGGGGAAGACCAGACACAAGGACTCGCGAAGCCATGCCTCTGAGCCGAAGCAGAGAGGGGTGGCCAAGGCGGTGGTGCCAGAGGAGGGTCTCGTGAGACAGACGACGACACGAGCAGGGGGCAGACTCAGGACCAGACCTGGACGCTGCAGCAAACACCTGACCAGACGAAGGGACCCTACCAGACGTAGCACCTGGAGGAGAAGCAGTGGTCAGTGTGTACAGGCTCGACCCTGGTCGACGTGTAAACGTAGCCAGGTGGCGACCTGTATCCGCCTCCGTGCAGTGGGTCACCCGCTGACGAGCAGGGGTGAACTGGTGGACACCCGCATCCTGGAGGTCAGCACCACTCACCAAGTTCGTCGAGAACGAGGGGAGGTAGAGACCAGTCAGGGTGCCAGAGGGGGCCGCCGGACACGGGAGGACAGTGGAGAAGCGAGACAGGACAGGCCCCCCAGAGGGGTCAGCCAGGGACACCGCAACCGGCCGACTCAGCGGCGTGAGAGTGGTGCGGTCCCTAAAGAAGGAGCGAGACGCTCCAGAGTCAAGGGTGAAGGTGTGAGAGGCCGAAGCCGACACAGTACCTGAGAGGGCAGACTCACCAGCACCTGAGAGCACAGACGCACTGGCACCTAGAGCAGCAGCCTCACTAGCACCTGACGCGGCAGTACCAATGCCCGGGTCGGGCGGGAAACACCGGTAACAGTCATCCTCATCACTACCAGTCACAGCATACATAGCAGAGAGAATAGCATCAAAATCAAGATCATAAATAGCTACACCAGCCCTAGACTGCTCTCCCCAGCGGGGGATCTCAGCGGCCTCCGGAAAGTGCTGACGCCAAGCGTCGGTCAGGCGGCCAAAGCAGCGGCGGGCTGTGTGGGCGCCTCCACACCTCTCCCCTGCACGGTCACCGGTGCGAAGAACGTAGGGGCAGGGACCAAGCGCACCACCACGCTGACGCTGCAAGTACCACTCACGGAGCTGCTGAGGGGCGAGGACGGTGCGAGAGCGCTGCTGCTGCTGTGGCTGCTGCTGCGGCTGCTGCTGGTGCTGCTGCTGGCGCTGACCACCCCCAGAGCTGCTCCGCTGGGACGAGCCACTCTGACCCCCGCCTCCACCGCCACCCCCCGCCTCCACCGCCACCCCCGTCTCCACCGCCACCTCCCCCACCAGGACCGTCGCTCCCACCGCTCCCACCGCCTCCTCCGCTACCACCTCCGCCGCCACCTCCGCCTCCACTGCCGCCACCAGTACCTCCACTCCCGCCACCACCCCCACCGCCACCCCCACTCCCCCCGCCACCCCCACCGCCTCCTCCACCGCCCCCTCTAGCTCCACCCGCTCCCTTGCCCCCCTTGCCCTTGCCAGAGCGGCGTCTGCCGTTGGGGGCAGACGCCGCGCCGACCGACTCAAAACCAGCGAGGTCGGCCGCAGCGGCAGAGGCGACAGAGGGCAGCAGGGGGGAAGGACCACACCCCTCAAAGATGGGGGTGCGAGGGTCACCCCGAGAGGCCCCTACAGCGACAATACTCTTCTCAGCCGCTAGCAGGGACTCCTCAAGGAGGTCGACAGTGAGAGTGGTGGGACAGACAGAGAGAAACTGGTCCCTAACGACACGAAGGGACTCAGGGAGACGGGTGACGAGAAAGTAGAGAGTGATGTACATAGGAGGAGGGTTCGCAGCGCGGAACTCAGCAGGAAGGGCAGCGCGGTAGCGGGTGTCACTAGCACGGAGGTGGGTAACGAGGTCAGCGACAGTGGGAAAGGAAGCGAGGTCAGGGAAGAGAAACAGTAGCATGAGGCGGCTAAGGGTAGCGGAGGAAGGGGAGGAGTAGCGTGCAACTACAGCGTCGTACAAGGCCTGAGCGGTCTTGCACTGACTAAAGTGGGCACGCTCAGAGGAAGGGAGGTGGCGACGCACAGCAAGACGTGCAGCAGCATCGCGGGTCGCCCACTTGGAGCGAACGGCAGAGTCAGCATCAGCAGGTGGGGCAGGGACAGCGCCAGAGACAAAGTCAAAGAGAGAGACCTCATCTATCGCATCACACAGTAAGTACAGCTGCAGGTCTTCAATCCAGACGGCAAAGTCAATGGCCCTCCCCTCAGCGTCAAAAGTAAGAACATTGGGGGTGGCCATGGCAGCAGCTGAAAGTCTCACCGGGCTGGGAGAGTCGGGTAGGTCAGCAGCAGAGGAACACAGCTCAGGAACAGCAGCACGGCTCCTCAGGCGGCTCGGGCGGCTCGGGCGGCTCGGGCGGCTCGGGCGGCTCGGGCGGCTCGGGCGGCTCGGGCTGCTCGGGCGGCGGCTCGGCTGCAGCTCAGCGGCGGCTCGGCGGCGGCTCGGGCGGCGACGGCTCGGCGGCGGCTCGGCTGCTGCTGGGCGGCTCAGCTGATGCCGGGCGGCTCGGCGGGGCCGCGTAGCAGAGGGCGGCGGTGCCGCGTAGCAGAGGGTGGCGGGGCCGCGTAGCAGAGGGCTGCGGGGCCGCGATCGAAGGGCGGCGGGGCCGCGACCGAAGAGGGCGGCGGGGCCGCGTAGCAGAGGGCGGTGGGGCCGCGTAGCAGAGGGCGGCGGGGCCGCGTAGCAGAGGGCGGCGGGGCCGCGATCGAAGGGCGGCGGGGCCGCGTAGCAGAGGGCGGCGGGGCCGCGTAGTAGAGGGCGGCGGGGCCGCGTAGCAGAGGGCGGCGGGGCCGCGTAGCAGAGGGCGGCGGGGCCGCGTAGCAGAGGGCGGCGGGGCCGCAATCGAAGGGCGGCGGGGCCGCGTATCAGAGGGCGGCGGGGCCGCGTGGCAGAGGGCGGCGGGGCCGCGTAGCAGAGGGCGGCGGGGCCGCGATCGAAGGGCGGGGGGGGGGGCGCGATCGAAGGGGGGGCGGCGGGGCCGCGTAGCAGAGGGCGGCGGGGCCGCGATCGAAGGGCGGCGGGGCCGCTAGGGAAGGGCGGCGGAGCCGCTAGGGGAAGGGCGGCGCAACGGGCCGCTAGGGGCGACACGACGGGTCGCTAAAAAAAAAACGCGCCTCGGGGCGCGGTTCGGTGGGCCCTAGAAGCAGTCCCTAGGAGGGAACCTGCTCTGATTCCATGTGAAATCAAAGAACGAGAATGAATGACTATGAAGTGAAGTGAATACAAATAGGAAACCCTAATTGTGTTGTACCCCCTATGGGATACCCCACTATAGCCTACAGAAACAAGTAAGCTATATGTTCTGACACGTAGGTAGGGCGACGGGGCTGGGGCCGGGCCGTAGGTAGGGCGACGGGGTCGGGTCGAAGGTAGGGCGACGGGGCCGGGTTGTAGGTGACAAAGTTTGAAGAAAGAAAGAGGATTGAACTAGCAAGAATGAGGATACAAATAGCAAACCCTAGAAGGGTTGTACTCGCTATAGAGCACCCCACTACAGGCTAGAACAATAAGATAATATTCTGACAGTAGGTAGGGCGACGGGGCCGGGGCCGGGCCGTAGGTAGGGCGACGGGGCCGGGTCGAAGGTAGGGCGACGGGGCCGGTGCGAAGGTAGGGCGACGGGGCCGGGGCGCAGGTAGGGCGACGGGGCCAGGGTCGGAGGTGGGGCGACGGGGCCGGGGTCGCAAGCAGGGCGACGGGGTCGGGGCCGGGGCGCAGGTATGGCGACGGGGCCAGGGTCGCAAGGGGGGCGTCAGGGCCGGGGTCGTAGGTAGGGCGACGGGGCCGGGGCGCAGGTAGGGCGACGGGGGCCGGGGCGCAGGTAGGGCGACGGGGCCGAGGCGCAGGTAGGGCGACGGGGCCGGGGCGCAGGTAGGGCGACGGGGCCAGGGCCGTAGGTAGGGCGACGAGGTCGCTAGGGTGACGAATCAGGGGCCGCTAAGGCGGCGCGACTTGGCCGCTAGGGCGGCTTGACGAAGTTAGAGAGGGGAGCGCGACTCGGGCTGAGCGCGCTATGAGCAGGAAAAAAAAACTTTCGACTTGGTGGGCCCTAGGCACAGTTCCCACGAGGGATCCTGCTCGATACCATGAGAAGATTGAAACGAGAATGAATGAACTATGAATGAAGTGGGTACAAGTACTAACCCTAATTGGGTTGTACCCCCTTATGGGATACCCGACTACAGCCTACACAAAAGCATAAGCTATAATGTTCTAACAATATTTTCCTGTGTATGTCAATAAGTTGTCCACTTTAGTTACGCACGTGTGTTGCGATCAGAAGTTAATCGTAGCAAGGATCACCTCAGGAAGGTTCGCACACTATTGATTTAGCGGTGGTGGGTCCGTGACCTCAATAGCAGAGTGAATGTAAAATGCTTGAGACGATAAAAACATGCAAATATAGCACTATAAATAAGAGTACAAAGGAATACCAATCGACCTAGCTAGCCATTTACTCTGATGGGTACATTCCCTTATGAAACCATGCGACTCCATACAGTTACAAAACTGTTCGGGCAGTAATGTTCGCCATAGCTGCTGTTTGATGCTGTCTGCCCGACCGTCCAGATGCTTTCGTAACCGTGCAACCCTTCGCGTCACTTCCGCCTTGTCGTCTTCAACCTCGGTAGTGCGTGCTTCGCTTGCTACTGTGAGGAGTGCATAGTAATGTTTCAATAATTACTGCTCGTAACAACGTGCGCGCTTAAAGAAGTTGATATTAAATTTGGGTTAACTCTAGTTTTTAGCATATAATATATATCTCTACTTGCATAGCTTATGTGTTGAAGCATCTGTTTACAGTTGAAAAGAATGTAAAGGAGATAACATGTATACAGATAGATAGTAGCTGGATTCCAGGTGTTACGAACTGGTTTCACGTGACTGATATGAAAACCCGAGTCCTTTCTTAAGCAGAAACACTGAGACACTTCCTCGCCGCACCTTCTTCCCTCGTCAACCATCCAAAGCGCTCCATCGACATGGACTCACTCAGTTCATAAACTCATCAGGCCAAGCTGCATCGATCTCCAAAAGCAAAACAAATCTGATCGTTCATTTGATAAGGAAAACCATGCTCCGTGGAGATTTTCCGAGGTGTAGGCATACACTCGCACACAACCGCATCGCACATTCGCATGACACTGTATTCCAGAGGACAGGAGGGCAGAGTTTCCCAGTGAACGATGATACCGGATCCCAGAGGTCAGACTCGAAATTCAGTTCCAGGATTCTAGAAGGCATAGCAGCACACCAGACTTGTCAAGCTACGTAATCTGTGGGCATGGCTACCGTCGCTGCACCCTCATCCAGCGTAGCCTGCCTCTTGCAGAAGTCGGTCTCGCAGAAGCAAATTGTGGCTGCTCATTCTGCTGGTGAGAATATTTTTAACCACACTGGTTGCCACTGTCTGAGTGACGTTTGATCCCCTGACGTCTGGCACGTACGGTACAATTGTCCTTACCACCCACCAGCGATCCACGTGCTCCTGCAGGTCTCCCGTTGCTCCGCGCGTCCCGCGTGACATGCTCCGCTGAAAGGCCTCACAAGAAGGCTGCTCTTGCCGTCTCCACTACCTTACTAGCCACGGCAACCGCCGCTCTGCCGTCCGTCGCCGCTGTAGAGACCATTTTAGGAGGCGAGGGAACCGGGTTGCCTCTAGGCCTGAGCGACAATAACCTTACATGGGTCGTCGCTGCGGTGTTCACAGGAGTCTGGGCGCTATTCTTTGTGTACCAGAACAAGCTTGCTGAGGATGACGACGACTCTGGCCTTGGTTTGTAAATAATGTAACCTAGTTTCACCGTATCTGAAAAGGTGTGATCACAGCAAATGGGGAAACACTTCACTTTCCAACCCCAACCTCCCTTTCTTTCCCCTATTCCGCCTAAATTTTCCAGCCATCTATTTTTCCGCTCTGCCAAAATCATAGCTAGTCATTCCAGTAATCAGCCTCTTTGTTGCAGATATCTACTACCGGTAGCATTTGTGGTACTACTCTGCCAGAAATTCACAGCAGCATTGCGAACAAACCTGTCAAAGAGAGCCTGGGGAACATAGAAGGCAGCGTCATTGAGCCTGATTGCCATGTCCGCTTGATTCAGCCTCTTCACACACCCAAAGGCAACCTGCTCATGGGAGAAACAAAAGGCAGGGCAGGAAGGGGGAGAGCAGAGGGTGGGGAGTGGAGGGGCGAAAGGGGGAGAGGGTGGCAAAGCGATGGTTATGAGTTAAGAAGGCGAATGGGGTGCTGCTGTGCAGGTCCATAAGAGGCCTAGAATACACAAGCAATAAACACAAAGAGACTAGGGCTGAGAAACACACGAGGGTGGGTTAGCAGTTAACCAATTCAAATGGGAGGTTGGTTGTACCTTGCTATACAATTGAAGCAGAGTGCGGGAAAGAAGGGGAGGAGGCAGGCCTAGAGGCAGCAACTGATGGATGGCATGGGAGACAGAGGGCAGGCGCAGGTCACGAGCCACACGTTCCCATTCCTCAGGGGACACGAGAGAGGCTAGGGAGGAGGTTCGGGAGGGAGGGAGAGGGTGAGTGAGGGAGGAGGAAGGAGCGGCGGAATCAATGTGCAGAATGGAGTCATATTTGATGCTCTCTAGGGAACATGCATGCACCTGGAAGGGAGGGGAGAGAAATGGAGGAGGAGGAGGGGATGAGAGAGAAGGGAGGGGAGAGAGTGGATATGGCAGGGAGAGAGACCAGTGGGGAAGTGGGAGGGGGAGGTGGAGAGGAAGGATACGAAGTGAACGGCGTGCGGATTATGCAGAATGGAGAAGGGTGTGTTATGCAGAGCGGAGCAATGGCAACAGCAGCACGATTTGCAACTGCAACAGAATCGTCAACTTGCGACGAAATCGACAACCCCAACCAAAGAGCTGGTTGGCAGTTTCTCACCTGCTGCACAAAAACAGACGCTTCCCTAGTAGCCCGTGCATGCTCCCGTGCCACCTGTGCTGCTCGGCCTGTACCACACACATACTGCTGGAACAGCACAGCCGCAGCAGCAGCTGATGTGCTGCTGCTGCTGCACGCAAGCTGAGTAGGCTCCTCCAGCATGAGATGGCAGACGTGGAGGAAGGATCGAGCAGCACGCAGGTATGGATTGCTGAGAAGCGCCACCTTGCGCCACTGCCCACTCGTCAACAACCACAGCAACGCGTCCTCCTCCCTCTCCTCCTCCTCCTCCTCCTTCTCCTCCTCCTCTTTCCTCTCCTTCTCCGTTTCCTCCCCAGCCTCTCTCGCCTCCCTCTGCCGCCTTTTATCCCCTTCTCCAGCATTATCGATTCCTGTATGATTGGCTTCAGATCTAACAGCAGCAAGAGCAGCAGCAGCAGCAGCAGCAGCAGCATTAGCAGCCTGCGAGCGTGTGTTTGTGTGCATGGCTAAGGCGATGCTAGCCCAGGATACACCAGCAGGCGGAGTGTCCACAGAGCACAGCAGTGCATGTGACGATGCTGGGACAGGGAGATTGTAGTGGGGATGGAGGGCACGGCATAGGGCGATAAAGAGCGTGGGGAGTGGGGCGTGGGAGGGTGGAGGGGGAATGACGAGTTTTTAACCAGAAACGTTGATGAATGCGATAGCGCGACAGGATGAACATGGTTAGATGGACTGGCATGGTCCAATAACCACAGCTTGTGTTTTGATGACACACAAAACAAAGGCAGATGGGGCAACGACAGCACAAGGAACGAGGCCCTTTGGTTAGTTAGCACCAGGGACAGGCGACATTCAGAAGTCTCACAACACAAACCTTGGAATTGCGAGTATTGCACCAAGGGGAGAGAATGCACTGGGACCGGCGGCAGCGCGAGAGGGTGGCAGAGAGGCGAGGAGGCGAGGAAGGACCCTGAGAGGGACGACGCCTGGGCTTGGATGAATGCAGAGTCTCCGGAATGGTAGGCGAATATGAGATACTGCGCCTGGGCTGCTGTCAAGAGAGCTGAAAGCTGAGGGGTTTCTGGGCGGGAGGTAGGGGTGGCATGGGGGGAGGGTTGAATGGGAAGAGGAGCGCAGGAAGAAAGGGCGGAAAGAGGGAAGGAGAAGCGGGTAAAGGAGGGAATATTGAAAACGGGGATATGATAGGAGGAAGTTTGGAGAAAGGCTGAGTTGTTTGAGTTGAGAGGGGTTAAAGAGGAAAGAAACAGAGTGAGGATGCAGAGAGAAAGACAGTGTGTGCTGAAGAGGGCCGGTCAAGAGAAGGAAAACGAGTCACAAAGTGGAGGGAGTGGCGTGAAGAGAAGGCATGAAAAAACATTGAGGAAGAATGCATGGCAGTGGTGAGTGAAGCCATCAGAAAAAAAATGGCGAGAAGAAACACACCTGAGAGCTCAAAACTAGGGAGCAACAAAAAGGGGGAAAAGAAAGAAAGAAAGATAGAAAGAAAGAAAGAAAGGAAGAAAGAAAGAAAGAAAGAAAGAAAGAAAGAAAGAAAGAAAGAAAGAAAGAAAGAAAGAAAGAAAGAAAGAAAGAAAGAAAGGAAGGAAGAAAGAAAGAAAGACGACAGCACTTCGCCCAGTCTACATACTCAGAACCCGATCAGGATAGGACATTACAGAGTACTGAGCGAAAAGAATACGCTGCTGGTGCTGTACGTGTGCTCTTCTCCCCTCATCGCCCTGCTCCTCTCCACCCCAGGGATGTGCGTTGCCATTAAACCACCTCTGCTTCCACCACCACCACAGCGGCTTAAGCCCACGCAGTGGATAGTGGGAACGAGCAGGATACTCGTGCTGCTGCTGCTTCTGCTGCTGCTGTGTTTGTCTCTTTTGCGTGGCCGGACCCTGTACGACAAGTGCTCGCATTTCCTCCTCACTCACCCCCTTCCGCTGTAGAAACACCCGTCCAGACGGAGACAGCACCACAGGACAACACACATCACCACCTGCTCCTGCTGCTCCTTCAGCTCCCCCCCCCCCTCCTGCTTCTCCTGCTGCTGCTGCTGCTGCTGAAGACGCATTTGCAACTCCAACCGTAGGCATCAACCTGTCCAATCCAAGCCCATCCCCAGCACATGGAAACGCCAAGCTCCCTTCGAAACTAGTCCTGTCCTCCTCATATCCTGCAGCACCAGCACCAGCAGCAGCAGCAGCACCACCACCATCACCGCCTGTACTATCATCTTTCGTGCCTTCAGCCCCCTCGCCTTCTCCTTCCTCCTCTTCCTCCTCTTCCTCCCCATCCTCCCAGTTCCCCCCCCTATCACCAACCTGATCCACCACCCTGCCGCCCTCAACAACCACTGGACCCCTTTCCACCAAGTGGCCCTTGAAAGCTCTCGAAATATAGTCATGAAAGTCATGAAAGTCATGCATGCTGTGCCCTACCAAACGGTCATTGTGCGTTCTTCTTGAAAGCGGCCCACGCTCACTGTGCTGCTCCACCACGCCTCCACGCACTAGACTCCACTGCAGCTGTGAGGCTAGGAGCAGGGAGATGCGGGGTAAAGTGCTCTTGTGCACCTGCTGCTGCTGCTGCTGCTGCTGCTGCTGTTCCTGCTGCTGTGCCTGCTGCTGCAGAGGACGTAAGGGCTCTCGCTGTGGCTTCGGCAGTGGCTCATGACTCTCCTGCCCCTCTCGCATCACCACTCCCTCACTCTCCTCCTTCTCAGCCACCTCATCCTTTGTCTTCTCCTTGTCATCCCGCTTCTCCTCCTCCTCCTCCTCCTCCTCCTCCTCCTCCTCCTCCTCCTCCTCCTCCTCCTCCTCCTCCTCCTCCTCCTCCTCCTCCTCCTCCTCCTCCTCCTCCTCCTCCTCCTCCTCCTCCTCCTCCTCCTCCTCCTCCTCCTCCTCTTTCTCCTCCTCCTTCTCCTGCAGCAGCCGTGTACGCAACCGCACACCACCTTCCCTCTGCACAGCACCTAGACCTCCTTCTCTTGCGTCTGGCTGCTGTGGCTGCTGTGGCAGTGGTCTCTCCATTTCATTCCCCTCAATAACTTCTCCGCCGTCCGTAACGTTTGACTGCTGTGGGCTCTGTAGGAGCTGTTGTTGCTGCTGCTGCTGCTCGTACTGCTGCTGCTGCTCGTGCTGCTGCTCAAGCGCATGAATCAGCGCGGGTGGCGGATGGGAGAACACAGACATCAGGCGGTATGCAGCCTTCAACACACTGCCACCACCGCCGCCGCCGCTGCTGCTGCTGCTGCTGCTACCACTGCCACTGTCACCATCAGCAGCAGCAGCAGCATGAGTGGTGGCAGCAAGCACGAAGCGAGCACGGGGGTTCATGAGCATGCGCTGCCCCACCGCCCTCTTCACACACTCCTCCACCGAACGGCTCCCCCGACACGCTGGACACGTGGCGGCTCCTGATTGGCTGCTTGAAGGCTGGGGAGGCGAGAGAGGGATGTGGAGGGCGGAGAAGAGAAGCAAGGGGGGTTGGACATTGACGTGGGCTGAAACCTCAAATTCCAATCGACAGAGTCACTGGAATCACTGGAATCACCGGTTGGAGGGTTCTTGACTAGCCTTGTGTAGCGTGGGATGAAGATGGCGGGATTGCAAATTGCAAATCGCCCTAGATAGATGTTCGGCTTATTGAGGCTGTTGGTGTTGAAACGTCTCAAGTTTCGAGACATCTCAAGACAACGCAGACATGCTTGCAGATGCGAGATGGGCTCACCGCCCCCCACACACACACCCACCTGCAAGAGCACAGCAGCACTGCGTCTCACTAGTGTCTTGAGCCTCTCCCGGCCGACCATGGCCGCAACGGGGGGAGAGGGGCGCAAGCGAGCCAGGCATGCTGTGAAGTGCTGCTGCAGGTGGCACTGGGGAAGGGGGAACTGCGGGAGTGCAGGAAAGAGGGAAGAGAGGGAAAGAGACAGTAGGGGCGGAGAGGTTAAGTGGGAGGATGGAGCGGAGAAAAGGGGGGAGTGAAGGGGAAGCGGGGAAGGGGGGAGCTCTTGAGGGTTGCTTCTAGAAAAAAGAAAAGAAAAGAAAAAAGAAAACAACGAGAGAGAAATGAGAAATAAAATCGCTCAAGAGTACAGAGGACTTAGCGTGCGGAAAGAATTGCTTTGGCAGGTACTGGTACTGGCTAGCGAGGCGTGACAAAGAGCTTGGCTAGTCACTTATACGCACACATAGAGCCGGTATGAAAAAGAGGGGGAAGGAACGTGTTTTAGAGCTCACACGCCCTTACCTTCGAAAGCAGCTCTGACTGTTTACTCGTGTGCACGAGCAGCAGCAGAGAGTCAAACACACCGGACAGCCATGCATGCATGTGCTGTTCACTCCCTGCTGTCCCACCTCTCCCCATCCCTCCACTCCCCACCCCTCTGCTGCTACCCTCTCCTGAGGCCTCTCCATGCCCCCTCTGCGTTTCAGAGGCAGTGCTACTCGCACTGATGCTGCTGCTGCTGCCTCCTGTGGGTGTGCCAGGCCACTTACTGGAGCAGGGAGATGATTGAACCTGTGTGCCATGCCATAACATGCCATAACATGCCATAAAATGCCATAACATGCCATGCCACGCAACGTTGTGCCATATCATGCCATGCCACGCCATTCGATACCAAGCCATGTTGCATGGGCGGAAGGGATGAGATTGCTGTCACGGTATGACCATGATGCACAGGCTTGTCAAAGGACTTGTGCATGTGAATGTGCATGTGCAGCATCGCCCATATTTGAAAGCCATTAGCTACTTGCCCATTAACCTTCCTACACACCGTACCACACCACACCACACCACAACAGCAACCACTTACCTTGACACGAGTGAACTGCGCTGGTAGTGCTTCAAACACCCCCCCACCTGCCCATCCCTCATCACCCCACGGCCCTGCTTTCGCCTCATCGCCCCACCTTCCTCTTCCTCCTCCTACTCCTCCTTCTCCGCCTCCTCCCTTCCCTCCTCTTGCTGCCGCTCCTACACTTCCTGTTCCAGCTCCTACAGGAGGCCAATCAATGACTGCCACGTCACCCACTCGGCCATCGAACAGATCGGAGAACCTGACGCCCTCCATCTGCTGGTAGCTCCTCTCGTTATAAGCACAAGACGGGCTGGAAAACCCTTCTCTGATGCCACTCCCTTCGCTTGTATCATGGCTATTGCTGAGCCTGCCATGACTGCTTGTATCCCTGCATCTGCCGCTGCTGGTACCACTGCTACCACTATCACTACTGGTGGTGCCCGTGGTGGCACCGGCATTGGCAGCAGAAGAAGTTGTCGCGTTAAAACCAGCAGCAGCAGCATCACCGGCAGCATCACCAGCGGCAGCTGCAGCAGCAGTTGACCAGATGACTTGCAGTGTGAGGTGTGTAGTCACAGCCACGGCATCACACGCACACATGGAGAGCAGGCGAGCAGAGAGAGAGTCCTGCTGGGCGCAAGGGGCACAGTGCAAAGGGGAAGAGAATGCGAGCGGTTTTTGAGAATATGCGAAAATCGCATGGGGCAAAAGGTGGGGGGGGCGGGGGGGGGGGGAGGGATTTGGGGGTGAAGGGAGAGAGAGTAAGGGGAGAGTGAGAGAGGAGGAGGAAGAGCTGCTCCATCCATCCTACAAGTGAGCTGCTTCTAGCTAGTCACATCAGCCCAACCAGGCGATCTGGCTCCATCCATCCAACAGACGAACCAACAGACGGACACAGACAGACAGGGACGCGTGGGATGGGATGGAGTCACTAATGAGATGAGAGCTCGATAATGTGAGCCACGCGTGAGATGAGATGAGTCACGCTCTCGAGAGTGACTCGTGCAACGGCTCACCTCGGTCACAGCGACCGTACCAGCCGAACCGGGTGACTTTTGAGGCTGAACACCTGAAAAGTCAAGTGAGAAGTCACCTGAAAATTTGGCCTCAAAAGTCACCATGCAACGGCTCACCTCAGCCAATGCGATCATATCCGTTGTCATGGGCGGGAACGGGATCCTCTCGCGACGCGGCGCCGTCTCCGCGCCCTCGCACCGCGCTCTCTCCCCGTCTGCGCTCCCCCGTTCCCCCTCCTCCTCCCGCGCATCGCCTTTCATGCCCGTTATACTGGGCGCTGCTTCGTGCCGCGCCGCGCCTCCATCGTCCATCTCCCTGCCTGCCCGGTATCCTACCAGCAGGACAACCATGGCTGACGTCAGCGATAAGACGAGAAGGATCGCGGCGATCCGTCGCCGGTGACCTGGAGCTCGTCGCAGCAGCGGTCGCATGACGGCGACAGACGATTGTCGCATTCCGCAACGGCTTCCGCATAACGCGGGAAAGAGTCGCCTGCTGGAAGCGCAGAGCAGGCGGTCAAGCTACGAAAGCAAGTGTCGAAGCACGTGGAAACTGGATCAAATCCTCTGGTCTGTGTTTCGCCTGTCTTCGCCTATGCGTTTCAAACTCCAGGCACCTTGAACCTTGAACTCCCATTCCATGTGGTCAGCAGTCACAGCTTCCAGTGCGAACTCCAGCAATTACGGCCAGGATTGGGCTGCTCAATTCAACAATGCAAAGTGGCTTCATCGAAGTCACAAGATGCGAAGTGAGTACGAAACGCCTCCAAGTCTACTGTACTGGAAGTATCGTTGCGGTCGATGGCTTTTTCTAGGTGTCACTTGACTGATGTTTTGCTCCAGGAACACGGTCTCAAGCCTCGCTATGAAGACGTTGCTCCTTTATTAAGTCATTCGTTTCAATATTTCTTCCATCTGTTTGTAAAGTTTCCTCAAGTAGATCTCGCACTTGTTTGTCACCTCCACCCTCGATTCCACAACAACAGAGGTCCATAACACCCTCGGATCACAGCCTCGCCGCAGCAATACTACTGATCATAGATTTCGCCGAAGGCTGATCCATGTATGTTGTATGCTCTATGAGTCTGGCATTTGTCTGCATTGCTTTGTCGCATGATGCTGGTCTGACGTGCGCAAGAGCATGTTCTGTCGACGACAACTCGTGGGTTCCGTGAGACGAAAGTACTAGCGGCCTAGCTTTTCCCACGCCGCTCTTTTTAATACATCTCTAAAGTCGTCCAATTTCGAGAGGCGAAAGTGCAACCTTTTAGAATCGACCAGGTTCCGAGGCCGAATGCCTCAATCGGGTCGCGATAGTCGTGTATATCGTTGTATTCATATTGCCATGCTCACTCCCTCGCATCCGCCTATTGTTCAGGCGTGGGAATACGCTCTAATTTATCACACTGGACTGTCTTAATTAGCAGCTTCGGCCGTTCTTCTTCGCAATCTCCTCCGTCCCGAGTCACTTGTGCTTCTAGTCTCCTTTTCTCCTCTGCGCGGGTGACTTCTGAGTCTCCTCAAAACTCCTGCTCTCCGCTTCTTATTCCGACTGACCTACCGGGGGTTCCTAACTTGCGTCACCCCGCAGGCGCGGGAAGGCGGCGTGCGCGGATTAGGCTTGCGCGGATACTGCCCGTGCGCGGAGAGTGAGATCGGCGCGCCCGGGGTGCATGCGCGGAGAGAAATGGTCACTGCTGTGCGGAACAGCAGCGGGGGAAGCGGCGGAGGGACCGCTGGCCGGGGCGACGGCGCAAGCAGAGGGCGCGCGGGCGTCAGGGGGAAAGCGGCACTGGGCGGGCGGAGCGGAGAGCAGGGGGAAAAGTTGCGCGTAGCCGCTGGGGAAGGGAGCGCGCATGGCGCAGGGGGAAGGGGAGATAGAAGCAGGGGGAGGGGAACAGGGGCGAGCGGAAGGGTAGGGGGGCGAGGGCGGAGGGCTGAAGAGCCAGTCTGGGGGAAGGAAGTGATTGGGGAGAAACAGAAGAGAGTCGTTTCCGCACAGGAGGAGCGTGAGGAGACAAGGGGAAGAGCTGAAGGTGATAGCGTAGCGGAACATGATAGAGTAGCTGAAACGGAGACCGAAGGAGCACAGACAGAGGAGGTGGGGGTGGCAAGGACGAGTGGTAACTATAGCCATATCAGTGGGGATAGGGCTGAGGATAGGACTGGTGCTGAGGGGGTGAGAGAGCCTGCGATTGGCCTGGATTCGTCTCAAGAAGCGTCTAGGTTCACTGAATTTGGGGTTTCGTTGGGGTGTGAAACGGTCGCAGGTGGTGCAGAGGTAGGGACGGAGGGGCTGAGTTGCCAGAGAGAGGGGGAGGTGGGGGAAGAGGGGGTGGAAGAGTGCGGGGATGACGCTGCATCATTGGGAATGGGACGAGGAGAGGGTGGGGATGGGAGTGTGGAGAGAGGAGGGGAGAGGAGAGGAGGGACGGAGGCAGGGGAGGGAGCAGATGAGGGAGAAGGAGGAAGGGGAGAGGGGGAAGGGGAGGAGAATGTAGGGAAGGCGTGTGGATGGAGGGAAACCACGGGAAAGGGTGAAGGTGAGGTGCAGATGATTGGTCAATCGGTGAGCAAGGGAACGAGTGAGGGAGCGAATGAGGGAGTGAGTAAGGGAGTGAGCGAAGGAGTGCCTGTGGTGTGAGTTCACAGGAAGCTGGGGAGCTGAGAGGTCAAGACGGGTCACACGGGGTGGAGGAGGAAAGGAGGGAACTCGGGGATGCAACGCAGACAGAATGTGTGGGGGGGTTTGAGCGGAGAGGAGAGACTGAAAAGCCAGCAGGAGAAGGAGAAGGGAAGGAAGGATCTTTAGTTGCCTATCCAGTGCCGATTGAGAGGACGACAGATGCTGCATGTGGGGGAGTGGAAGAAGGGGGTGATGCAAGGAATGGTGCTAGTAGTGGTGCTGGGAGTGCTACTACTAGTAGTGCTAGTAGTGATGCTAGGGTGAGTGGTGAAAAGAGTAGGGATCAGGGCGGCCAGAAGGGTGGGAAAGGAGGTGAGAGAGAAATGCCAGACAGAAATGAAAACACACATTTGCTGAAATCACAGCAGCAGCAGCAGCAGCAGCAGCAGCAGCAGCAGCAGCAGCAGCAGCAGCAGCAGCAGCAGCAGCAGCAGCAGCAGCAGCAGCAGCAGCAGCAGCAGCAGCAGCAGCAGCAGCAGCAGCAGCAGCAGCAGCAGCAGCAGCAGCAGCAGCAGCAGCAGGAACAGCAGCAGCAGCAGCAGCAGCAGCAGCAGCAGCAGCAGCAGCAGCAGCAGCAGCAGCAGCAGCAGCAGCAGCAGCAGCAGCAGCAGCAGCAGCAGCAGCAGCAGCAGCAGCAGCCAGCAGCAGCAGCAGCAGCAGCAGCAGCAGCAGCAGCAGCAGCAGCAGCAGCAGCAGCAGCAGCAGCAGCAGCAGCAGCAGCAGCAGCAGCAGCAGCAGCAGCAGCAGCAGCAGCAGCAGCAGCAGCAGCAGCAGCAGCAGCAGCAGCAGCAGCAGCAGCAGCAGCAGCAGCAGCAGCAGCAGCAGCAGCAGCAGCAGCAGCAGCAGCAGCAGCAGCAGGAGCAGCAGCAGCAGCAGCAGCAGGAACAGCAGGAGCAGCAGCAGGAGCAGCAGCAGCAACAGCAGCAGCAGCAGCAGCAGCAGCAGCAGCAGCAGCAGCAGCAGCAGCAGCAGCAGCAGCAGCAGCAGCAGCAGCAGCAGCAGCAGCAGCAGCAGCAGCAGCAGCAGCACAGCAGCAGCAGCAGCACAGCAGCAGCAGCAGCAGCAGCAGCAGCAGCACAGCAGCAGCAGCAGCAGCAGCAGCAGCAGCAGCAGGAGGAGGAGGAACAGCAGCAGCAGCAGCAGCAGCAGCAGCAGGAACAGCAGCAGCAGCAGCAGCAGCAGCAGCAGCAGCAGCAGCAGCAGCAGCAGCAGCAGCAGCAGCAGCAGCAGCAGCAGCAGCAGCAGCAGCAGCAGCAGCAGCAGCAGCAGCAGCAGCAGCAGCAGCAGCAGCAGCAGCAGCAGCAGCAGCAGCAGCAGCAGCAGCAGCAGCAGCAGCAGCAGCAGCAGCAGCAGCAGCAGCAGCAGCAGCAGCAGCAGCAGCAGCAGCAGCAGCAGCAGCAGGAACGGCAAGCAGCCGTTTGCAGCATGGTGTGGCGGCAGCACGAACCCCACAAGAGCAGCAACAGATGCTGGTGCTGCAGCAGGCGCAGACCCAGGCACAGGCGCAGGCACAGGCACAGGTACAGGCGCAGGCGCAGACCCAGGCACAGGCACAGGCACAGGCACAGGCGCAGGCGCAGACCCAGGCACAGGCACAGGCACAGGCACAGGCACAGGCACAGGCACAGGCAGCCACAGCAGCAAGTGCATCTGCAGTCGCAGTGATGCATGGGTGGTCTGAACGATGGAGTGAACTGGCCACACTCAGGGCTGACAGGTGTGTGTGTGTGCACGTGCATGCATGCCCATGTGCGTGCGCATGTACATGGTGAAATCAATGGGAGTGTTTGTCAGTTAACGTCCCTTCCTCGGCTTATGAGCTCTGGTTGTTGCACTTTCCGCCCCCCTCGTCCACCCTCCCCCTCCCTTTTAACCCTCCCACGTCCTCCCTCCCGCATTCTCATCACCTACTTTGCTAAAGCCGAAAACTGAAATGCTGAATCCATGCGCCTGCCTTTGCCACGTCTCCCCCATCACTAAGTCTCCACAAACCCCCACAACCCGAACCACACCCCATCCTTCCCCCGCGCTCCCAGGAGTGCCACGGAGCAGCAGCTAGCAGCAGCAAGCTCCACGCTCACCACGTGTCTGCATCCCTTCCTTTGCACCTGCTGCTTTTCTAGTCGACTCAGAATGAACCCGCTCCCTCTCTCTCCCTCCCCCGCGCTCCCAGGAGTGCCACGGAGCAGCAGCTAGCAGCAGCAAGCTCCACGCTCACCACGTGTCTGCATCGCCTGCACCTGCTGCTTTTCTGAGCCGTCTAAAAATAAACTCGAACCTCTTTCCCGTCCTCTTTCCCCCCCCCGCCCCCCGCGCTCCCAGGAATGCCACGGAGCAGCAGCTAGCAGCAGCAAGCTCCACGCTCACCATGTGTCTGCATCGCCTGCACCTGCTGCTTTTCTGAGCCGTCTAAAAAATAAACTCGAACCTCTTTCCCGTCCTCTTTCCCCCCCCCCCGCCCCCCGCGCTCCCAGGAATGCCACGGAGCAGCAGCTAGCAGCAGCAAGCTCCACGCTCCACCACGTGTCTGCATCGCCTGCACCTGCTGCTTTTCTGAGCCGTCAAAATAAACTCGAACCTCTTTCCCGTCCTCTTTCCCCCCCCCGCCCCCCGCGCTCCCAGGAATGCCACGGAGCAGCAGCTAGCAGCAGCAAGCTCCACGCTCACCACGTGTCTGCGCCGCCTGCACCTGCTGCGCCGCAGGGAAGACCAGCTGCTCCTCGACCTGCGCCTGCGCTCCGCCTCCTCCCCCCGGGTGAGCTCTGCGTTCCATGCTGCCCCTCTGTTTGTCCCTATGCTCGCGCCTCTACTCACTTTGCTCCGCTGCAGGGAAGACCAGCTGCTGCTCGACCTGTGCCTGCGCTCCGCCTCCTCTCCCCTGGTGAGCTTCTTTTGCCGTCTCGAAAGTCTTGACGAGTTTTCAACTTCGCAGAAGCCGCCTCTGCGCCCCTGCTGGGTGGGTTGCTGCTGCGATGCCCCTCGGATCAGAGCTCCCTTGCCCCTGGTGAGCTCCCTTCGCAAAAGCAGCTCTGGTGAACTGCCGCGTCAGAAGCTAGCTTCTCTCTCACCTCTGGTGAGCGGCGGCACTGCCCCTCTGCTCACCTCACCCATCCCCTTTTTTGAGTCGACATGGAATTCACCTCGTTTCACTACAAGCTTGCTTGATAGATGGATGCTCACAGTCTGCACTCAACAATTTGATTCTCACTTGATTGATGTAGACTGTGTCACTGTGAGCAATCGTCGTGCTTCCATCCAAGTTTGTTCCTATCCCCGGTCCAGACAGAACCCTCTGTCAAGTCAACTATCCGTTTTATTCACACTCGTTTAAATTACATGAGTGGCGTCCACATCGTGCCCGACACATTTCGTCCCATCTACTACTTTCCTTGGTCCCCCCATGTGACCAGCTGGGAGGGGCGCCTCATGCCGCTGCAACTCACACTGCCCCACCGGCATATGCTGCACCGACAGCACCAGCTGGCGGAGGCGCAGGAGTAGTAGGAGTAGTAGGAGGAGGAGGAGGGAGGAGGAGGAGGAGGAGGGAGGAGGAGGAGGTAGGAGGAGGAGGAGGAGGAGGAGGAGGAGGAGGAGGAGGAGGAGGAGGGAGGAGGAGGAGGGAGGAGGAGGAGGAGGAGGAGGGTCCCACTCCCAGTCTCTCTTAGCAGCAGTGAAAGGTGAAGAGGTGCAACAGCAGCAGCAGCAGCAGCAGCAGCAACACCATGCGTTGGCACCAGCATTATCATTCTCAACATTTGTAACAGGAGCAGCAACACCAGCACCAGCACCACCAGCAAACCCATCTGGGTCCCACGAGCCTCATTATTCCCATCTACACCACCACCAGCAGCAGCAACAGCAGCAGCAGCAGCAGCAGCAGCGGTCCTCCTCATCCACTCTCAGGGCAGGCCCCCTGGCCCCTCTGTCCATTCCCCCGCGCCCTCCCCTTCGCTCCCACGCCAGCAAGAAGGCTGCTGTTGCCACTGCTGCTGGGGGACTGGTGGAGGGTGGGCGTGGGAGGAGGTGCAGGAGGAGGGGAAGTAGAAGGAGGGGGGACAGGAGGGGATGGGACGATGAAAGGAGGGGAGGGTGGTGGTGGTGTGGAGTCTAATGTTTCTCCCGCTGCTTCTGTTGAAGGAACAGAAAGGGGACATGCGATTGCTGCTCCTGCTGCTCCTGTTTCCTGCTGCTGTCCCAGCTGGTCCTGAAAGCAGTTGACGCTGCCACATCTGCAGCTGCCACTGCTACTTCTGCTACTTTTTCTGCAGTAACGCGAGCAGCAACACACAGCAGCACCTGCCACTGCTACTTGCCACCGCAGCTGCAGGCGCAGCACCACCAGCCACAGCAGCAGCAGCAGCAGCAACATCACCAGCAGCAGCCGCAGCAGCAGCCACAGGAGGGCAGGTGGTGGGATCGTTATGGGATTCCCCTCGCGAGGTGGTGGTGAGGTCTGTAACGGCCCGCGATGCCAGCATATCCACTGTGCTCCACTCTCTAGACGCTGTCAGACGCCAGGTTGCGTGCTCCTTCCGCCCCGGGGCAGCAGCAGGGCAGCACATTGCAGGCGGAAAGCACCTTGCAGGGGCAGCAGGGCAGCACAGGGCGTCAGGGGCAGGGGCAGGGGCAGGGGCAGGGGCAGGGGCAGGGGCAGGGATGGTGCAACAAGGGCTGTTGCCGACTGGTGTTTCTGGGTCAGGGAGGGTGGGGGTTCGATCCAGAGGGAGTGCTCTCAGCTCTCCTGTGCACCAGGAAACGTCGAGAGGGGGGTTGGGTGGGAGTGCTGGAAGGGGAGGAGGGGGTGAAGGAGAGGGGGAAAGGGGTGATGGTGGTGGTTCTCCGTGTGGGTAAGACAGGAGTTGAAGGGGAGGGGGGTGGTGGAGGAGGAGGTGGGGTTGAAGGATTCGCAGGTGGGACAGTAGCAGCAGCAGCAGCAGCAGCAGCAGCAGCAGCAGCAGCAGCAGCAGCAGCAGCAGGGATGGCAGGGATGGCAGGGGTTGGGAGTGGCAGTGATGGGCGTGCTGTTGTGCCCCCATGACGTTCCATTCAAACCAACTGGTTGCATCTTCTGCTGCCAATGCCAATGCCAATGCCGCCCCTGCCGTGGCTGCTACTGTTTCTGCTGCCGGTGGTGGCGACGCTGGTGTAATTGGTTCTGTTCAAGACTGTCCTGGTTCAGCGATGGGAGAAGGTTTCTCCGTTCTTGACCCACCTGTACCTCCCATGCCTCCTCACACCCCGTCAGCGGCAGCAGTAATGGCAGCAGCCGCATCAGCAGCAGCATCAGCATCCGCACAGCAGCAGCAGCAAACAGGAGGGTGGAGGATAGGATCAGCAGGGCTAGCAGAATCAGCAACAGGAATAGCGAACCACCTGCAGCACCTGCAGCAGCAACAGCAGCAGCAGCAGCAGCAGGCAGCAGGTACAGGTGGTCTTCCCCAACCCCTCACCTTCTCCTACTCCCTCTATCCGCTCCATTGGCCCCATCCCCTCCCCAGCGTCCAGCGGCATCATCCCTCTCAACCCCTACGCACCGCACAACATCGCCATTCGCGCCATCAGCAGCGGGAGCTACCGTAGCTCCCCTTCCCCTTCCGCTCCCCGCTACATTGTCTCATACCCCTCCCCATCTCCCATAGGCCTCCTCCCCATTCCACTACACGCCAACTTCTGCTGGCCACTCCAAATCCGGCTCGCATTTCGCATATGGGAACCGGGCGTGGTATGGAGGGGGGCCCAATGGAACTCCCTTGGGATCGTCAGGGGTGGAGGTGGCAGTAAGAGCAACACGATTGCCACCACCACTCCCACCACCACAACAGCACCACTGGGTTTTCTCCTGATGGCCTCCCTGCGCTTCCTCCTTTTCTTCCTTCTGAGTACTTTGTTGCTACACTGGGTGTAGATCCTAATGTGGATTTGAGAGAAGATGTGGATGGGGGTTTTACTGGTGGGGGTTTTACTGGAGAGTATGGGTTTGATGCACGGATGTTTGAGGCGGGTGGAGGAGCTGGTACTATGTTTGATGCTTTAGCATCTGCGGCTGCCCCTGCTGCTCCTGATGGTGCAGCTTCTGCTGCTGCTCCTTCTGCTAGTGTTGCGTCAACTGCTGCTGCATCTGCTGTGGCTGCTTCAACGTCTGCTAGCAGTCTCACAGCTACCAATGCTGCGCCTCAAGTTGCTTCCATCCTATCACAGTCTACGCATCCCTCGGATGTGTCCTCTGCTGCAACTACTGCTGTACCTCCTGCGTCTGCTCCAGCTAATTCTGCCTCTATCAACCCCACCACCACCACCGTCCCTCCAACCGACACCACCATTCCTGGATCTCTCCCTTCCATTTCCTCTTTCCGGTCCTTCCATCAACCTCCTCTCCACGTCACAACATCCTTGGAACGCTTTCACTCTCCCCTGCTGGACACCCTACAGGGAGTCCTTGCTCGCACTTCTATCCGCTCAGACTCACCCACACACCTTTCCGGACAACACTTGGAGACGCAACAGGAATAGACGGCAGCAGTGGTACAGGCTTGCACGCAACTAAGCACACAACCAATTCCACCCCAACACCACGAGCGCCAGCGCCATTGGCTCTAGTAGCAGCGCCAACACCGGTAGCAGCAGCAGTAGCAGCAGCAGCACTGCTGTGGGCGTTCAGGAGGGGCATGGGTCTGCATATTTCTGGAACCCTGCAGAATCTAGCACACGTGGAGCCCATGGCAGAATCTGACGCCTTTGGATTTCTCTCCTCGCACTCCCTGCTGCCACCAGATGCATTCGCCCATACCTTCCCGCATGCAGGCTCGTTAGAAAAGGGTGGTGGTGGCGCTGGCAGCGGCAGCGCCGGTGTTGGCAGTGGTGGCGGCAGCAGTGGCGGTGGTAATGGCAGTGGTGGCCTGGTGGAAGCTCCTTTGGTGGGGCATGTGAGGCGGGCATGATGGGTGATCTGATGGGTTTTTGACATCTTTAGTGGTATGATGACACATGCTGTGGGTTTGGCAGCACCTGAATTTCCAGACGCACTAGGAGAAGCAGGAGCAGGAGCAGGAAGAGGAGCAGGAGCGGGAGTGGGAACAGGAGCAGCAATGGCAGCAGCATCAGGTGGAGTAGGTGGAGAAGCAGGAACAGGCACTGCCACAGGGGGACCTTCGTTCGGACTGCATGCTTTTCCATTAGATTTAAATGTCCTCTTCAGCATGCCTGGTGCTGCTGCAGCTGCCCCTTCTCCACCTGCTGCTTCCGCTGCCATGACTGCTTCGACTGGCCCACATGCTCCCACCCCCTCTGCTCCTGCCGTGGCTGCTGATACACTCTCCTCCTCAGCACATCGCATGCCCCATTCGCAGGTCCCTCCTCCTCCTACTGTGCTTCCTCCTTCGTCCTCACAACCCTCTTTGGCTGCTCCGCAGTCTGGCATGTATGCTGACAACATGGCCGTCACTTATTTGAATCCCCTGAATTCAGGGTTCATGCCATACCTGGGGGCATGGGAATGGCCATGGGCATGGGCATGGCAGAAGGAGGGATGGGAACAGTGGGTGAAAGGATAGGAACGGCAGAATGGGGCATGGGGACGAGCAGTGCAGCAGTGGGCATGGGTATGGAGAGCAGGCTGGGTGCACCATGGGAGCACATGCAGCCATGCCTGGGCAGCAGCAGCGGCACCAGCAGCAGCACAGTACCAGCAGTACCACCACCACCAGCAGCAGCAGCAGCAGCAGCAGCTGCAGCCGCAGCCGCAGCCGCAGACAGTTTTTCACCTGCCATTCGAGCCATCTCAGCAGCATCACGCGCACACTGCAGGAGCGGCATCAGGAGGGTTTATGCACCCGCGCCAGGCACCCATGGGTGTCATCATGCACGTGCATGTGCCCAGCTCCACACATGCCTCCTCCACCAATGATGGCACATCAGAGAAGGGCGGCGGCGGTGGCGGTGGTGGCAGCGTTGTGGGGGGGCAGTGGAGCACGCCCTTCACTCCTTGATCTGTGCACCTGTGAATCTGTGCGCATGTGTAACATGTTTCAGCCATATTTCAGTCATGGTTTTGGCTCGGTTTTCTCTGCTGGTCTTACCGCGGCATTTTAATCTGATGACTTCTGCACACTTCCATTTGCATATTTATTATATCTGACCTCTTTGTAGAATGTTCCGCTATCCTGGCACTACACATTTTCTAGCAAAATCATGCGTAGGAATATGACAACTGAGATTGAGAGTGACACCAATCACGAAGTGGCCCAAATTCTCTTGATTATCGGATGGGAAACATGCTGCTGCTGATGTGGCTAAGGTATGCTGTATTATAATTAAAGCAGCAGCAGTGTACATTTGGCAGGGCCAGTGCCAAAACTTTATAAGTGGGACTTGGTGGTAACCAAATTACAGGGCCACTCAACTGAAGTTGCCTTCCTTACATGCACAAATCTCTACAAGTGGTGGAGGGGCTCGGAATGTTCGCCAATACTCTCGCCAAGATGTTTCACTTTCACTAGCCCGAAATAGTATTGGGCACTGTACAACCTCCACAGTCCTGCCCAATGTATACTGCTGCTTTAAAGCCAGCAGCTAAAATAGTGACCCCCCCCCTTCTAGTGGATCCACTAGAAAGCTCATGAAAATTTCCTGAAAGTTTGGTGTTTTTTTTTTCCGAACAGGGCAAGTCCCCAAGTAGTAACAAGACCGACTAGAAGTTGTTTCCGACTTCTGATACGATCAGTCACAACAAGCACAAAATTGTCGCAAGCTTGCTATGACATTTCCACTTCTCCCACCCATCCAAATCCGCATCGAGCACAACACATCACAAATTTTCTGGCAGACCCTGCATCGAATTGCCGGCGGCACCAGCGAAACCGTTGGGAGTATGCTAACGAGAGGATTTGCTTCAGCAGATATATCTTCTACAGGGGGAAAAAGTCCCTTTGGCCGACAAAAGGGGTCAGAGTGCCTGCTGGAGATGAAGCTGGGGGACTTAATACATACAGGATGGGATGGAGAGAGGTGTTGGGCTGATAAGCCCTAAGGATCTTTGTAGAGTTAAAGTCTGGGTAGGATTTGTAATAGCGGAAGCGTTGAATAAAAGATCTTGAACCACCTTGCGCTGGTATGTGAGGGCAAAGTAAGTTGATTAAAACAAGCAAGTACAAGGCTTTATATAAGAGTACAAGGAATACGAATAGATAAGATAACTGTCTTGCTGTTGCGATTCGATACAGTGCGACTCGGGCAACTGCTCAATGTCGAGTCAGTTGTGTGTCCTTGCTGTCGCGCTGTATTGGTCAAGTCAAAGGCGCTGACCTTTGACCTTCGCGTAAACTCCAGGCGGTTACCCCAACCTCCGAGGGTTGACTCGCGATGCTTCGATTTGGACTGCTTCGCTTTGAGTCCTTGAGCTTCGACACGACAGAGGCGTTTTAAGACTTATTATTCCCAACACTCCCCTTCGCTTCTGGAGTGTCGCTGATGGTGACGTGGCTTTGTCCAGTCAGCAGCATGCAGTACTCGAACTTCTGTTTTCCGAGCTTCTGGTCAAATAGTCGGCTGCCATCTCGGACGTGGGACAGTAGGATAACTCGAGTCTTCCTTTCTCTATCTCGTCTTTCACGAAGAAGTATCGCAGAGCGATATGCTTCGTTCTGTTCGCGAATCCGTTTTGTTGGCGATGCGAATTGCAGATGGTTGTCGCAGTGCAGGGTGAAGCTGGGTAACTCAGCTAACTTGCTTCCTTCAGCAGTTCGCGAAGGTAGAGTCCTTCCTTGGTGGCTGAGCAGAGGGCGATATATTCTGCTTCAGCTGAAGAAGAGGAGCGATTAGTTCTGCTTACTCGACTGCCAGGAGATAGGTCGATAGGCTCGAGACGATAGACGTAAGCGGTGCGAAGAGCGCCTGTTATCTGGATCGCCGGCATGATCGGCATCGACATAACCGATTAGTTTCGTTGACGCAGCTTCGT
>CANXME010001261.1:0-43761 GCA_948144175.1 Closterium sp. NIES-65
TCTAGGAGCTTGCGTGGTCCATGAAGCTTGCCTGGTCCCGGGAGCTTGCCTGGTCCAAGAGCTTTCCTGGTCGAAGAGCTTGCCTGGTCCTAGGAGCTTGCCTGGTCCAGGAGCTTGCATGTTCCAGGAGCTTGCCTAGTCCAGGAGCTAGCCTTGTCCAGGAGCGTGCCATGGTCCAGGGCTTTCCTGGAGTGAGGCATGCCTACTCCGGGAGCTTACCTCGTCTAGGAGCTTGCCTTGTCCAGGAGCTTGCCTGGTCCACGAGCTTGCTTGGTCCAGGAGCTTGCCTGGTCCATGAGCTTGCCTGGTCCAGGAGCTTGCCTGGTCCGGAGCTTGCCTGGTCCAGGAGCTTGCGTGGTCCAGGAGCTTGCCTGGTCCAAGAGCTTGCTTGTCCAGAGCTTGCCTGGTCCAGGAGCTTGCCTTGTCCAGGAGCTTGCCTGTCCACGAGCTTGCCTGGTCCTGGAGCTTGCCTGGTTCAAGAGCTTGCCTGGTCCCAGAGCTGTGCCTGGTCCAAGAGCTTGCGGGTTTAGGAGCTTGCCTCGTCCCAAGCTTGCAAGGTCCAGGGGCGTGCCTGGTCCACGAGCTTGCTAGTTCCAGGAGCTTTCCTGGTCCAGGACCTTGCGTGGACTAGGAGCTTGCCTGGTCCAGGAGCGTGCCTGGTCCAGAGCTTGCCTGATCCTGGAGCTTGCCTGGTCCAGAGCTTGCCGGGTCCAGGATCGTGCCTGGTCCAGGAGCGTGCCTGGCCCACGGGCTTTGCCTTGTCCAGGAGCTTGCCTGGTCCAGGAGCTTGCCTTGTCTAGGAGCTTGCGTGGTCCAGGAGCGTGGCTTGTTCAGAGCTTGCCTGGTCCACGAGCTTGTCTCGTCCAAGAGTGTGCCTGGTCCACGAGCCTGCCTGGTCCAAGAGCTTGCCTGGACCAAGAGCGTGCCTGGTCCACGAGCGTGCCTGGTCTAGGGCTTGCCTGGTCCAGGATTTGTCAGGTCCAGGAGCTTGCCCCGGTTCCCGGCCTTTCCCTGGTCCATAGCTTGCCTGGTCTAGGAGCTTGCCTGGTCCAGAGCGTGCCTGGTCCAGAGCTTGCCTGGTCCCAGGAGCTTGCTTGGTCCAGAAGCCTGCCTCGTCCAACAGCTTGCGTGGTCCAGGAGCTTGCCTGGTCCACGGAGCTTGCTTGGTCAAGAGCGTGCCTGATCAAGAGCTTGCCTAGTCCAGGACGTGCCTGGTCCACGACCTTGCCTGGTCCACGAGCTTGCGTGGTCGAGGAGCTTGCCTGATCCAGGAGCTTGCCTGGTCCAAGAGCTTGCCTGGTCCACCCGAGCCTTCCTGCCTGGTCCAAGAGCTTTTCCTGGTCCAGAGCGTGTATGGTCCAAGAACTTGCGTGGTCCAGGAGCTTGCGAGGTCCAGGATCTTGCCCAGTCCAGGAGCTTGCCTTGTTCACGAGCCTGCCTGGTCCCGGAGCTTTGCCTGGTCCAGGAGCTTGCCTAGTCTAGGAGCTTGCCTGGTCTAGGAGCTTGCCTGGTCCAGGAGCTTGCCTGGTCCATGAGCTGCCTGGTCTGGAGCTTGCGTGGTACAGGAGCTTGCCTGGTCTAGGAGCTTGCCTAGTCCAGGAGCCTGCCTGTCCCGTAGCTTGCCAGTCCAGGAGCAGTGCCTGTTCCACGAGCTTGATGGTGTAGGAGCGTTGCCTTGTCCAGGAGCTTGCCTGGTCCAAGAGCTTGCTGGTCCGAGAGCTTTTCGTGGTCCAGGAGCTTGCCTGGTCCAGAGCTTCCCTGGTGTAGGAGCGTGCCTGGTCTAGGAGCTTGCCTGGTCCAGGATCTTGCCTGGTCCAGGAGCGTGCCTCGTCCACGAGTTTGCCTGGTCCAGAGCTAGCCTGGTCCAGGAGCTTGCCTGGTCTAGGAGCTTGCCTGGTCCAGGAGGAGTGCCCTGGTCTAGGAGCTTGCCTGGTCCAAAAGCTTGCCTGGTCCAGGAGCTTGCCTGGGTCCAGGAGCGTGCCTCGTCCACGAGCCTGCCTGGACCAAGAGCTTGCCTAGTCCAAGAGCCTGCGTGGTCCACGAGCATGCCTGGTCAGGAGCTTGCCTGGTCCAGGAGCGTGCCTGGTCACGAGCCTGCCTGGCCCAGGAGCTTGCCTGGTCAAGGAGCTTGCCTGGTCGGTCAAGGAGCTTGCCTGTCCAGGAGCTTGCCTGTTCCAGGAGCTTGCATGTTCCAGGAGCTTGCCTGGTCTAGGAGCTTGCCCCTGGTCCAGGAGCTTGCCTTGTCAAGAGCGTGCCTGGTCGAGGTTGCCTGGTCCAGGAGCTTGCTTGGTCCACAGGCATGCCTGGTCCAAGAGTTTGCCTCGACAAGGAGCTTGCCTGGTCCAAGAGTTTGCCCTCGTCCCAGGAGCTTGCCTAGTCCCAGGCTTGCTCCGTCAGGAGCTTGCTTGTTCCATAAGCCTGCCTGGTCCAAGAGCTTGCCTTGTCCAGGAGCGTGCCTGGTCTAAGAGCTTGCGTGGTCCGGGAGCTTACCAGGTCCAGGAGCTTGCCGAGTCCAGGAGCGTGCCTGGTCCATGAGCCCTGCTTGGGTCCAGGACCTTGCCTGGTCCACGAGCTTGCCTGGTCCAGGAGCTTGCCTAGTCCAGGAGCTTGCCTGGTCCAAGAGCTTGCCTGGTCCAGGAGCTTGCCTGGTCCAAGAGCTTGCCTGGTCCACGAGCCTGCTGGTCCAAGAGCTTGTCTGGTCCAGGAGCGTGTATGGTCCAAGAACTTGCGTGGTCCAGGAGCTTGCGAGGTCCAGGATCTTGCCCAGTCCAGGAGCGTGCCTTGTTCACGAGCCTGCCTGGTCCCGGAGCTTGCCTGGTCCAGGAGCTTGCCTAGTCTAGGAGCTTGCCTGGTCTAGGAGCTTGCCTGGTCCAGGAGCTTGCCTGGTCCATGAGCTTGCCTGGTCTAGGAGGCTTGCGTGGTCCAGGAGCTTGCCTGGTCTAGGAGCTTGCCTAGTCCAGGAGCCTGCCTGGTCCAGTAGCTTGCCTGGTCCAGGAGCGTGCCTGGTCCACGAGCTTGATGGTGTAGGAGCTTGCCTTGTCCAGGAGCTTGCCTGGTCCAAGAGCTTGCCTGGTCCGAGAGCTTGCGTGGTCCAGGAGCTTGCCTGGTCCAGGAGCTTCCCTGGTGTAGGAGCGTGCCTGGTCTAGGAGCGTGCCTGGTCCAGGATCTTGCCTGGTCCAGGAGCGTGCCTCGTCCACGAGTTTGCCATCGTCCAAGAGCTAGCCTGGTCCAGGAGCTTGCCTGGTCTAGGAGCTTGCCTGGTCCAGGAGAGTGCCTGGTCTAGGACTTGCCTGGTCCAGGAGCTTGCCTGGTCCAGGAGCTTGCCTGGTCCAGGAGCGTGCCTCGTCCACGAGCCTGCCTGGACCAAGAGCTTGCCTAGTCCAAGAGCCTGCGTGGTCCACGAGCATGCCTGGTCCAAGAGCTTGCCTGGTCCAGGAGCTTGCCTGGTCCAAGAGCTTGTCTGGTCCAGGAGCTTGCCTGGTCCAGGAGCTTGCCTGGTCCAGGGAGCGTGCCTGGTCCACGAGCTTGCCTGGTCCTGGAGCTTGCCTAGTCACGAGCTTGCCTAGTCCAAGAGCTTGCCTGGTCCAAGAGCTTGCGTGGTTTAGGAGCTTGCCTGGTCCAAGAAGCTTCCAAGGTCCAGGAGCGTGCCTAGTCCAACGAGCTTGCCTAGTCTAGGAGCTTGCCTGGTCCAGGACCTTGCCTGGTCTAGGAGCTTGCCTGGTCCTGGACCTTGCCTTGTCCAGGAGCTTGCCTGATCCTGGAGCTTGCCGGTGTCCAAGCTTGCCTGGTCCAGGATCTTGCCTAGTCCAGGAGCGTGCCTGGTCCAAGAGTTTGCGTGGTCCAGGAGCTTGCCTGGTCCAGGAGCTTGCGTGTCCTAGGAGCCTGCGTGGTCCAAGAGCGTGCCTTGTTCAGGAGCTTGCGTGGTCCAAGAGCTTGCCTGGTCCAAGAGTGTGCTTGGTCCACGAGCCTGCCTGGTCCAAGAGCTTGCCTGGACCAAGAGTGTGCCTGGTCCAGGTCCACGAGCGTGCCTGGTCCAGGAGCCTGCCTTGTCCACGAGCTTGCCTGGTCCAGGGGCTTGCCCGGTCCAGGAGCTTTCCTGGTCCATTAGCTTGCCAAGTCTAGAGCTTGCCTGGTCCAGGAGCGTGCCTGGTCCAGGAGCTTGCCTGATCCAGGAGCTTGCTTGGTCTTGAAGCCTGCCTGGTCCAAGAGCTTGCCTGGTCGAGGAGCGTGCCTGGAAGAAGAGCTTGCGTGGTCAGGAGCTTGCCTGGTCCAGGAGCTTGCTTGGTCCAGAAGCGTGCCTGATCCAGGAGCTTGCCTAGTCCAGGAGCGTGCCTGGTCCACGAGCGTGCCTGGTCCAGGAGCTTGCGTGGTGGAGGAGCTTGCCTGGTCCAAGAGCTTGTCCTGGTCCAGGAGCGTGCATGGGTCCAAGAGCTTGCATGGTCCAGGAGCTTGCCAGGTCCAGGATCTTGCCCGGTCCAGGAGCGTACCTGGTCCACGAGCCCGCCTGGTCCAACAGCTTGCCTGGTCCACGAGCTTGCCTAGTCTAGGAGCTTGCATGGTCCAGGAGCTTGCCTGATCCAGGAGCTTGCCTGGTCCCTGAGCTTGCCTGGTCTAGAAGCTTGCCTGGTCCAGGAGCTTGCCTGATCTAGGACCTTGCCTGTTCCAGGAGCTTGCCTGGTCCAGGAGCTTGCCTAGTCCAGGAGCGGGCCTGGTCCACGAGCTTGCCTTGTGTAGGAGCTGGCCTTGTCCAGGAGCTTGCCTGGTCCAAGAGCTTGCCTGGTCCGAGAGCTTGCGTGGTCTAGGAGCTTGCCTGGTCCAAGAGCTTGCCTGGTCCAGGAGCGTGCCTGGTCTAGGAGCTTGCCAGGTCCAGGATCTTGTCTGGTCCAGGAGCGTGCCTGGTCCACGAGTTTGCCTGGTCCATGAGCTAGCCTGGTCCAGGAGCTTGCCTGGTCTAGGAGCTTGCCTAGTCCAGAAGCGTGCCTGGTCCAGGAGCTTGCCTGGTCCAGGAGCTTGCCTGGTCCAGGAGCTTGCCTGGTCAAGGAGCGTGCCTGGTCCACGAGCCTACCTGGACCAAGAGCCTACCTGGACCAAGAGCTTGCCTAGTCCAAGAGCGTGCGTGGTGCACGAGCGTGCGTGTCCAGGAGCTTGCCCGGTCCAGGAGCTTGCCTGGTCCACGAGCTTGCCTGATCTAGGAGCGTGCTTGGTCCAGGATCTCGCCTGGTCCAGGAGCGTGCCTCGTCCACGAGTTTGCCTGGTCCAGGAGCTTGCCTGGTCCAGGAGCTTGCGTGGTCTAGGAGCTTGCCTGGTCCAGGAGCATGCTTGGTCCAGGAGCTTGCTGGTCAGGAGCTTCCTGGTCCAAGAGCTTGCCTGGTCCAGGAGCGTGCCAGGTCCATGAGCCTGCTTGGTCCACGAGCGTGCCTGGTCGACGAGTCGTGCCTGGTATAGGAGCTTGCCTTGTCCAGGAGCTTGCCTGGTCCAGGAGCTTGCCTGGTCCAAGAGCTTGCCTGGTCCAAGAGCTTTCCTGGTCCAGGAGCTTGCCTGGTCTAGGAGCTTGCCTGGTCCAGGAGCATGTGTGGTCCAGGAGACTGCCTGGTCCAGGAGCTTGCTTGGTCCAGAAGCCTGCCAAGTCCAAGAGCTTGCCTGGTCGAGGAGCGTGGCTGGTCCAAGAGCTTGCGTGGTCCAAGAGCTTGCCTGGTCCAGGAGCTTACTTGGTCCAGAAGCGTGCCTGATCCAAGAGCTTGCGTGGTCCAGAAGCGTGCTTGGTCCACGAGCGTGCCTAGTCCAGGAGCTTGAGTGGTCGAGGAGCTTGCCTGATCCAGGAGCTTGCCTTGTCCAAGAGCTTGCCTGGTCAAGGAGCTTGCCTGGTCCTGGAGCTTGCCTGGTCCAGGAGCTTGCCTGGTCCAGGAGCTTGCCTTGTCCATGAGCTTGCCTGGTCTAGGAGCTTGCCTGGTCCAGGAGCTTGCCTGGTCTAGGAGCTTGCCAGGTCCAGGAGCTTGCCTAGTCCAGGAGCTTGCCTGGTCCAGGAGCGTGCCTGGTCCACGAGCTTGCATGGTCTAGGAGCTTGCCTTGTCCGGGAGCTTGCCTGGTCCAAGAGCTTGCCTGGTCCAAGAGCTTGCGTGGTCCAGGAGCTTGCCTGGTCCAGGAGCTTGCTAGGTCCAGGAGCGTGCCTGGTCTAGGAGGTTGCCTGGTCCAGGATCTTGCCTGGTCCAAGAGCGAGCTTGGTCCACGAGTTTGCTTGGTCCAGAAGCTTGCCTGGTCCAGGAGCTTGCCTAGTCCAAGAGCTTGCCTGGTCCACGAGCTTGCCTGGTCCAAGAGCTTGCCTGGTCCAGGAGCTTGCCTTGTCCATGAGCTTGCCTGGTCTAGGAGCTTGCCTGGTCCAGGAGCTTGCCTGGTCTAGGAGCTTGCCTGGTCCAGGAGCTTGCCTAGTCCAGGAGCTTGCCTGGTCCAGGAGCGTGCCTGGTCCACGAGCTTGCCTGGTCTAGGAGCTTGCCTTGTCCGGGAGCTTGCCTGGTCCAAGAGCTTGCCTGGTCCAAGAGCTTGCGTGGTCCAGGAGCTTGCCTGGTCCAGGAGCTTGCTAGGTCCAGGAGCGTGCCTGGTCTAGGAGGTTGCCTGGTCCAGGATCTTGCCTGGTCCAAGAGCGAGCCTGGTCCACGAGTTTGCTTGGTCCAGAAGCTTGCCTGGTCCAGGAGCTTGCCTAGTCCAAGAGCTTGCCTGGTCCACGAGCTTGCCTGGTCCACGAGCTTGCCTGGTCCACGAGCTTGCCTGGTCCACGAGCTTGCCTGGTCCAGGAGCTTGCCTGGTCTAGGAGCTTGCCTGGTCCAAAATCTTGCCCGGTCCAAGAGCGTGCCTGGTCCACGAGTTTGCCTGGTCCAGGAGCTTGCCTTGTCCATGAGCTTGCCTGGTCTAGGAGCTTGCCTGGTCCAGGAGCTTGCCTGGTCTAGGAGCTTGCCTGGTCCATGACCTTGCCTAGTCCAGGAGCTTGCCTGGTCCAGGAGCGTGCCTAGTCCACGAGCTTGCCTGGTCTAGGAGCTTGCCTTGTCCAAGAGCTTGCCTGGTCCAAGAGCTTGCCTGGTCCAAGAGCTTGCGTGGTCCGGGAGCTTGCCTAGTCCGGGAGCTTGCCTGGTCCAGGAGCGCGCCTGGTCTTGGAGCTTGCCTGGTCCAGGATCTTGCCTGGTCCAGGAGCGTGCCTGGTCCAAGAGTTTGCCTGGTCCAGAAGCTTGCCTGGTCCAGGAGCTTGCCTGGTCTAGGAGCTTGCCCCGTCCATGAGCGTGCTCGGTCCAAGAGCTTGCCTGGTCCAGGAGCTTGCGTGGTCCAGGAGCTTGCCTGGTCCAGGAGTGTGCCTGGTCCACGAGCCTGCCTGGTCCAGGAGCTTGCATGGTCCAGGAGCTTGCCTGGTCTAGGAGCATGCCTGGTCCTGGAGCTTGCCTGGTCTAGGAGCATGCCTAGTCCACGAGTTTGCCTGGTCCAGGAGCTTGCCAGGTCCAGCAGCTTGCCTGGTCTAGGAGCTTGCCTGGTCCAGGAGCGTGCCTGGTCCAGGAGCTTGCCTGGTCCAGGAGCTTGCCTTGTCCAGGAACTTGCCTGGTCCGAGAGCGTGCTTGGTCCACGAGCTTGCCTGGTCCACGAGCTTGCATGTTCCAGAAGCTTGCCTGGTCCAGGAGCTTGCCTGGTCCAAGAGCTTGCCTGGTCGAGGAGCGTGCCTGCTCCAAGAGCTTGCCTGGTCTAGAAGCTTGCCTGTTCTAGCAGCTTGCCTGGTCCAGGAGCTTTCCAGGTCCAAGAGGTTAGCTGGTTCAGGAGCATGCCTGGTCCAGGAGCTTTCCTGGTCTAGGAGCTTGCTTGGTCTAGAGCTTGCCTGGTCCCAAGAGCTTGCCTTGTCCAAGAGCTCGCCTAGTCCAGGAGCTTACCTGGTCCAGGAGTTTGCCTGGTCCAAGAGCTTGCCTGGTCCACGAGATTTCCTAGTCCAAGAGCTTGCCTGGTCCAGGAGCTTGCCTGGTCTAGGAGCGTGCCTGGTCCAGGAGCTTGCCTTGTCCAGGAGCTTGCCTTGTCCAGGAGCTTGCCTGGTCCAGGAGCGTGCCTGGTCCACGAGCCTGCCTGGTCAAAGAGCTTGCGTGGTCCAAGAGCGTGCCTGGTCCACGAGCTTACCTGGCCCAGGAGCTTGCCTGGTCCAGGAGCTTGCCTGGTCCAGGAGCTTGCCTGGTCGAGGAGCTTGCCTGGTCCAGGAGCTTGAGTGGTCGAGGAGCTTGCCTGATCCAGAAGCTTGTCTTGTCCAAGAGCTTGCCTGGTCTAGGAGCGTGCTTGGTCCAAGAGCTTTTGTGGTCCAGGAGCTTGCCACGTCCAGGAGCTTGCCCGGTCCAGGAGCGTGCCTGGTCCACGAGCCTGCCTGGTCCCGGAGCATGCCTGGTCAAGGAGCTTGCCTGGTCCAGGAGCTTGCCTGGTCCAGGAGCTTGCTTGGTCCAGGAGCTTGCATGTTCCAGGAGCTTGCCTGGTCTAGGAGCATGCCTTGTCCAGGAGCTTGCCTTGTCAAGGAGCGTGCCTGGTCCACGATTGTGCTTGGTCCAGGAGCTTGCTTGGTCCACAAGCTTGCCTGGTCCAAGAGCTTGCCTGGACAAGGAGCTTGCCTTGTCCAAGAGTTTGCCTGGTCCAGGAGCTTGCCTAGTCCAGGAGCTTACCTGGTCCAGGAGCTTGCCTTGTCCAGGAGCTTGACTAGTCCCGTAGCTTGCCTGGTCCAGGAGCTTGCTTGGTCCAGAAGCATGCCTGGTCCAAGAGCTTGCCTTGTCCAGGAGCGTGCCTGGTCCAAGAGCTTGCGTGGTCCGGGAGCTTGCCAGGTCCAGGAGCTTGCCCGGTCCACGAGCGTGCCTGGTCCACGAGCCTGCTTGGTCTAGGACCTTGCCTGGTCCATGAGCTTGCCTGGTCCATGAGCTTGCCTGGTTCAGGAGCTTCCCTGGTCCAGGAGCTTGCTTGGTCCAGGAGCTTGCCTGGTCCAGGAGCTTGCCTGGTCTAGGAGCTTGCCTGGTCCAGGAGCGTGCCTGGTCCATGAGCTTGCCTGGTCCAGGAGCTTGCCTGGTCCAGGAGCTTGCCTGGTCCAGGAGCGTGCCTGGTCCACGAGCTTGCCTGGTTCAGGAGCTTGCCTGGTCCAAGGGCTTGGCTGGTCCAAGAGCTTGCATGGTTTAGGAGCTTGCCTGGTCCAGAATCTTGCAAGGTCCAGGAGCGTGCCTGGTCCACGAGCTTGCCTAGTCAAGGAGCTTGCCTGGTCCAGGACCTTGCCTGGTCTAGGAGCTTGCCTGGTCCAGGAGCGTGCCTGGTCCAGGAGCTTGCCTGATCCTGGAGCTTGCCTGGTCCAGAAGCTTGCATGGTCCACGAGTTTGCCTGGTATAGGAGCTTGCCTGCTCGAGGAGCTTTCCTGGTCTAGGAGCTTGCGTGGTCCAGGAGCGTGCCTGGTCCAGGAGCTTGCCTGGTCCAGGAGCGTGCATGGTCCACGAGCTTGCCTGGTCCAGGAGCTTGCCTGGTCCAGGAGCTTGCCTGGTCCAGGAGCGTGCCTGGTCCACGAGCTTGCCTGGTTCAGGAGCTTGCCTGGTCCAAGAGCTTGCCTGGTCCAAGAGCTTGCATGGTTTAGGAGCTTGCCTGGTCCAGAATCTTGCAAGGTCCAGGAGCGTGCCTGGTCCACGAGCTTGCCTAGTCAAGGAGCTTGCCTGGTCCAGGACCTTGCCTGGTGTAGGAGCTTGCCTGGTCCAGGAGCGTGCCTGGTCCAGGAGCTTGCCTGATCCTGGAGCTTGCCTGGTCCAGAAGCTTGCCTGGTCCACGAGTTTGCCTGGTATAGGAGCTTGCCTGCTCGAGGAGCTTGCCTGGTCTAGGAGCTTGCGTGGTCCAGGAGCGTGCCATGTTCAGGAGTTTGCCTAGTCCAGGAGCTTGCCTGGTCCAAGAGAGTGCTTGGTTCACGAGCCTGCCTGGTCCAAGAGCTTGCCTGGACCAAGAGCGTGCCTGGTCCACGAGCGTGTCTGGTCCAGGAGCTTGCCTTGTCCAGGAGCTTGCCTGGTCCAGGAGCTTGCCTGGTCCAGGAGCTTGCCCAGTCCAGGAGCTTTCCTAGTCCAGTAGCTTGACTGGTCTAGGAGCTTGCCTGGTCCAGGAGCGTGCCTGGTCCAAGTCCTTGCCTAGTCCAGGAGCTTGCTTGGTCCATGCCTGATCGAAGAGCTTGCCTAGTCCAGGAGCGTGCCTGGTCCACGAGCGTGCCTGGTCCAGGAGCTTGCGTGGTCGAGGAGCTTGCCTGATCCAAGAGCTTACCTGGTCCAAGAGCTTGCCTGGTCCACGAGCCTGCCTGGTCCAAGAGCTTGTCTGGTCCAGGAGCGTGCATGGTCCCAGAGCTTGCGTGGTCCAGGAGCTTGCCAGGTCCAAAATCTTGCCCGGTCCAAAATCTTGCCCGGTCCACGAGCGTGCCTGGTCCACAAGCCTGCCTGGTTCAGGAGCTTGCCTGGTCCAGGAGCTTGCCTAGTCTAGGAGCTTGCCTGGTCCAGGAGCTTGCCTGATCCAGGAGCTTGCCTGGTCCATGAGCTTGCCTGGTCTAGGAGCTTGCCTGGTCCAGGAGCTTGCCTGGTCGAGGAGCTTGCCTGGTCCAGGAGCCTGCCTGGTCCACGAGCTTGCCTGGTGTAGGAGCTTGCCTGGTCCAAGAGCTTGCCTGGTCCGAGAGCTTGCATGGTCCAGGAGCTTGCCTGGTCCAAGAGCTTGCCTGGTCCAGGAGCGTGCCTGGTCTAGGAGCTTGCCTGGTCCAGGATCTTGCCTGGTCCAGGAGCGTGCTTGGTCCACAAGTTTGCCTGGTCCACGAGCTAGCCTGGTCCAGGAGCTTGCCTGGTCTAGGAGCTTGCCTGGTCCAGGAGCGTGCCTGGTCCAGGAGCTTGCCTTGTCCAGGAGCTTGCCTGGTCCAGGAGCTTGCCTGGTCAAGGAGCGTGCCTAGTCCACGAGCCTGCCTCGAACAAGAGCTCGCCTAGTCCAAGAGCGTGCGTGGTCCACGAGCGTGCCTGGTCCAGGAGCTTGCCTCGTCCAGGAGCTTGCCTCGTCCACGAGCTTGCCTGATCTAGGAGCGTTCTTGGTCCAAAATCTCGCCTGGTCCAGGAGCGTACCTGGTCCACGAGTTTGCCTGGTCCAGGAGCTTGCCTGGTCCAGGAGCTTGCCTGGTCTAGGAGCTTGCCTGGACCAGGATCGTGCCTGGTCGAGGAGCTTGCCTGGTCCAGGAGCTTGCCTGGTCCAGGAGCGTGCCTGGTCCAGGAGATTGCTTGGTCCAGGAGCTTGCTTGGTCGAGAAGTCTGCCTGGTCCAAGAGCTTGCCTGGTCGAGGAGCGTGGTTGGTCAAAGACATTGCGTGGTCCAGGAGCTTGCCTGGTCCAGGAGCTTGCTTGGTCCAGAAGCGTTCCTGATCCAAGAGCTTGCGTGGTCCAGGAGCGTGCCTGGTCCACGAGCGTGCCTGGTCCAAGAGCTTTAGTGGTCGAGGAGCTTGCCTGATCCAGAAGCTTGCCTTGTCCAAGAGCTTGCGTGGTCCAGGAGCTTGCCAGGTCCAGGAGCTTGCAACGTCCAGGTGCATGCCTGGTCCACGAGCCTGCCTGGTCCAGGAGCTTGCCTGGTCAAGGAGCTTGCCTGGTCCAGGAGCTTGCCTGGTCCAGGAGCTTGCCTTGTCCATGAGCTTGCCTGGTCTAGGAGCTTGCCTGGTCCAGGAGCTTGCCTGGTCTAGGAGCTTGCCTGGTCCAGGAGCTTGCCTAGTCCTGGAGCTTGCCTGGTCCACGAGCGTGCCTGATCCACGAGCTTGCCTGGTCCAAGAGCTTGCCTGGTCCAAGAGCTTGCGTGGTCCAGGAGCTTGCCTGGTCCAGGAGCTTGCCTGGTCCAGGAGCGTGCCCGGTCTAGGAGCTTGCCTGGTCCAGGATCTTGCCTGGTCCAGGAGCGTGCCTTGTCCACGAGTTTGCTTGGTCAAGAAGCTTGCCTGGTCCTGGAGCTTGCCTGGTCTAGGAGCTTGCCTGGTCCAGGAGCGTGCCTAGTCCAAGAGCTTGCCTGGTCCAGGAGCTTGCCTGGTCCAGGAGCTTGCCTGGTCCACGAGCCTACCTGGTTCAGGAGCTTGCCTGGTCCAGGAGCTTGCCTGGTCTAGGAGCATGCCTGGTCCAAAATCTTGCGTGGTCCAGGAGCGTGCCTGGTCCACGATTTGCCTGGTCCAGGAGCTTTCCTTGTCCATGAGCTTGCCTGGTCTAGGAGCTTGCCTAGTCTAGGAGCTTGCCTGGTCCAGGAGCTTGCCTAGTCCAAGAGCTTGCCTGGTCCAGGAGCATGCGTGGTCCACGAGCTTGCCTGGTCTAGGAGCTTGCCTTGTCCAGGAGCTTGCCTGGTCCAAGAGCTTGCCTGGTTCAAGAGCTTGCGTGGTCCAAGAGCTTGCCTGGTCCAAGAGCTTGCCTGGTCCGGGAGCGTGCCTGGTCTAGGAGCTTGCCTGGTCCAGGATCTTGCCTGGTCCAGGAGCGTGACTGGTCCACGAGTTTGCCTGGTCCAGAAGCTTGCCTGGTTCAGGAGCTTGCCTGGTCTAGGAGCTTGCCTGGTCCAGGAGCGTGCCTGGTCCAAGAGCTTGCTTGGTCCAGAAGCATGCCTGATCCAAGAGCTTGCCTAGTCCAGGAGCGTGCTTGGTTCACAAGCGTGCCTGGTCCAGGAGCTTGCGTGGTCGAGGAGCTTGCCTGATCCAGGAGCTTACTTGGTCCAAGAGCTTGCTTGGTCCACGAGCCTACCTGGTCCAAGAGCTTGTCTGGTCCAGGAGCGTGCATGGTCCCAGAGCTTGCGTGGTCCAAGAGCTTGCCAGGTCCAAAATCTTGCCCGGTCCAGGAGCGTGCCTTGTCCACGAGCCTGCCTGGTTCAGGAGCTTGCCTAATCCAGGAGCTTGCCTAGTCTAGGAGCTTGCCTGGTCCAGGAGCTTGCCTGATCCAGGAGCTTGCCTGGTCCATAAGCTTGCCTGGTCTAGGAGCTTGCCTGGTCCAGGAGCTTGCCTGGTCTAGGAGCTTGCCTGGTCCAGGAGCTTGCCTGGTCCAGGAGCTTGCCTGGTCCAGGAGCGTGCCTGGTCCACGAGCTTGCGTGGTGTAGGAGCTTGCCTGGTCCAAGAGCGTGCATGGTCCAAGAGCTTGCCTGGTCCAGGAGCGTGCCTGGTCCACGAGCTTGCCTGGTCTAGGAGCTTGCCTGGTCCAGGAGCTTGCCTGGTCCAGGAGCTTGCTTGGTCCAGGAGCTTGCCTGGTCCAGGAGCTTTCCTGGTCTAGGAGCTTGCCTGGTCTAGGAGCTTGCCTGGTCCAGGAGCGTGCTTGGTCCAGGAGATTGCTTGGTCCAGGAGCTTGCTTGGTCCAGAAGTCTGCCTGGTCCAAGAGCTTGCCTGGTCGAGGAGCGTGGCTGGTCTAAGAGCTTGCGTGGTCCAGGAGCTTGCCTGGTCCAAGAGCTTGCTTGGTCCAGAAGCATGCCTGATCCAAGAGCTTGCGTGGTCGAGGAGCGTGCCTGGTCCACGAGCATGCCTGGTCAAGGAGCTTGAGCGGTCAAGGAGCTTGCCTGATCCAGGAGCTTGCCTTGTCCAAGAGCTTGCCTGGTCTAGGAGCGTGCCTGGTCCAAGAGCTTGCGTGGTTAAGGAGCTTGCCATGTCTAGGAGCTTGCAAGGTCCGGGTGCGTGCCTGGTCCACGAGCCTGCCTGGTCCAGGAGCTTGCCTGGTCAAGGAGCTTGCCTGGTCCAGGAGCTTGCCTGGTCCAAGAGCTTGCCTTGTCCATGAGCTTGCCTGGTCTAGGAGCTTGCCTGGTCCAGGAGCTTGCCTGGTCTAGGAGCTTGCCTGGTCCAGGAGCTTGCCTAGTCCTGGAGCTTGCCTGGTCCAGTAGCGTGCTTGGTCCCCGACCTTGCCTGGTCCAGGAGCTTGCCTGGTCCAAGAGCTTGCCTGGTCCAAGAGCTTGCGTGGTCCAGGAGCTTGCCTTCCTGGTCCAGGAGCTTGCCTGGTCCAGGAGCGTGCCTGGTCTAGGAGCTTGCCTGGTCTAGGATCTTGCCTGGTCCCGGAGCGTGCCTGGTCCACGAGTTTGCTTGGTCCAGAAGCGTGCCTGGTCCACGAGTTTGCTTGGTCCAGAAGCTTGCCTGATCTAGGATCTAGCCTGGTCCAGGATCGTGCCTAGTCCAAGAGCTTGCCTGGTCCAGGAGCTTGCCTGGTCCAGGAGCTTGCCTGGTCCACGAGCCTACCTGGTCTAGGAGCTTGCCTGGTCCAGGAGCTTGCCTAGTCCAAGAGCTTGCCTGGTCCAGGAGCGTGCCTGCTCCAAGAGCTTGCCTGGTCTAGAAGCTTGCCTGTTCTAGCAGCTTGCCTGGTCCAGGAGCTTTCCAGGTCCAAATGGTTAGCTGGTCCAGGAGCATGCCTGGTCCAGGAGCTTTCCTGGTCTAGGAGCTTGCTTGGTCTAGAGCTTGCCTGGTCCAAGAGCTTGCCTTGTCCAAGAGCTCGCCTAGTCCAGGAGCTTGCCTGGTCCAGGAGCTTGCCTGGTCCAAGAGCTTGCCTGGTCCACGAGATTTCCTGGTCCAAGAGCTTGCCTGGTCCAGGAGCGTGCCTGGTGTAGGAGCTTGCCTTGTCCAGGAGCTTGCCTTGTCCAGGAGCTTGCCTGGTCCAGGAGCGTGCCTGGTCCACGAGCCTGCCTGGTCGAAGAGCTTGCCTGGTCCAAGAGCGTGCCTGGTCCACGAGCGTGCCTGGCCCAGGAGCTTGCCTGGTCCAGGAGCTTGCCTGGTCCAGGAGCTTGCCTGGTCGAGGAGCTTGCCTGGTCCAGGAGCTTGAGTGGTCGAGGAGCTTGCCTGATCCAGGAGCTTGCCTAGTCCAAGAGCTTGCCTGGTCTAGGAGCGTGCTTGGTCCAAGAGCTTGTGTGGTCCAGGAGCTTGCCACGTCCAGGAGCGTGCCCGGTCTAGGAGCGTGCCTGGTCCACGAGCCTCCCTGGTCCCGGAGCTTGCCTGGTCAAGGAGCTTGCCTGGTCCAGGAGCTTGCCTGGTCCAGGAGCTTGCTTGGTCCAGGAGCTTGCATGTTCCAGGAGCTTGCCTGGTCTAGGAGCTTGCCTGGTCCAGGAGCTTGCCTTGTCAAGAAGCGTGCCTGGTCCACGAGTGTGCTTGGTCCAGGAGCTTGCTTGGTTCACAAGCTTGCATGGTCCAAGAGCTTGCCTGGACAAGGAGCTTGCCTTGTCCAAGAGTTTGCCTGGTCCAGGAGCTTGCCTAGTCCAGGAGCTTACCTGGTCCAGTAGCTTGCCTTGTCCAGGAGCTTGACTAGTCCCGAAGCTTGCCAGGTCCAGGAGCTTGCTTGGTCCAGAAGCGTGCCTGGTCCAAGAGCTTGCTTTGTCCAGGAGCTTGCCTGGTCCAAGAGCTTTCGTGGTCCGGGAGCTTGCCAGGTCCAGGAGCGTGCCCGGTCCAGGAGCGTGGCTGGTCCACGAGCCTGCTTGGTCTAGGACCTTGCCTAGTCCATGAGCTTGCTTGGTCCATGAGCTTGCCTGGTTCAGGAGCTTCCCTGGTCCAGGAGCTTGCCTGGTCCAAGAGCTTGCCTGGTCCAGGAGCTTGCCTGGTCCAGGAGCTTGCCTGGTCCAGGAGCGTGCCTGGTCCACGAGCTTGCCTGGTCCTGGAGCTTGCCTGGTTCAGGAGCTTGCCTGGTCCAAGAGCTTGGCTGGTCCAAGAGCTTGCGTGGTTTAGGAGCTTGCCTGGTCCAGAATCTTCCAAGGTCCAAGAGCGTGCCTGGTCCACGAGCTTGCCTAGTCCAGGAGCTTGCCTGGTCCAGGACCTTGCCTGGTCTAGGAGCTTGCCTGGTCCGGGAGCGTGCCTGGTCCAGGAGCTTGCCTGATCCTGGAGCTTGCTTGGTCCAGAAGCTTGCCTGGTCCACGAGTTTGCCTGGTATAGAAGCTTGCCTGCTCGAGGAGCTTGCCTGGTCTAGGAGCTTGCGTGGTCCAAGAGCGTGCCTTGTTCAGGAGCTTCCCTGGTCCAGGAGCTTGCCTGGTCCAAGAGAGTGCTTGGTCCACGAGCCTGCCTGGTCCAAGAGCTTGCCTAGACCAAGAGCGTGCCTGGTCCACGAGCATGCCTGGTCCAGGAGCTTGCCTTGTCCAGGAGCTTGCCTGGTCCAGGAGCTTGCCTGGTCCAGGAGCTTGCCCGGTCCAGGAGCTTTCCTGGTCCAGTAGCTTGACTGGTCTAGAAGCTTGCCTGGTCCAGGAGCGTGCCTGGTCCAAGACCTTGCCTAGTCCAGGAGCTTGCTTGGTCCATGCCTGATCGAAGAGCTTGCCTAGTCCAGGAGCGTGCCTTGTCTACGAGCGTGCCTGGTCCAGGAGCTTGCGTGGTCGAGGAGCTTTCCTGGTCCACGAGCCTCCCTGGTCCAAGAGCTTGTCTGGTCCAGGAGCGTTGCATGGTCCCAGAGCTTGCGTGGTCCAGGAGCTTGCTAGGTCAAAAATCTTGCCCGGTCCAGGAGCGTGCCTGGTCCACAAGCCTGCCTAGTTCAGGAGCTTGCCTGGTCCAGGAGCTTGCCTAGTCTAGGAGCTTGCCTGGTCCAGGAGCTTGCCTGATCGAGGAGCTTGCCTGGTCCATGAGCTTGCCTGGTATAGGAGCTTGCCTGGTCCAGGAGCTTGCCTGGTCCAGGAGCTTGCCTGGTCTTGGAGCGTGCCTGGTCCACGAGCTTGCCTGGTGTAGGAGCTTGCCTGGTCCAAGAGCTTGCCTGGTCCGAGAGCTTGCATGGTCCAGGAGCTTGCCTGGTCCAAGAGCTTTCCTAGTCCAGGAGCGTGCCTGGTCTAGGAGCTTGCCTGGTCCAGGATCTTGCCTGGTCCAGGAGCGTGCTTGGTCCACGAGTTTGCCTGGTCCACGAGCTAGCCTGGTCCAGGAGCTTGACTGGTCTGGGAGCTTGCCTGGTCCAGGAGCGTGCCTGGTCCAGGAGCTTGCCTTGTCCAGGAGCTTTCCTGGTCTAGGAGCTTGCCTGGTCAAGGAGCGTGCCTGGTCCACGAGCCTGCCTCGAACAAGAGCTTGCCTAGTCCAAGAGCGTGCGTGGTCCACGAGCGTGCCTGGTCCAGGAGCTTGCCTGGTCCAGGAGCTTGCCTGGTCCACGAGCTTGCCTGATCTAGGAGCGAGCTTGGTCCAGGATCTCGCCTGGTCCAGGAGCGTGCCTAGTCCACGAGTTTGCCTGGTCCAGGAGCTTGCCTGGTCCAGGAGCTTGCCTGGTCTAGGAGCTTGCCTGGACCAGGAGCGTGCCTTGTCCAGGAGCTTGCCTGGTCCAGGAGCTTGCCTGGTCCAGGAGCGTGCCTGGTCTTGGAGATTGCTTGGTCCAGGAGCTTGCTTGGTCCAGAAGTCTGCCTGGTCCAAGAGCTTGCCTGGTCGAGGAGCGTGGCTGGTCAAAGACATTGCGTGGTCCAGGAGCTTGCCTGGTCCAGGAGCTTGCTTGGTCCAGAAGCGTGCCTGATCCAAGAGCTTGCGTGGTCGAGGAGCGTGCCTGGTCCACGAGCATGCCTGGTCAAGGAGCTTGAGCGGTCGAGGAGCTTGCCTGATCCAGGAGCTTGCCATGTCCAAGAGCTTGCCTGGTCTAGGAGCGTGCCTGGTCCAAGAGCTTGCGTGGTTAAGGAGCTTGCCAGGTCTAGGAGCTTGCAAGGTCCAGGTGCGTGCCTGGTCCACGAGCCTGCCTGGTCCAGGAGCTTGCCTGGTCAAGGAGCTTGCCTGGTCCAGGAGCTTGCCTGGTCCAGGAGCTTGCCTTGTCCATGAGCTTGCCTGGTCTAGGAGCTTGCCTGGTCCAGGAGCTTGCCTGGTCTAGGAGCTTGCCTGGTCCAGGAGCTTGCCTAGTCCTGGAGCTTGCCTGGTCCAGGAGCGTGCTTGGTCCCCGACCTTGCCTGGTCCAAGAGCTTGCCTGGTCCAAGAGCTTGCCTGGTCCAAGAGCTTGCGTGGTCCAGGAGCTTTCCTGGTCCAGGAGCTTGCCTGGTCCAGGAGCGTGCCTGGTCTAGGAGCTTGCCTGGTCCAGGATCTTGCCTGGTCCAGGAGCGTGCCTGGTCCACGAGTTTGCTTGGTCCAGAAGAGTGCCTGGTCCACGAGTCTGCTTGGTCCAGAAGCTTGCCTGGTCTAGGATCTTGCCTGGTCCAGGATTGTGCCTAGTCCAAGAGCTTGCCTGGTCCAGGAGCTTGCCTGGTCCAGGAGCTTGCCTGGTCCACGAGCCTACCTGGTCTAGGAGCTTGCCTGGTCCAGGAGCTTGCCTAGTCCAAGAGCTTGCCAGGTCCAGGAGCGTGCCTGCTCCAAGAGCTTGCCTGGTCTAGAAGCTTGCCTGTTCTAGCAGCTTGCCTGGTCCAGGAGCTTTCTAGGTCCAAGAGGTTAGCTGGTCCAGGAGCATGCCTGGTCCTGGAGCTTTCCTGGTCTAGGAGCTTGCTTGGTCTAGAGCATGCCTGGTCCAAGAGCTCGCCTAGTCCAGGAGCTTGCCTGGTCCAGGAGCTTGCCTGGTCCAAGAGCTTGCCTGGTCCACGAGATTTCCTGGTCCAAGAGCTTGCCTGGTCCAGGAGCGTGCCTGGTGTAGGAGCTTGCCTTGTCCAGGAGCTTGCCTTGTCCAGGAGCGTGCCTGGTCCACGAGCCTGCCTGGTCGAAGAGCTTGCCTGGTCCAAGAGCGTGCCTGGTCCACGAGCGTGCCTGGCCCAGGAGCTTGCCTGGTCCAGGAGCTTGCCTGGTCCAGGAGCTTGCCTGGTCGAGGAGCTTGCCTGGTCCAGGAGCTTGAGTGGTCGAGGAGCTTGCCTGATCCAGGAGCTTGCCTTGTCCAAGAGCTTGCCTGGTCTAGGAGCGTGCTTGGTCCAAGAGCTTGTGTGGTCCAGGAGCTTGCCACGTCCAGGAGCTTGCCCGGTCCAGGAGCGTGCCTGGTCCACGAGCCTCCCTGGTCCCGGAGCTTGCCTGGTCAAGGAGCTTGCCTGGTCCAGGAGCTTGCCTGGTCTAGGAGCTTGCTTGGTCCAGGAGCTTGCATGTTCCAGGAGCTTGCCTGGTCTAGGAGCTTGCCTGGTCTAGGAGCTTGCCTGGTCCAGGAGCTTGCCTTGTCAAGGAGCGTGCCTGGTCCACGAGTGTGCTTGGTCCAGGAGCTTGCTTGGTCCACAAGCTTGCCTGGTCCAAGAGCTTGCCTGGACAAGGAGCTTGCCTTGTCCAAGAGTTTGCCTGGTCCAGGAGCTTGCCTAGTCCAGGAGCTTACCTGGTCCAGGAGCTTGCCTTGTCCAGGAGCTTGACTAGTCCCGTAGCTTGCCAGGTCCAGGAGCTTGCTTGGTCCAGAAGCATGCCTGGTCCAAGAGCTTGCCTTGTCCAGGAGCGTGCCTGGTCCAAGAGCTTGCGTGGTCGGGGAGCTTGCCAGGTCCAGGAGCTTGCCCGGTCCACGAGCGTGCCTGGTCCACGAGCCTGCTTGGTCTAGGACCTTGCCTGGTCCATGAGCTTGCCTGGTCCATGAGCTTGCCTGGTTCAGGAGCTTCCCTGGTCCAGGAGCTTGCTTGGTCCAAGAGCTTGCCTGGTCCAGGAGCTTGCCTGGTCCAGGAGCTTGCCTGGTCCAGGAGCGTGCGTGGTCCACGAGCTTGCCTGGTCCTGGAGCTTGCCTGGTTCAGGAGCTTGCCTGGTCCAAGAGCTTGCCTGGTCCAAGAGCTTGCATGGTTTAGGAGCTTGCCTGGTCCAGAATCTTGCAAGGTCCGGGAGCGTGCCTGGTCCACGAGCTTGCCTAGTCAAGGAGCTTGCCTGGTCCAGGACCTTGCCTGGTCTAGGAGCTTGCCTGGTCCAGGAGCGTGCCTGGTCCAGGAGCTTGCCTGATCCTGGAGCTTGCCTGGTCCAGAAGCTTGCCTGGTCCACGAGTTTGCCTGGTATAGGAGCTTGCGTGCTCGAGGAGCTTGCCTGGTCTAGGAGCTTGCGTGGTCCAGGAGCGTGCCATGTTCACGAGTTTGCCTGGTCCAGGAGCTTGCCTGGTCCAAGAGAATGCTTGGTCCACGAGCCTGCCTGGTCCAAGAGCTTGCCTGGACCAAGAGCGTGCCTGGTCCACGAGCGTGCCTGGTCCAGGAGCTTGCCTTGTCCTGGAGCTTGCCTGGTCCAGGAGCTTGCCTGGTCCAGGAGCTTGCCCGGTCCAGGAGCTTTCCTGGTCCAGTAGCTTGACTGGTCTAGGAGCTTGCCTGGTCCAGGAGCGTGCCTGGTCCAAGACCTTGCCTAGTCCAGGAGCTTGCTTGGTCCATGCCTGATCGAAGAGCTTGCCTAGTCCAGGAGCGTGCCTGGTCCACGAGCGTGCCTGGTCCAGGAGCTTGCGTGGTCGAGGAGCTTGCCTGATCCAAGAGCTTACCTGGTCCAAGAGCTTGCCTGGTCCACGAGCCTGCCTGGTCCAAGAGCTTGTCTGGTCCAGGAGCGTGCATGGTCCCAGAGCTTGCGTGGTCCAGGAGCTTGCCAGGTCCAAAATCTTGCCCGGTCCACGAGCGTGCCTGGTCCACAAGCCTGCCTGGTTCAGGAGCTTGCCTGGTCCAGGAGCTTGCCTAGTCTAGGAGCTTGCCTGGTCCAGGAGCTTGCCTGATCCAGGAGCTTGCCTGGTCCATGAGCTTGCCTGGTCTAGGAGCTTGCCTGGTCCAGGAGCTTGCCTGGTCGAGGAGCTTGCCTGGTCCAGGAGCCTGCCTGGTCCACGAGCTTGCCTGGTGTAGGAGCTTGCCTGGTCCAAGAGCTTGCCTGGTCCGAGAGCTTGCATGGTCCAGGAGCTTGCCTGGTCCAAGAGCTTGCCTGGTCCAGGAGCGTGCCTGGTCTAGGAGCTTGCCTGGTCCAGGATCTTGCCTGGTCCAGGAGCGTGCTTGGTCCACGAGTTTGCCTGGTCCATGAGCTAGCCTGGTCCAGGAGCTTGCCTGGTCTAGGAGCTTGCCTGGTCCAGGAGCGTGCCTGGTCCAGGAGCTTGCCTTGTCCAGGAGCTTGCCTGGTCCAGTAGCTTGCCTGGTCAAGGAGCGTGCCTAGTCCACGAGCCTGCCTCGAACAAGAGCTCGCCTAGTCCAAGAGCGTGCGTGGTCCACGAGCGTGCCTGGTCCAGGAGCTTGCCTCGTCCAGGAGCTTGCCTCGTCCACGAGCTTGCCTGATCTAGGAGCGTGCTTGGTCCAAAATCTCGACTGGTCCAGGAGTGTACCTGGTCCACGAGGTTTGCCTGGTCCAGGAGCTTGCGTGGTCCAGGAGCTTGCCTGGTCTAGGAGCTTGCCTGGACCAGGATCGTGCCTGGTCCAGGAGCTTGCCTGGTCCAGGAGCTTGCCTGGTCCAGGAGCGTGCCTGGTCTAGGAGATTGCTTGGTCCAGGAGCTTGCTTGGTCCAGAAGTCTGCCTGGTCCAAGAGCTTGCCTGGTCGAGGAGCGTGGTTGGTCAAAGACATTGCGTGGTCCAGGAGCTTGCCTGGTCCAGGAGCTTGCTTGGTCCAGAAGCGTGCCTGATCCAAGAGCTTGCGTGGTCCAGGAGCGTGCCTGGTCCACGAGCGTGCCTGGTCCAGGAGCTTTAGTGGTTGAGGAGCTTGCCTGATCCAGAAGCTTGCCTTGTCCAAGAGCTTGCGTGGTCCAGGAGCTTGCCAGGTCCAGGAGCTTGCAACGTCCAGGTGCATGCCTGGTCCACGAGCCTGCCTGGTCCAGGAGCTTGCGTGGTCAAGGAGCTTGCCTGGTCCAGGAGCTTGCCTGGTCCAGGAGCTTGCCTTGTCCATGAGCTTGCCTGGTCTAGGAGCTTGCCTGGTCCAGGAGCTTGCCTGGTCTAGGAGCTTGCCTGGTCCAGGAGCTTGCCTAGTCCTGGAGCTTGCCTGGTCCACGAGCGTGCCTGATCCACGAGCTTGCCTGGTCCAAGAGCTTGCCTGGTCCAAGAGCTTGCGTGGTCCAAGAGCTTGCCTGGTCCAAGAGCTTGCCTGGTCCAGGAGCGTGCCCGGTCTAGGAGCTTGCCTGGTCCAGGATCTTGCCTGGTCCAGGAGCGTGCCTGGTCCACGAGTTTGCTTGGTCAAGAAGCTTGCCTGATCCTGGAGCTTGCCTGGTCTAGGAGCTTGCCTGGTCCAGGAGCGTGCCTAGTCCAAGAGCTTGCCTGGTCCAGGAGCTTGCCTGGTCCAGGAGCTTGCCTGGTCCACGAGCCTACCTGGTTCAGGAGCTTGCCTGGTCCAGGGGCTTGCCAGGTCTAGGAGCATGCCTGGTCCAAAATCTTGCGTGGTCCAGGAGCGTGCCTGGTCCACGAGTTTGCCTGGTCCAGGAGCTTGCCTTGTCCATGAGCTTGCCTGGTCTAGGAGCTTGCCTAGTCTAGGAGCTTGCCTGGTCCAGGAGCTTGCGTAGTCCAAGAGCTTGCCTGGTCCAGGAGCGTGCGTGGTCCACGAGCTTGCCTGGTCTAGGAGCTTGCCTTGTCCGGGAGCTTGCCTGGTGCAAGAGCTTGCCTGGTCCAAGAGCTTGCGTGGTCCAGGAGCTTGCTTGGTCCAAGAGCTTGCCTGGTCCAGGAGCGTGCCTGGTCTAGGAGCTTGCCTGGTCCAGGATCTTGCCTGGTCCAGGAGCGTGACTGGTCCACGAGTTTGCCTGGTCCAGAAGCTTGCCTGGTTCAGGAGCTTGCCTGGTCTAGGAGCTTGCCTGGTCCAGGAGCGTGCATGGTCCAAGAGCTTGACTGGTCTAGGAGCTTGCCTGGTCCAGGAGCTTGCCTGGTCCAGGAGCTTGCCTGGTCCAGGAGCGTGCCTGGTCTAGGAGCTTGCCTGGTCCATGAGCTTGCCTCGTCCAGGAGCTTGCCTGGTCTAGGAGCATGCTAGGTCCAAAATCTTGCCTGGTCTAGGAGCTAGCCCGGTCCAGGAGCTTTCCTGGTCCAGTAGCTTGCCTGGTCTAGGAGCTTGCCTGGTCCAGGAGCGTGCCTGGTCCAGGACCTTGCCTAGTCGAGGAGCGTGCCTGGAACAAGAGATTGCGTGGTCCATGAGCTTGCCTGGTCCAGGAGCTTGCTTGGTCCAGAAGCATGCCTGATCCAAGAGCTTGCCTAGTCCAGGAGCGTGCCTGGTCCACAAGCGTGCCTGGTCCAGGAGCTTGCGTGGTCGAGGAGCTTGCCTGATCCAGGAGCTTACTTGGTCCAAGAGCTTGCTTGGTCCACGAGCCTACCTGGTCCAAGAGCTTGTCTGGTCCAGGAGCGTGCATGGTCCCAGAGCTTGCGTGGTCCAAGAGCTTGCCAGGTCCAAAATCTTGCCCGGTCCAGGAGCGTGCCTTGTCCACGAGCCTGCCTGGTTCAGGAGCTTGCCTAATCCAGGAGCTTGCCTAGTCTAGGAGCTTGCCTGGTCCAGGAGCTTGCCTGATCCAGGAGCTTGCCTGGTCCATAAGCTTGCCTGGTCTAGGAGCTTGCCTGGTCCAGGAGCTTGCCTGGTCTAGGAGCTTGCCTGGTCCAGGAGCTTGCCTGGTCCAGGAGCTTGCCTGGTCCAGGAGCGTGCCTGGTCCACGAGCTTGCCTGGTGTAGGAGCTTGCCTGGTCCAAGAGCGTGCATGGTCCAAGAGCTTGTCTGGTCCAGGAGCGTGCCTGGTCCACGAGCTTGCCTGGTCTAGGAGCTTGCCTGGTCCAGGAGCTTGCCTGGTCCAGGAGCTTGCCTGGTCCAGGAGCTTGCCTGGTCCAGGAGCTTTCCTGGTCTAGGAGCTTGCCTGGTCTAGGAGCTTGCCTGGTCCAGGAGCGTGCTTGGTCCAGGAGATTGCTTGGTCCAGGAGCTTGCTTGGTCCAGAAGTCTGCCTGGTCCAAGAGCTTGCCTGGTCGAGGAGCGTGGCTGGTCTAAGAGCTTGCGTGGTCCAGGAGCTTGCCTGGTCCAGGAGCTTGCTTGGTCCAGAAGCATGCCTGATCCAAGAGCTTGCGTGGTCGAGGAGCGTGCCTGGTCCACGAGCATGCCTGGTCAAGGAGCTTGAGCGGTCGAGGAGCTTGCCTGATCCAGGAGCTTGCCTTGTCCAAGAGCTTGCCTGGTCTAGGAGGGTGCCTGGTCCAAGAGCTTGCGTGGTTAAGGAGCTTGCCAGGTCTAGGAGCTTGCAAGGTCCGGGTGCGTGCCTGGTCCACGAGCCTGCCTGGTCCAGGAGCTTGCCTGGTCAAGGAGCTTGCCTGGTCCAGGAGCTTGCCTGGTCCAGGAGCTTGCCTTGTCCATGAGCTTGCCTGGTCTAGGAGCTTGCCTGGTCCAGGAGCTTGCGTGGTCTAGGAGCTTGCCTGGTCCAGGAGCTTGCCTAGTCCTGGAGCTTGCCTGGTCCAGTAGCGTGCTTGGTCCCCGACCTTGCCTGGTCCAGGAGCTTGCCTGGTCCAAGAGCTTGCCTGGTCCAAGAGCTTGCGTGGTCCAGGAGCTTTCTTGGTCCAGGAGCTTGCCTGGTCCAGGAGCGTGCCTGGTCTAGGAGCTTGCCTGGTCTAGGATCTTGCCTGGTCCAGGAGCGTGCCTGGTCCACGAGTTTGCTTGGTCCAGAAGCGTGCCTGGTCCACGAGTTTGCTTGGTCCAGAAGCTTGCCTGGTCTAGGATCTTGCCTGGTACAGGATCGTGCCTAGTCCAAGAGCTTGCCTGGTCCAGGAGCTTGCCTGGTCCAGGAGCTTGCCTGGTCCACGAGCCTACCTGGTCTAGGAGCTTGCCTGGTCCAGGAGCTTGCCTAGTCCAAGAGCTTGCCTGGTCCAGGAGCGTGCCTGCTCCAAGAGCTTGCCTGGTCTAGAAGCTTGCCTGTTCTAGTAGCTTGCCTGGTCCAGGAGCTTTCCAGGTCCAAATGGTTAGCTGGTCCAGGAGCATGCCTGGTCCAAGAGCTTTCCTGGTCTAGGAGCTTGCTTGGTCTAGAGCTTGCCTGGTCCAAGAGCTTGCCTTGTCCAAGAGCTCGCCTAGTCTAGGAGCTTGCCTGGTCCAGGAGCTTGCCTGGTCCAAGAGCTTGCCTGGTCCACGAGATTTCCTGGTCCAAGAGCTTGCCTGGTCCAGGAGCGTGCCTGGTGTAGGAGCTTGCCTTGTCCAGGAGCTTGCCTTGTCCAGGAGCTTGCCTGGTCCAGGAGCGTGCCTGGTCCACGAGCCTGCATGGTCGAAGAGCTTGCCTGGTCCAAGAGCGTGCCTGGTCCACGAGCGTGCCTGGCCCAGGACCTTGCCTGGTCCAGGAGCTTGCCTGGTCCAGGAGCTTGCCTGGTCGAGGAGCTTGCCTGGTCCAGGAGCTTGAGTGGTCGAGGAGCTTGCCTGATCCAGGAGCTTGCCTAGTCCAAGAGCTTACCTGGTCTAGGAGCGTGCTTGGTCCAAGAGCTTGTGTGGTCCAGGAGCTTGCCACGTCCAGGAGCGTGCCCGGTCTAGGAGCGTGCCTGGTCCACGAGCCTCCCTGGTCCCGGAGCTTGCCTGGTCAAGGAGCTTGCCTGGTCCAGGAGCTTGCCTGGTCCAGGAGCTTGTTTGGTCCAGGAGCTTGCATGTTCCAGGAGCTTGCCTGGTCTAGGAGCTTGCCTGGTCCAGGAGCTTGCCTTGTCAAGGAGCGTGCCTGGTCCACGAGTGTGCTTGGTCCAGGAGCTTGCTTGGTTCACAAGCTTGCCTGGTCCAAGAGCTTGCCTGGACAAGGAGCTTGCCTTGTCCAAGAGTTTGCCTGGTCCAGGAGCTTGCCTAGTCCAGGAGCTTACCTGGTCCAGTAGCTTGCCTTGTCCAGGAGCTTGACTAGTCCCGAAGCTTGCCAGGTCCAGGAGCTTGCTTGGTCCAAAAGCGTGCCTGGTCCAAGAGCTTGCCTTGTCCAGGAGCGTGCCTGGTCCAAGAGCTTTTGTGGCCCGGGAGCTTGCCAGGTCCAGGAGCGTGCCCGGTCCAGGAGCGTGCCTGGTCCACGAGCCTGCTTGGTCTAGGACCTTGCCTGGTCCATGAGCTTGCCTGGTCTATGAGCTTGCCTGGTTCAGAAGCTTCCCTGGTCCAGGAGCTTGCCTGGTTTAAGAGCTTGCCTGGTCGAGGAGCTTGCCTGGTCCAGGAGCTTGCCTGGTCCAGGAGCGTGCCTGGTCCAGGAGCTTGCCTGGTCCTGGAGCTTGCCTGGTTCAGGAGCTTGCCTGGTCCAAGAGCTTGCCTGGTCCAAGAGCTTGCGTGGTTTAGGAGCTTGCCTGGTCCAGAATCTTGCAAGGTCCAGGAGCGTGCCTGGTCCACGAGCTTGCCTAGTCCAGGAGCTTGCCTGATCCGGGAGCGTGCCTGGTCCAGGAGCTTGCCTGATCCTGGAGCTTGCTTGGTCCAGAAGCTTGCCTGGTCCACGAGTTTGCCTGGTATAGAAGCTTGCCTGCTCGAGGAGCTTGCCTGGTCTAGGAGCTTGCGTGGTCCAAGAGCGTGCCTTGTTCAGGAGCTTGCCTGGTCCAGGAGCTTGCCTGGTCCAAGAGAGTGCTTGGTCCACGAGCCTGCCTGGTCCAAGAGCTTGCCTGGACCAAGAGCGTGCCTGGTCCACGAGCATGCCTGGTCCAGGAGTTTGCCTTGTCCAGGAGCTTGCCTGGTCCAGGAGCTTGCCTGGTCCAGGAGCTTGCCCAGTCCAGGAGCTTTCCTGGTCCAGTAGCTTGACTGGTCTAGGAGCTTGCCTGGTCCAGGAGCGTGCCTGGTCCAAGACCTTGCCTAGTCTAGGAGCTTGCTTGGTCCATGCCTGATCGAAGAGCTTGCCTAGTCCAGGAGCGTGCCTTGTCCACGAGCGTGCCTGGTCCAGGAGCTTGCGTGGTCGAGGAGCTTTCCTGGTCCACGAGCCTCCCTGGTCCAAGAGCTTGTCTAGTCCAGGAGCATTGCATGGTCCCAGAGCTTGCGTGGTCCAGGAGCTTGCTAGGTCCAAAATCTTGCCCGGTCCAGGAGCGTGCCTGGTCCACAAGCCTGCCTAGTTCAGGAGCTTGCCTGGTCCAGGAGCTTGCCTAGTCTAGGAGCTTGCCTGGTCCAGGAGCTTGCCTGATCCAGGAGCTTGCCTGGTCCATGAGCTTGCCTGGTATAGGAGCTTGCCTTGTCCAGGAGCTTGCCTGGTCCAGGAGCTTGCCTCGTCCTGGAGCGTGCCTAGTCCACGAGCTTGCCTGGTGTAGGAGCTTGCCTGGTCCAAGAGCTTGCCTGGTCCGAGAGCTTGCATGGTCCAGGAGCTTGCCTGGTCCAAGAGCTTGCCTAGTCCAGGAGCGTGCCTGGTCTAGGAGCTTGCCCGGTCCAGGATCTTGCCTGGTCCAGGAGCGTGCTTGGTCCACGAGTTTGCCTGGTCCACGAGCTAGCCTGGTCCAGGAGCTTGACTGGTCTGGGAGCTTGCCTGGTCTAGGAGCGTGCCTGGTCCAGGAGCTTGCCTTGTCCAGGAGCTTTCCTGGTCCAGGAGCTTGCCTGGTCAAGGAGCGTGCCTGGTCCACGAGCCTGCCTCGAACAAGAGCTTGCCTAGTCCAAGAGCGTGCGTGGTCCACGAGCGTGCCTGGTCCAGGAGCTTGCCTGGTCCAGGAGCTTGCCTGGTCCAAGAGCTTGCCTGATCTAGGAGCGAGCTTGGTCCAGGATCTCGCCTGGTCCAGGAGCGTGCCTGGTCCACGAGTTTGCCTGGTCCAGGAGCTTGCCTGGTCCAGGAGCTTGCCTGGTCTAGGAGCTTGCCTGGACCAGGAGCGTGCCTGGTCCAGGAGCTTGCCTGGTCCAGGAGCTTGCCTGGTCCAGGAGCGTGCCTGGTCTTGGAGATTGCTTGGTCCAGGAGCTTGCTTGGTCCAGAAGTCTGCCTGGTCCAAGAGCTTGCCTGGTCGAGGAGCGTGGCTGGTCAAAGACATTGCGTGGTCCAGGAGCTTGCCTGGTCCAGGAGCTTGCTTGGTCCAGAAGCGTGCCTGATCCAAGAGCTTGCATGGTCGAGGGGCGTGCCTGGTCCACGAGCATGCCTGGTCAAGGAGCTTGAGCGGTCGAGGAGCTTGCCTGATCCAGGAGCTTGCCTTGTCCAAGAGCTTGCCTGGTCTAGGAGCGTGCCTGGTCCAAGAGCTTGCGTGGTTAAGGAGCTTGCCAGGTCTAGGAGCTTGCAAGGTCCAGGTGCGTGCCTGGTCCACGAGCCTGCCTGGTCCAGGAGCTTGCCTGGTCAAGGAGCTTGCCTGGTCCAGGAGCTTGCCTGGTCCAGGAGCTTGCCTTGTCCATGAGCTTGCCTGGTCTAGGAGCTTGCCTGGTCCAGGAGCTTGCCTGGTCTAGGAGCTTGCCTGGTCCAGGAGCTTGCCTAGTCCTGGAGCTTGCCTGGTCCAGGAGCGTGCTTGGTCCCCGACCTTGCCTGGTCCAGGAGCTTGCCTGGTCCAAGAGCTTGCCTGGTCCAAGAGCTTGCGTGGTCCAGGAGCTTTCCTGGTCCAGGAGCTTGCCTGGTCCAGGAGCGTGCCTGGTCTAGGAGCTTGCCTGGTCCAGGATCTTGCCTGGTCCAGGAGCGTGCCTGGTCCACGAGTTTGCTTGGTCCAGAAGCGTGCCTGGTCCACGAGTTTGCTTGGTCCAGAAGCTTGCCTGGTCTAGGATCTTGCCTGGTCCAGGATCGTGCCAAGTCCAAGAGCTTGCTTGGTCCAGGAGCTTGCCTGGTTCAGGAGCTTGCCTGGTCCACGAGCCTACCTGGTCTAGGAGCTTGCCTGGTCCAGGAGCTTGCCTAGTCCAAGAGCTTGCCTGGTCCAGGAGCGTGCCTGCTCCAAGAGCTTGCCTGGTCTAGAAGCTTGCCTGTTCTAGCAGCTTGCCTGGTCCAGGAGCTTGCCTGGTCTAGGAGCTTGCTTGGTCCAGGAGCTTGCATGTTCCAGGAGCTTGCCTGGTCTAGGAGCTTGCCTGGTCCAGGAGCTTGCCTTGTCAAGGAGCGTGCCTGGTCCACGAGTGTGCTTGGTCCAGGAGCTTTCTTGGTCCACAAGCTTGCCTTGTCCAAGAGCTTGCCTGGACAAGGAGCTTGCCTTGTCCAAGAGTTTGCCTGGTCCAAGAGCTTGCCTTGTCCAGGAGCTTACCTGGTCCAGTAGCTTGCCTTGTCCAGGAGCTTGACTAGTCCCGAAGCTTGCCAGGTCCAGGAGCTTGCTTGGTCCAGAAGCGTGCCTGGTCCAAGAGCTTGCCTTGTCCAGGAGCGTGCCTGGTCCAAGAGCTTTCGTGGTCCGGGAGCTTGCCAGGTCCAGGAGCGTGCCCGGTCCAGGAGCGTGCCTGGTCCACGAGCCTGCTTGGTCTAGGACCTTGCCTGGTCCATGAGCTTGCCTGGTCCATGAGCTTGCCTGGTTCAGGAGCTTCCCTGGTCCAGGAGCTTGCCTGGTCCAAGAGCTTGCCTGGTCCAGGAGCTTGCCTGGTCCAGGAGCTTGCCTGGTCCAGGAGCGTGCCTGGTCCACAAGCTTGCCTGGTCCTGGAGCTTGCCTGGTTCAGGAGCTTGCCTGGTCCAAGAGCTTGCCTGGTCCAAGAGCTTGCGTGGTTTAGGAGCTTGCCTGGTCCAGAATCTTGCAAGGTCCAGGAGCGTGCCTCGTCCACGAGCTTGCCTAGTCCAGGAGCTTGCTTGGTCCAGGACCTTGCCTGGTCTAGGAGCTTGCCTGGTCCGGGAGCATGCCTGGTCCAGGAGCTTGCTTCATCCTCGAGCTTGTCTGGTCCAGAAGCTTGCCTGGTCCACGAGTTTGCCTGGTATAGGAGCTTGCCTGCTCGAGGAGCTTGCCTGGTCTAGGAGCTTGCGTGGTCCAAGAGCGTGCCTTGTTCAGGAGCTTGCCTGGTCCAGGAGCTTGCCTGGTCCAAGAGAGTGCTTGGTCCACGAGCCTGCCTGGTCCAAGAGCTTGCCTGGACCAAGAGCGTGCCTGGTCCACGAGCATGCCTGGTCCAGGAGCTTGCCTTGTCCAGGAGCTTGCCTGGTCCAGGAGCTTGCCTGGTCCAGGAGCTTGCCCGGTCCAGGAGCTTTCGTGGTCCAGTAGCTTGACTGGTCTAGGAGCTTGCCTGGTCCAGGAGCGTGCTTGGTCCCCGACCTTGCCTGGTCCAAGACCTTGCCTAGTCCAGGAGCTTGCTTGGTCCATGCCTGATCGAAGAGCTTGCCTAGTCCAGGAGCGTGCCTTGTCCACGAGCGTGCCTGGTCCAGGAGCTTGCGTGGTCGAGGAGCTTTCCTGGTCCACGAGCCTCCCTGGTCCAAGAGCTTGTCTGGTCCAGGAGCGTGCATGGTCCCAGAGCTTGCGTGGTCCAAGAGCTTGCCAGGTCCAAAATCTTGCCCGGTCCAGGAGCGTGCCTGGTCCACAAGCCTGCCTAGATCAGGAGCTTGCCTGGTCCAGGAGCTTGCCTAGTCTAGGAGCTTGCCTGGTCCAGGAGCTTGCCTGATCCAGGAGCTTGCCTGGTCCATGAGCTTGCCTGGTCTAGGAGCTTGCCTGGTCCAGGAGCTTGCCTGGTCCAGGAGCTTGCCTGGTCCTGGAGCGTGCCTGGTCCACGAGCTTGCCTGGTGTAGGAGCTTGCCTGGTCCAAGAGCTTGCCTGGTCCGAGAGCTTGCATGGTCCAGGAGCTTGCCTGGTCCAAGAGCTTGCCTAGTCCAGGAGCGTGCCTGGTCTAGGAGCTTGCCTGGTCCAGGATCTTGCCTGGTCCAGGAGCGTGCTTGGTCCACGAGTTTGCCTGGTCCACGAGCTAGCCTGGTCCAGGAGCTTGACTGGTCTAGGAGCTTGCCTGGTCCAGGAGCGTGCCTGGTCCAGGAGCTTGCCTTGTCCAGGAGCTTGCCTGGTCCAGGAGCTTGCCTGGTCAAGGAGCGTGCCTGGTCCACGAGCCTGCCTCGAACAAGAGCTTGCCTAGTCCAAGAGCGTGCGTGGTCCACGAGCGTGCCTGGTCCAGGAGCTTGCCTGGTCCAGGAGCTTGCCTGGTCCACGAGCTTGCCTGATCTAGGAGCGAGCTTGGTCCAGGATCTCGCCTGGTCCAGGAGCGTGCCTTGTCCACGAGTTTGCCTGGTCCAGGAGCTTGCCTGGTCCAGGAGCTTGCCTGGTCTAGGAGCTTGCCTGGACCAGGAGCGTGCCTGGTCCAGGAGCTTGCCTGGTCCAGGAGCTTGCCTGGTCCAGGAGCGTGCCTGGTCTTGGAGATTGCTTGGTCCAGGAGCTTGCTTGGTCCAGAAGTCTGCCTGGTCCAAGAGCTTGCCTGGTCGAGGAGCGTGGCTGGTCAAAGACATTGCGTGGTCCAGGAGCTTGCCTGGTCCAGGAGCTTGCTTGGTCCAGAAGCGTGCCTCATCCAAGAGCTTGCGTGGTCCAGGAGCGTGCCTGGTCCACGAGCGTGCCTGGTCCAGGAGCTTTAGTGGTCGAGGAGCTTGCCTGATCCAGGAGCTTGCCTTGTCCAAGAGCTTGCGTGGTCCAGGAGCTTGCCAGGTCCAGGAGCTTGCTTGGTCCAGAAGCGTGCCTGGTCCAAGAGCTTGCCTTGTCCAGGAGCGTGCCTGGTCCAAGAGCTTGCGTGGTCCGGGAGCTTGCCAGGTCCAGGAGCGTGCCCTGTCCAGGAGCGTGCCTGGTCCAGGAGCTTGCCTGGTCCAGGAGCTTGCCTGGTCAAGGAGCGTGCCTGGTCCACGAGCTTGCCTGGTCCTGGAGCTTGCCTGGTTCAGGAGCTTGCCTGGTCCAAGAGCTTGCCTGGTCCAAGAGCTTGCGTAGTTTAGGAGCTTGCCTGGTCCAGAATCTTGCAAGGTCCAGGAGCGTGCCTGGTCCACGAGATTGCCTAGTCCAGGAGCTTGCCTGGTCCAGGACCTTGCCTGGTCTAGGAGCTTGCCTGGTCCGGGAGCGTGCCTGGTCCAGGAGCTTGCCTCATCCTGGAGCTTGCCTGGTCTAGAAGCTTGCCTGGTCCACGAGTTTGCCTGGTATAGGAGCTTGCCTGCTCGAGGAGCTTGCCTGGTCTAGGAACTTGCGTGGTCCAGGAGCGTGCCTTGTTCATGAGCTTGCCTGGTCCAGGAGCTTGCCTGGTCCAAGAGAGTGCTTGGTCCACGAGCCTGCCTGGTCCAAAAGCTTGCCTGGACCAATAGCGTGCCTGGTCCACGAGCGTGCCTGGTCCAGGAGCTTGCCTTGTCCAGGAGCTTGCCTGGTCCAGGAGCTTGCCTGGTCCAAGAGCTTGCCCGGTCCAGGAGCTTTCCTGGTCCAGTAGCTTGACTGGTCTAGGAGCTTGCCTGGTCTAGGAGCGTGCGTGGTCCAAGACCTTGCCTAGTCCAGGAGCTTGCTTGGTCCATGCCTGGTCGAAGAGCTTGCCTAGTCCAGGAGCGTGCCTTGTCCACGAGCGTGCCTAGTCCAGGAGCTTGCGTGGTCGAGGAGCTTGCCTGGTCCACGAGCCTCCCTGGTCCAAGAGCTTGTCTGGTCCAGGAGCGTGCATGGTCCCAGAGCTTGCGTGGTCCAGGAGCTTGCCAGGTCCAAAATCTTGCCCGGTCTAGTAGCGTGCCTGGTCCACAAGCTTGCCTGGTTCAGGAGCTTGCCTGGTCCAGGAGCTTGCCTAGTCTAGGAGCTTGCCTGGTCCAGGAGCTTGCCTGAGCCAGGAGCTTGCCTGGTCCATGAGCTTGCCTGGTCTAGGAGCTTGCCTGGTCCAGGAGCTTGCCTGGTCCAGGAGCTTGCCTGGTCCAGGAGCGTGCCTGGTCCACGAGCTTGCCTGGTGTAGGAGCTTGCCTGGTCCAAGAGCTTGCCTGGTCCGAGAGCTTGCATGGTCCAGGAGCTTGCCTGGTCCAAGAGCTTGCCTGGTCCAGGAGCGTGCCTGGTCTAGGAGCTTGCCTGGTCCAGGAGCGTGCCTGGTCTAGGAGCTTGCCTGGTCCAGGAGCGTGCCTGGTCTAGGAGCTTGCCTGGTCCAGGATCTTGCCTGGTCCAGGAGCGTGCTTGGTCCACGAGTTTGCCTGGTCCACGAGCTAGCCTGGTCCAGGAGCTTGACTGGTCTAGGAGCTTGCCTGGTCCAGGAGCGTGCCTGGTCCAGGAGCTTGCCTTGTCCAGGAGCTTGCCTGGTCCTGGAGCTTGCCTGGTCAAGGAGCGTGCCTGGTCCACGAGCCTGCCTCGAACAAGAGCTTGCCTAGTCCAAGAGCGTGCGTGGTCCACGAGCGTGCCTGGTCCAGGAGCTTGCCTGGTCCACGAGCTTGCCTGATCTAGGAGCGAGCTTGGTCCAGGATCTCGCCTGGTCCAGGAGCGTGCCTGGTCCACGAGTTTGCCTGGTCCAGGAGCTTGCCTGGTCCAGGAGCTTGCCTGGTCTAGGAGCTTGCCTGGACCAGGAGCGTGCCTGGTCCAGGAGCTTGCCTGGTCCAGGAGCTTGCCTGGTCCAGGAGCGTGCCTGGTCTTGGAGATTGCTTGGTCCAGGAGCTTGCTTGGTCCAGAAGTTGGCCTGGTCCAAGAGCTTGCCTGGTCAAGGAGCGTGGCTGGTCAAAGACATTGCGTGGTCCAGGAGCTTGCCTGGTCCAGGAGCTTGCTTGGTCCAGAAGCGTGCCTGATCCAAGAGCTTGCGTGGTCCAGGAGCGTGCCTGGTCCACGAGCGTGCCTGGTCCAGGAGCTTTAGTGGTCGAGGAGCTTGCCTGATCCAGGAGCTTGCCTTGTCCAAGAGCTTGCGTGGTCCAGGAGCTTGCCAGGTCCAGGAGCTTGCAACGTCCAAGTGCGTGCCTGGTCCACGAGCCTGCCTGGTCCAGGAGCTTGCCTGGTCAAGGAGCTTGCCTGGTCCAGGAGCTTGCCTGGTCCAGGAGCTTGCCTGGTCCAGGAGCTTGCCTTGTCCATGAACTTGCCTGGTCTAGGAGCTTGCCTGGTCCAGGAGCTTGCCTGGTCTAGGAGCTTGCCTGGTCCAGGAGCTTGCCTAGTCGTGGAGCTTGTCTGGTCCAGGACCGTGCCTGATCCACGAGCTTGCCTGGTCCAAGAGCTTGCCTGGTCCAAGAGCTTGCGTGGTCCAGGAGCTTGCCTGGTCCAGGAGCTTGCCTGGTCCAGGAGCGTGCCTGGTCTAGGAGCTTGCCTGGTCCAGGATCTTGCCTGGTCCAGGAGCGTGCCTGGTCCACGAGTTTGCTTGGTCCAGAAGCTTGCCTGGTCCTGGAGCTTGCCTGGTCTAGGAGCTTGCCTGGTCCAGGAGCATGCCTAGTCCAAGAGCTTGCCTGGTCCAGGAGCTTGCCTGGTCCAGGAGCTTGCCTGGTCCACGAGCCTACCTGGTTCAGGAGCTTGCCTGGTCCTGGGGCTTGCCTGGTCTTGGAGCATTCCTGGTCCAAATTCTTGCATGGTCCAGGAGCGTGCCTGGTCCACGAGTTTGCCTGGTCCAGGAGCTTGCCTTGTCCATGAGCTTGCCTGGTCTAGGAGCTTGCCTGGTTCAAGAGCTTGCCTGGTGTAGGAGCTTGCCTGGTCCAGGAGCTTGCCTAGTCCAAGAGCTTGCCTGGTCCAGGAGCGTGCGTGGTCCACGAGCTTGCCTGGTCTAGGAGCTTGCCTTGTCCAGGAGCTTGCCTGGTCCAAGAGCTTGCCTAGTCCAAGAGCTTGCGTGGTCCAGGAGCTTGCCTGGTCCAAGAGCTTGCCTGGTCCAGGAGCGTGCCTCGTCTAGGAGCTTGCCTGGTCCAGGATCTTGCCTGGTCCAGGAGCGTGCCTGGTCCACGAGTTTGCTTGGTCTAGAAGCTTGCCTGGTTCAGGAGCTTGCCTGGTCTAGGAGCTTGCCTGGTCCAGGAGCGTGCATGGTCAAGAGCTTGCCTGGTCCAGGAGCTTGCCTGGTCCAGGAGCTTGCCTAGTCCAGGAGCTTGCCTGGTCCAGGAGCGTGTGTGGTCCAAGAGCCTGCCTGGTCCAGGAGCTTGCCTCGTCCAGGAGCTTGCCTGGTCTAGGAGCATGCCTGGTCCAAAATCTTGCCTGGTCCAGGAGCTTGCCCGGTCCAAGAGCTTTCCTGGTCTAGTAGCTTGCCTGGTCTAGGAGCTTGCATGGTCCAGGAGCGTGCCTGGTCCAGAACCTTGCCTAGTCAAGGAGCGTGCCTGGAACAAGAGATTGCGTGGTCCAGGAGCTTGCCTGGTCCAGGAGCTTGCTTGGTCCAGAAGCATGCCTGATCCAAGAGCTTGCCTAGTCCAGGAGCGTGCCTGGTCCACGAGCGTGCGTGGTCCAGGAGCTTGCGTGGTCGAGGAGCTCGCCTGATCCAGGAGCTTACCTGGTCCAAGAGCTTGCTTGGTCCACGAGCCTGCCTGGTCCAAGAGCTTGTCTGGTCCAGGAGCGTGCATGGTCCCAGAGCTTGCGTGGTCCAAGAGCTTGCCAGGTCCAAAATCTTGCCCGGTCCAGGAGCGTGCCTGGTCCACGAGCCTGCCTGGTTTAGGAGCTTGCCTGGTCCAGGAGCTTGCCTGGTCTAGGAGCTTGCCTGGTCCAGGAGCTTGCCTGATCCAGGAGCTTGCCTGGTCCAGGAGCTTGCCTGGTCTAGAAGCTTGCCTGGTCCAGGAGCTTGCCTGGTCCAAGAGCTTGCCTGGTCCAGGAGCGTGCCTGGTCCACGAGCTTGCCTGGTCTAGGAGCTTGCCTGGTCCAGGAGCTTGCCTGGTCCCGGAGCTTGCCTGGTCCAGGAGCTTTCCTGGTCTAGAAGCTTGCCTGGTCTAGGAGCTTGCCTGGTCCAGGAGCGTGCCTAGTCCAGAAGATTGCTTGGTCCAGGAGCTTGCTTGGTCCAGAAGTCTGCCTGGTCCAAGAGCTTGCCTGGTCAAGGAGCGTGGCTGGTCCAAGAGCTTGCGTGGTCCAGGAGCTTGCCTGGTCCAGGAGCTTGCTTGGTCCAGAAGCGTGCCTGATCCAAGAGCTTGCGTGGCCGAGGAGCGTGCCTGGTCCACGAGCGTGCCTGGTCAAGGAGCTTGAGTGGTCGAGGAGCTTGCCTGATCCAGGAGCTTGCCTTGTCCAAGAGCTTGCCTGGTCTAGGAGCGTGCGTGGTCCAAGAGCTTGCGTGGTTAAGGAGCTTGCTAGGTCTAGGAGCATGCAAGGTCCAGGTGCGTGCCTGGTCCACGAGCCTGCCTGGTCCTGGAGCTTGCCTGGTCAAGGAGCTTGCCTGGTCCAGGAGCTTGCCTGGTCCAGGAGCTTGCCTTGTCCATGAGCTTGCCTGGTCTAGGAGCTTGCCTGGTCGAGGAGCTTGCCTGGTCTAGGAGCTTGCCTGGTCCAGGAGCTTGCCTAGTCCTGGAGCTTGCCTGGTCCAGGAGCGTGCCTGGTCCACGAGCTTGCCTGGTCCAGGAGCTTGCCTGGTCCAAGAGCTTGCCTGGTCCAAGAGCTTGCGTGGTCTAGGAGCTTTCCTGGTCCAGGAGCTTGCCTGGTCCAGGAGCGTGCCTGGTCTAGGAGCTTGCCTGGTCCAGGATCTTGCCTGGTCCTGGAGCGTGCTTGGTCCAGAAGCTTGCCTGGTCCAGAAGCTTGCCTGGTCTAGGATTTTGCCTCGTCCAGGATCGTGCCTAGTCCAAGAGCTTGCCTGGTCCAGGAGCTTGCGTGGTCTAGGAGCATGCCTGGTCCAAAATCTTGCCTGGTCTAGGAGCTTGCCTGGTCCAGGAGCTTGCCTGGTCCACGAGCCTTGGTTCAGGAGCTTGCCTGGTCCAGGAGCTTGCCTGGTCTAGGAGCATGCCTGGTCCAAAATCTTGCCTGGTCCAGGAGCTTGCCTGGTCCAGGAGCGTGCCTGGTCCACGAGCTTGCCTGGTCCAGGAGCTTGCCTGGTCTAGGAGCTTGCCTGGTCCAGGAGCTTGCCTGATCCAGGAGCTTGCCTGGTCCAGGAGCTTGCCTGGTCTAGGAGCTTGCCTGGTCCAGGAGCTTGCCTGGTCCAAGAGCTTGCCTGGTCCAGGAGCGTGCCTGGTCCACGAGCTTGCCTGGTCTAGGAGCTTGCCTGGTCCAGGAGCTTGCCTGGTCCACGAGCCTTGGTTCAGGAGCTTGCCTGGTCCAGGAGCTTGCCTGGTCTAGGAGCATGCCTGGTCCAAAATCTTGCCTGGTCCTGGAGCGTGCCTGGTCCACGAGTTTGCCTGGTCCAGGAGCTTGCCTTGTCCATGAGCTTGCCTGATCTAGGAGCTTGCCTGGTCCAAGAGCTTGCCTGGTCTAGGAGCTTGCGTGGTCCAGGAGCTTGCCTAGTCCAAGAGCTTGCCTGGTCCAGGAGCGTGCGTGGTCCACGAGCTTGCCTGGTCTAGGAGCATGCCTTGTCCAGGAGCTTGCCTGGTCCAAGAGCTTGCCTGGTCCAAGATCTTGCGTGGTCCAGCAGCTTGCTTAGTCCAAGAGCTTGCCTGGTCCAGGAGCGTGCCTGGTCTAGGAGCTTGCCTGGTCCAGGATCTTGCCTGGTCCAGGAGCGTGCCTGGTCCACGAGTTTGCCTGGTCCAGAAGCTGGCCTGGTTCAGGAGCTTGCCTGGTCTAGGAGCTTGCCTGGTCCAGGAGCGTGCATGGTCCAAGAGCTTGCCTGGTCCAGGAGCTTGCGTGGTCTAGGAGCATGCCTGGTCCAAAATCTTGCCTGGTCCAGGAGCGTGCCTGGTGTACGAGTTTGCCTGGTCTAGGAGCTTGCCTTCTCCATGAGCTTGCCTGGTCTAGGAGCTTGCCTAGTCCAGGAGCTTGCTTGGTCTAGGAGCTTGCCTCGTCCATGAGCTTGCCTAGTCCAGGAGCTTGCCTGGTCCAAGAGCATGCCTGGTCCACGAGCTTGCCTGGTCTAGGAGCTTGCCTTGTCCAGGAGCTTGCCTGGTCCAAGAGCTTGCCTGGTCCAAGAGCTTGCGTGGTCCAGGAGCTTGCCTGGTCGGGGAGCTTGCCTGGTCCAGGAGCGCGCCTGGTCTAGGAGCTTGCCTGGTCCAGGATCTTGCCTGGTCCAGGAGCGTGCCTGGTCCACGAGTTTGCCTGGTCCAGAAGCTTACCTCGTCCAGGAGCTTGCCTGGTCTAGGAGCTTGCCTGGTCCAGGAGCGTGCCTGGTCCAAGAGCTTGCCTGGTCCAGGAGCTTACCTGATCCAGGAGCTTGCCTGGTCCAGGAGCTTGCCTTGTCCATGAGCTTGCCTGGTCCAGGAGCTTGCATGGTCTAGGAGCTTGCCTGGTCTAGGAGCATGCTTGGTCCAAAGTCTTGCCTAGTCCAGGAGCGTGCCTGGTCCACGAGTTTGCCTGGTCCAGGAGCTTGCCTAGTCTAGCAGCTTGCCTGGTCTAGGAGCTTGCCTGTTCCAGGAGCGTGCCTGGTCCAGGAGCTTGCCTGGTCCAGGAGCTTGCCTTGTCCAGGAGCTTGCCTAGTCCAGGAGCGTGCCTGGTCCACGAGCCTGCCTGGTCCAAGAGCTTGCCTGGTCTAAGAGCTTGCCTGGTCCAGGAGCTTGCCCCTTCCAGGAGCGTGCCTAGTCCAAGAGCTTGCCAAGTCCAGGAGCTTGCCTGGTCCAGGAGCATGCGTGGTCCAAGAGCTTGCTTGGTCAACGAGCTTGCCTGGTCCATGAGCTCGCATGTTCCAGAAGCTTGCCTGGTCCAGGAGCTTGCCTGGTCCAAGAGCTTGCCTGGTCTAGGAGCGTGCCTGCTCCAAGAGCTTGCCTGGTCTAGAAGCTTGCCTGTTCTAGGAGCTTGCTTGGTCGTGGAGCTTGCCTGGTCCAAGAGCTTGCCTGGTCGAAGAGCTCACCTAGTCCAGGAGCTTGCCTGGTCCAGGAGCTTGCCTGATCCAAGAGCTTGCCTGGTCCACGAGATTTCCTGGTCCAAGAGCTTGCCTGGTCCAGGAGCTTGCCTGGTCTAGGAGCGTGCCTGGTCCAGGAGCTTGCGTTGTCCAGGAGCTTGCCTTGTCCAGGAGCTTGCCTGGTCCATGAGCCTGCCTGGTCCAAGAGCTTGCCTGGTCCAAGAGTGTGCCTGGTCCACGAGCGTGCCTGGCCCAGGAGCTTGCCTGTTCCAGGAGCTTTCCTGGTCGAGGAGCTTGCCTGGTCCAGGAGCTTGCCTGGTCGAGGAGCTTGCCTGGTCCAGGAGCTTGCAAGGGCCAGGAGCGTGCATGGTCTAGGAGCTTGCCTGGTCCAGGAGCTTGCTTGGTCCAGAAGCCTACCTGGTCCAAGAGCTTGACTGGTCGAGGAGCATGCCTGGTCCAAGAGCTTGCGTGGTCCACGAACTAGCCTGGTCCAGGAGCTTGCTTGGTCAAGAAGCGTGCCTGGTCCTAGAGCTTGTGTGGTCCACGAGCTTGGCTGGTCCAAGAGCTTGCATGGTCCAGAAGCCTGCCTGGTCCAAGAGCTTGACTGGTCGAGGAGCGTGCCTGGCCCAGGAGCTTGCGTGGTCCAAGAGCTTGCCTGGTCCATGAGCGTGCCTGGTCCAACAGCTCGCGTGGTCCAAGAGCTTGCTTGGTTCAGGAGCTTGCGTGGTCTAGGAGCGTGCCTGGTCCACAAGCTTGCCTGGTGCACGAGCGTGCCTAGTCCACGAGCTTGCGTGGTCCAGGAGCTTGCCCGATCCAGGAGCTTGCCTAGTCGAGGAGCTTGCCTGGTCCATGAGCTTGCCTGGTCTAGGAGCTTGCCTGGTCCATGAGCTTGCCTGGTCCAGGAGCTTGCCTGGTCCAGGAGCTTGCCTGGTCCAGGAGCTTACCTGGTCCAGGAGCTTGCCTGGTCCATGAGCTTGCCTGGTCCAGGAGCTTGCCTGGTCCAGGAGCGTGCGTGGTCCACGAGCTTGCCTGGTCTAGGAGCTTGCCTGGTCCAAGAGCTTGCCTGGTCTAAGAGCTTGCCTGGTCCAAGAGCTTGCGTGGTCCTGGAGCTTGCCTGGTCCAGAAGCTTGCCTGGTCCAGGAGCGTGCCTGGTCTAGGAGCTTACCTGGTCCAGGATCTTGCCTGGTCCAGTTGCGTGCCTCGTCCACGAGTTTGCCTGGTCTAGGAGCTTGCCTGGTCCAGGAGCTTGCCTAGTCTAGGAGCTTGCCTGGTCCAGGAGCGTGCCAGGTCCAGGAGCTTGCCTGGTCCAGGAGCTTGCCTTGTCCAGAAGCTTGCCTGGTCCAGGAGCGTGCCTAGTCTACGAGCCTGCCTGGTCCAAGAGCTTGCCTGGTCTAAGAGCTTGCCTGGTCAAGGAGCTTGCCCGTTCCAGGAGCGTGCCTGGTCCAAGAGCTTGCTAAGTCAAAGAGCTTGCTTGGTCCTGGAGCTTGCCTGGTCCAGGAGCTCGCCTGGTCCAGGAGCATGCGTGGTCCAAGAGCTTGACTGGTCCAGGAGCTTGCCTGGTCCACGAGCTTGCATGTTCCAGAAGCTTGCCTGGTCCAGGAGCTTGCCCGGTCCAAGAGCTTGCCTGGTCCAGGAGCGTGCCCGCTCCAAGAGCTTGCCTAGTCTAGAAGGTTGCCTTATCTAGGAGCTTGCCTCGTCCAGGAGCTTTCCAGGTTCAAGAGCTTACCTGGTCCAGGAGCATGCCTGGTCTAGGAGCTTTCCTGGTCCAGGAGCTCGCATGGTCCAAGAGCTTGCCTAGTCCAGGAGCTTGCTTGGTCCAGGAGCTTGCCTGGTCCAAGAGCTTGCCTGGTCCACGAGATTTCCTCGTCCAAGAGCTTGCCTGGTCCAGGAGCTTGCCTGGTCAAGGAGCGTGCCTGGTCCACGAGCTTGCCTTGTCCAGGAGCTTGCCTGGTCCAGGAGCGTGCCTGGTCCACGAGCTTGCCTGGTCCAAGAGCTTGCCTGGTCCAAGAGCGTGCCTGGTCCGCGAGCGTGCCTGGCCCAGGAGCTTGCCTGGTCCAAGAGCTTGCCTGGTCCAGGAGCTTGCCTGGTGCAGGAGCTTGCCTGGTCTAGGGGCTCGCCTGGTCTAGGAGCTTGCCTGGTCTAGGAGCTTGCCTGGTCAAGGTGCGTGTGTGGTCCACGAGCTTGCCTGGTCTAGGAGCTTGCCTTGTCCGGGAGCTTGCCTGGTCCAAGAGCTTGCCAGGTCCAAGAGCTTGCATGGTCCAGGAGCTTGCCTGGTCCAAGAGCTTGCCTGGTCCACGAGCGTGCCTGGTCTAGGAGCTTGCCTGGTCCAGGATCTTGCCTGGTCCAGAAGCTTGCCTGGTTCAGGAGCTTGCCGGGTCTAGGAGCTTGCCTGGTCCAGGAGCGTGCATGGTCCAAGAGCTTGCCTGGTCCAGGAGCTTGCCTGGTCCAGGAGCTTGCCTGGTCCAGGAGCGTGCCTGGTCCACGAGCCTGCCTGGTCCAGGAGCTTGCCTCGTCCAAGAGCTTGCCTGGTCTAGGAGCATGCCTGGTCTAAAATCTTGCGTGGTCCAGGAGCTTGCCCGGTCCAAGAGCTTTCCTGGTCCAGTAGCTTGCCTGGTCTAGGAGCTTGCCTGGTCCAGGAGCGTGCCTGGTCCAGGACCTTGCCTAGTCCAGGAGCTTGCTTGGTCCAGAAGCCTGCCTGGTCCAAGAGCTTGCCTAGTCGAGGAGCGTACCTGGAACAAGAGATTGCGTGGTCCAGGAGCTTGCCCGGTCGAGGAGCTTGCTTGGTCCAGAAGCATGCCTGATCCAAGAGCTTGACTAGTCCAGGGGTGATGGAAAGCGGGAGAATGGAGCGGGGTGATGGAAAGCGGGAGAATGGGACGGGGTGATGGAAGGAGGGAGAATGGGGCGAGGTGATGGAAAGAGGGAGAATGGGGCGTGGTGATGGAAAGCGGGAGAACGGGGCGGGGTGATGGAAAGAGGGAGAATGGGGCGGGGAAATGGAAAGCGGGAGAATGGGGCGGGGTGATGGAAAGCGGGAGAATGGAGCGGGGTGATGGAAAGCGGAAGAATGGGGCGGGGTGATGGAAAGCGGGAGAATGGAGCGGGGTGATGGAAAGAGGGAGAATGGGGCGGGGTGATGGAAGGCGGGAGAATGGGGCGGGGTGATGGAAAGAGGGTGAATGGGGCGGGGTGATGGAAAGAGGGAGAATGGGGCGGGGTGATGGAAAGCGGGAGAATGGGGCGGGGTGATGGAAAGCCGGAGAATGGGGCGGGGTGATGGAAAGAGGGAGAATGGGGAGGGGTAATGGGAAGAGGGAGAATTGGGCGGGGTGATGGAAAGCGGTAGAATGGAGCGGGGTGATGGAAAGCGGGAGAATGGGGCGGGGTGATGGAAAGCGGGAGAATGGGGCGGGGTGATGGAAAGCGGGAGAATGGGGCGGGGTGATGGAAAGAGGGAGAATGGGGCGGGCTGATGCAAAGAGGGAGAATGGGGCGGGGTGATGGAAAGTGGGACAATGGGGAGGGGTGATGGAAATCGGGAGAATGGGGCGGGGTGATGGAAAGTGGGAGAATGGGGCGGGGTGATGGAAAGGGGGAGAATGGGGCGGGGTGATGGAAAGCGGGAGAATGGGGCGGGGTGATTGAAAGTGGGAGACTGGGGCGGGGTGATGGAAAGACGGAGAATAGGGCGGGGTGATGGAAAGCGGGAGAACAGGGAGGGGTGATGGAAAGAGGGAGAATGGGGCGGGGTGATGGAAAGAGGGAGAATGGGGCGGGGTGATGGAAAGCGGGAGAATGGGGCGGGTGATGGAAAGCGGGAGAATGGAGCGGGGTGATGGAAAGCGGGAGAATGGGGCGGGGTGATGGAAAGCAGGAGAATGGAGCGGGGTGATGGAAAGAGGGAGAATGGGGCAGGGTGATGGAAAGCGGGAGAATGGGGCGGGGTGATGGAAAGAGGGAGAATGGGACGGGGTGATGGAAAGCGGGAGAATGGGGCGAGGTGATGGAAAGAGAGAGAATGGGGAGGGGTAATGGGAAGAGGGACAATTGGGCGGGGTGATGGAAAGCGGGAGAATGGAGCGGGGTGATGGAAAGTGGGAGAATTTGGCGGGGTGATGGAAAGCGGGAGAATGGGGCGGGGTGATGGAAAGCGGGAGAATGGGGCGGGACGATGGAAAGAGGGAGAATGGGGAGGGGTAATGGGAAGAGGGAGAATTGGGCGGGGTGATGGAAAGCGGGAGAATGGAGCGGGGTGATGGAAAGCGGGAGAATGGGGCGGGGTGATGGAAAGCGGGAGAATGGGGCGGGGTGATGGAAAGCGGGAGAATGGGGCGGGGTGATGGAAAGAGGGAGAATGGGGCGGGCTGATGCAAAGAGGGAGAATGGGGCGGGGTGATGGAAAGTGAAACAATGGGGAGGGGTGAAGGAAATCGGGAGAATGGGGCGGGGTGATGGAAAGTGGGAGAATGGGGCGGGGTGATGGAAAGGGGGAGAATGGGGCGGGGTGATGGAAAGCGGGAGAATGGGGCGGGGTGATTGAAAGTGGGAGACAGGGGCGGGGTGATGGAAAGACGGAGAATAGGGCGGGGTGATGGAAAGCGGGAGAACGGGGAGGGGTGATGGAAAGAGGGAGAATGGGGCGGGGTGATGGAAAGAGGGAGAATGGGGCGGGGTGATGGAAAGCGGGAGAATGGGACGGGTGATGGAAAGAGGGAGAATGGGGCGGGGTGATGGAAAGCGGGAGAATGGGGCGGGTGATGGAAAGCGGGAGAATGGAGCGGGGTGATGGAAAGCGGGAGAATGGGGCGGGGTGATGGAAAGCAGGAGAATGGAGCGGGGTGATGGAAAGAGGGAGAATGGGGCGGGGTGATGGAAAGCAGGAGAATGGAGCGGGGTGATGGAAAGAGGGAGAATGGGGCGGGGTGATGGAAAGCGGGAGAACGGGGAGGGGTGATGGAAAGAGGGAGAATGGGGCGGGGTGATGGAGAGTGGGAGAATGGGGCGGGATGATGGAAAGGGGGAGAATGGGGCGGGGTGATGGAAAGCGGGAGAATGGGGCGGGGTGATTGAAAGTGGGAGACTGGGGCGGGGTGATGGAAAGACGGAGAATAGGGCGGGGTGATGGAAAGCGGGAGAACGGGGAGGGTGATGGAAAGAGGGAGAATGGGGCGGGGTGATGGAAAGAGGGAGAATGGGGCGGGGTGATGGAAAGCGGGAGAATGGGGCGGGTGATGGAAAGAGGGAGAATGGGGCGGGGTGATGGAAAGCGGGAGAATGGGGCGGGTGATGGAAAGCGGGAGAATGGAGCGGGGTGATGGAAAGCGGGAGAATGGGGCGGGGTGATGGAAAGAGGGAGAATGGGACGGGGTGATGGAAAGCGGGAGAATGGGGCGGGGTGATGGAAAGAGGGAGAATGGGGAGGGGTAATGGGAAGCGGGAGAACGGGGAGGGGTGATGGAAAGAGGGAGAATGGGGCGGG
>CANXME010001262.1:0-43652 GCA_948144175.1 Closterium sp. NIES-65
TTCTTGTCGCCTCCTGTCTCACGAGGACCCTCCTGTGTCACCACCGTCTTGGCCACCCCTCCTTTGCCCGTCTTCGGAGCATGGCTTCGCGTGTCCTTGTCTCTGGTCTTCCCAGTCTCTCCCTCCTCTCCCCTCCGGGCCAGGACCTTCCTGTGTCCCCTGTGTCGAGGGTCGCCTCCGGGCTACTCCCACTCCTCCCACTTCCCCCCGACAGAGGCTCTCCCCTGCAGACGCTTCACACGGATGTGTGGGGCCCAGCCCCCGTCCGTGGGCAGGGTTACGAGCGCTACTTCCTGTTGGTGGTTGACGACTACTCGCGTTACACCACAGTCCTCCCCTTGCGCAGCAAGGGTGCGGTCACTGAGGTGCTGATCGACTGGATCCGCGAGGCTCGTCTCCAGCTCAGGAAGAGCTTCGGCTCGGACCTTTCCTGTTCTGCGTCTGCACTCTGACAGAGGCGGAGAGTTCTCTTCTCGCCTTCTGCGGAGACTACTGTCGTGCACGGGGGATCCGCCAGACCTTCACGCTTCCGGACTCACCACAGCAAAATGGGATTGCCTGAGCGCCGCATTGGCCATGGTCATGGATGTCGCTCGTACGTCCATGATGCATGCGGCTGCCCCCCATTTCGTGGCCGTTTGCGGTGAGGTACGCGGCGCATCAGCTCAACCTTCACCCCCGGGTCTCTCGGCCTGCGATGTACCACAGTCTTGCTTGTGGACGGGGAAGGTTGGCGATGCGTCTGTGTTCCGTGTCTGGGGATCTCGGGCGTTTGTCCGCGACTTGTCTGCGGACAAGCTGTCCCCTCGGTGCTGCTCCCTGTGTCTTCCTTGGCTTCCCCACTGACGCCCCAGGGCGGCAGTTTTACCACCCCTCCTCTCGTCGTGTTCTGTCCTCCCAGGACGTTACGTTCGACGAGTCAGTCCCCTTCTACCGTCTCTTCCCCTACCGCACTCCTTCCCTCCCCCCTCCCCCGGACTTCCTTGTGCCGGTTCCCCCCCCGGTAGACCCCCTCCCCCTCAGGTTCCTGCCCCTCAGGTGTGTCCCAGGTAGACGCCGTTGACCCGGTCGAGGTTACTGGTGACTCTGGTGCTGCTGCGGGTGCTGAGCCTGGGGGTGCTGACTCTGGGGGTACTGTACGCGGGGGTGCTGAGCCTGGGGTGCTACTGCTGGGGGTGCTGGGCCTGCGGGTGCTACTGCGGTGGGTGCGGAGCCTGGGGGTGCTGAGCCGGGGGGTGCTGTGCCTGGAGGTGCTGGGCCTGGGGGTGCTGGGTCGGGAACTGCTGAGCCTGGGGGTGCTGAGCTAGGGAGCTGCTGAGCCTGGGGGTGCTGCGTCTGGAGCTGCTGAGCCTGGGGTTTCTCCTGCTGCTGCGTCTCGCCGGGAGCCCCTCTCTCCACAGGAGCTGCGTGAGTGGTTCGCTCGCCGCTGGAGGCGTGCTGCTGAGTCTGGAGTGCTGCTGGAGCTGGAGCTGGAGCTTCTTCGACCGTCGAGGGTGCGGGTGCTGCCGGTCCCGGAGCTGCTGGACCTGCGGGTCCTCCTGGAGCTGGAGCTGCTGAGGGCGTTCGTGCTGAGCCTGCTGCTGTTGGTCCTGCCGCTGGAGGTGTGGGTGGCGCTGGTGCTGTCGCTGAGGGTGCTGGTGCTGTCCCTGCTGAGTCTGGAGCCGCCGCGCGGCCTCGGCCGTACTTCGTTCCACTCCTGCAGCAGGTTCTTGGTCTTTCTCCTCCAGTAGAGGGTCCACCGCCTGTCCAGTCGCAGTCCCTGCTGGAGCCTTCCTCTCCACTGCCTGCTCCCTCTCCTTACACTGGTCCTACTGGAGGTCTTGCTGAGCGTCGTGAGCCTGCGTCTCGTCCCACGTCGCCTGTTCGTGCTACTCGCGCTAGTGGTCGCAGTTCGCGTCAGCGTCCTCCTCCTGTTCCTGGCACGCACCGGATGTCTTTGCGTCCGTCCACTGCTCCTCTGCGTGCCCCTTTGCCTTCTCCTCCTGAGTCCTCTCTTCCTGCGCTTGCCGACCCTGAGTCGGACTCTCTTCGTGCTGCCAGTCCTACTGTCACGCGTCTGCTTGCTACTGTCGTCACTGACCCCTCTTTTGAGTCCACTGCTGCGTCTGCTCTAGTCGCTGAGCTCGTCGACTTTGCTGCTCGCTGTCGTCTCGACTACGCTGCTAGTCTTGTTACTGAGTCTGCGTCTGTCTGTCCTCCGTCCGTCGGGGGTGAGTGTGCTCTTAGCACGGACGTCCTAGAGGACAGGCAGGAGGAGTTCCAGTGTCTGGCCGCCGCTTCACCTCGTCTCGCGTCTGTACTGCTTGCCCCTGAGGGAGACCCGGATGCACTAGACATCCCGACTCCGCGTTCTTACGCGGAGGCCGTAGAGGGTCCCTACTCCTCTCAGTGGCAGGCAGCTATGGATGCAGAGATGGCTTCCTGGAAGTCCACAGGCACCTACGTTGACGCGGTTCCCCCTCCTGGGGCGAACATCGTCAGTGGCATGTGGATCTTCAGGGTGAAGCGGCCGCCGGGCTCTCCACCTGTCTTCAAGGCACGGTACGTTGCTCGTGGCTTCAGTCAGCGGCAGGGAGTTGACTACTTTCAGACCTTCTCTCCCACCCCGAAGATGACTACTCTTCGGGTGCTGCTGCACATAGCCGCTCAGCGCGACTACGAGCTTCACTCTCTCGACTTCAGCACTGCGTTCTTGCAGGGTAGCCTGCACGAGGAGATCTGGCTTCGCCGTCCACCTGGCTTCACTGGGACTTTCCCTCCTGGCACCCAGTGGAGCCTCCGACGGCCAGTCTACGGTCTCCGCCAGGCACCGCGTGAGTGGCACGACACACTGAGGACTACGCTTGCGGCTCTTGGGTTTGCTCCTTCTACTGCTGACCCGTCGCTGTTTCTTCGCACCGACACTTCCCTGCCGCCGTTCTACATCCTCGTGTACGTCGACGACTTGGTCTTTGCCACAGCGGACACTGCTGGACTCGCCTACGTGAAGTCCGAGCTGCTGAAGAGACACACGTGCACAGACCTGGGTGAACTGCGCAGCTACCTTGGCTTGCAGATCACTCGGGACAGAGCACGCCGCACCATTACCTTGACTCAGTCACACATGGTGCAGCAGGTCCTTCAGCGCTTCGGCTTCACGTACTCCTCGCCTCAGGCCACTCCTCTGCCTACTCGCCACTCACTCTCAGCTCTGCCTTCGGATGAGTCCGTAGAGTCGAGTGGTCCGTATGCAGAGCTTGTTGGCTGCCTCATGTACCTGATGACCTGCACACGACCTGACCTTGCATACCCTCTGAGCATTCTTGCACGCTATGTTGCTCCTGGGAGACACAGACCGGAGCACATGGCTGCAGCTAAGAGGGTATTGCGCTACCTGTGCAGTACGTCGGGCATGGGGCTAGTGCTTGGAGGGCGGAGTCCAGTGGTCCTTACCGGCCACGCGGACGCTTCTTGGGCTGACGACCAGGCTACGCAGCGGTCGTCACAGGGTTACACCTTCAGCCTTGGTTCCGGCTCTGTCTCGTGGCGGTCTACTCGCTCGTCTTCGGTTCTCGGCTCCAGTTGTGAGGCTGAGATCTACGCCGGGGCCATGGCTGCACAGGAGCTTCGCTGGCTCACCTACCTGCTGACTGACCTTGGAGAGCCGCCTTGTTCTCCTCCAGTGCTGTATGTAGACAACAAGGCTATGCTGGCCTTGTGTCGAGAGCAGCGCTTGGAGCACAGAACGAAGCACATTGCTCTCCGCTACTTCCTTGCTCGTGAGCTGCAGCAGCGTGGTCAATTGCGACTTGCGTACGTGGCCTCTGAGGCCAACACTGCTGATGTGTTCACCAAGGCACTCGCGCCTTGTGACCATCAGCGCTTTTGCACCCAGCTGGGTCTTCTGCCTGTCTTGCCTCACTTGCTCTCCTCTTGACTTCACTTGTACTGTGACATATATATATGCCTGCTCTTGTTTGTCTAGTTTTATATATATGTCTGTACTACTGCATGTGAACTGGCCTCTGGCCCTACTCTTGTGCTCGGACTGTGTGGTGACTTTGTGATCCACCCTGAGCTTGTTTTGCTTTGCTTGACTGGTCTTGTGACCCCTTGTTCTCCCCCACTTTGCCTATGGGGGTGTGTCAGATTTATATGACATAGTTGCTGTAGGCTATAGTGGGGTAGCACATATGGGGTACAGGGTTTCTAGGGTTGTATTTGTACCCAATCTTTCCTTAGTCATTTCATTCCTGCTTACTCATTTCACACCTAGCGTGTGCAAAATAAAAAGAACAAGGGCCTAGCGTGTGCAAAATAAAAAGAACAAGGGCCTAGCGTGTGCAAAATAATAAGAACAAGGGCCTACCGTTCGCGAAATAGCAAGAACAAGGGCCTAGCGTGTGCAAAATAAAAAGAACAAGGATCTAGCATGTGCAAAGTTGCAAGAACAAGGGCCTAGCGTGTGCAAAATAAAAAGAACAAGTGTCTAGCATGTGCAAAATTGCAAGAACAAGGGCCTTGCGTGTGCAAAATAAAAAGAACAAGGGCCTAGCGTGTGCAAAATAAAAAGAACAAGGGCCTATTGTGTGCACAATTGCAAGAACAAGGGCCTAGCGTGTGCAAAATTGCAAGAACAAGGGCCTAGCGAGTGCAAAATAGCAAGAGCAAGGGCCTAGCGTGTGAAAAATAAAAAGAAGGGCCTAGCGTTCGCGAAATAGCGAGAACAAGGGGCTAGCGTGTGCAAAATAAAAAGAACAAGGGCCTAGCGTGTGCAAAATAAAAAGAACAAGGGCCTAGCGTTCGCGAAATAGCAAGAACAAGGGCCTAGCGTGTGCAAAATAGAAAGAACAAGGGTCTAGCATGTGCAAAGTTGCAAGAACAAGGGCCTAGCGTGTGCAAAAAAAAAAAGAACAAGGGCATAGCGTGTGCAAAATAGCAAGAACAAGGGCCTAGCGTGTGCAAAATAAAAGAACAAGGGCCTAGCGTGTGCAAAATAAAAAGAACAAGGGCCTAGCGTTCGCGAAATAGCAAGAACAAGGGCCTAGCGTGTGCAAAATAAAAAGAACAAGGGTCTAGCATGTGCAAAGTTGCAAGAACAAGGGCCTAGCGTGTGCAAAATTGCAAGAACAAGGGCATAGCGTGTGCAAAATAGCAAGAACAAGGGCCTAGCGTGTGCAAAATAAAAAGAACAAGGGCCTAGCGTGTGCAAAAAAAAAAGAACAAGGGCCTAGCGTTCGCGAAATAGCGAGAACAAGGGCCTAGCGTGTGCAAAATAAAAAGAACAAGGGCCTAGCGTGTGCAAAATAAAAAGAACAAGGGCCTAGCGTTCGCGAAATAGCAAGAACAAGGGCCTAGCGTGTGCAAAATAAAAAGAACAAGGGTCTAGCATGTGCAAAGTTGCAAGAACAAGGGCCTAGCGTGTGCAAAATTGCAAGAACAAGGGCATAGCGTGTGCAAAATAGCAAGAACAAGGGCCTAGCGTGTGCAAAATAAAAAGAACAAGGGCCTAGCGTGTGCAAAATAAAAAGAACAAGGGCCTAGCGTTCGCGAAATAGCAAGAACAAGGGCCTAGCGTGTGCAAAATAAAAAGAACAAGGGTCTAGCATGTGCAAAGTTGCAATAACAAGGGCCTAGCGTGTGCAAAATTGCAAGAACAAGGGCCTAGCGAGTGCAAAATAGCAAGAGCAAGGGCCTAGCGTGTGCAAAATAAAAAGAACAAGGGCCTAGCGTTCGCGAAATAGCGAGAACAAGGGCCAAGCGCGTGCAAAATAAAAAGAACAAGGGCCTAGCGTGAGCAAAATAAAAAGAACAAGGGCCTAGCGTTCGCGAAATAGCAAGAACAAGGGCCTAGCGTGTGCAAAATAAAAAGAACAAGGGTATAGCATGTGCAAAGTTGCAAGAACAAGGGCCCTAGCGTGTGCAAAATTGCAAGAACAAGGGCATAGCGTGTGCAAAATAGCAAGAACAAGGGCCTAGCGTGTGCAAAATAAAAAGAACAAGAGCATAGCGTGTGCAAAATAAAAAGAACAAGGGCCTAGCGTTCGCAAAATAGCGAGAACAAGGGCCTAGCGTGTGCAAAATAAAAAGAACAAGGGCCTAGCGTATGCAAAATAAGAAGAACAAGGGCTTAGCGTTCGCGAAATAGCAAGAACAAGGGTCTAGCATGTGCAAAGTTGCAAGAACAAGGGCCTAGCGTGTGCAAAATAAAAAGAACAAGGGTCTAGCATGTGCAAAATTGCAAGAACAACGGCCTTGCGTGTGCAAAATAAAAAGAACAAGGGCCTAGCGTGTGCAAAATAAAACGAACAAGGGCCTAGCGTGTGCACAATTGCAAGAACAAGGGCCTAGCGTGTGCAAAATTGCAAGAACAAGGGCCTAGCGAGTGCAAAATAGCAAGAGCAAGGGCCTAGCGTGTGCAAAATAAAAAGAACAAGGGCCTAGCGTTCGCGAAATAGCGAGAACAAGGGCCTAGCGTGTGCAAAATAAAAGAACAAGGGCCTAGCGTGTGCAAAATAGCAAGGGCCTAGCGTTCGCGAAATAGCAAGAACAAGGGCCTAGCGTGTGCAAAATAAAAAGAACAAGGGTCTAGCATGTGCAAAGTTGCAAGAACAAGGGCCTAGCGTGTGCAAAATAAAAAGAACAAGGGCATAGCGTGTGCAAAATAGCAAGAACAAGGGCCTAGCGTGTGCAAAATAAAAAGAACAAGGGCCTAGCGTGTGCAAAGTAAAAAGAACAAGGGCATAGCGTGTGCAAAATAGCAAGAACAAGGGCCAAGCGTGTGCAAAATAAAAAGAACAAGGGCCTAGCGTGTGCAAAATAAAAAGAACAAGGGCCTAGCGTTCGCGAAATAGCAAGAACAAGGGCCTAGCGTGTGCAAAATAAAAAGAACAAGGGTCTAGCATGTGCAAAGTTGCAAGAACAAGGGCCTAGCGGGTGCAAAATTGCAAGAACAAGGGCATAGCGTGTGCAAAATAGCAAGAATAAGGGCCTAGCGTGTGCAAAATAAAAGAACAAGGGCCTAGCGTGTGCAAAATAAAAAGAACAAGGGCCTAGCGTTCGCGAAATAGGGAGAACAAGGGCCTAGCGTGTGCAAAATAAAAAGAACAAGGGCCTAGCGTGTGCAAAATAAAAAGAACAAGGGCCTAGCGTTCGCGAAATAGCAAGAACAAGGGCCTAGCGTGTGCAAAATAAAAAGAACAAGGGTCTAGCATGTGCAAAGTTGCAAGAACAAGGGCCTAGCGTGTGCAAAATAAAAAGAACAAGGGCATAGCGTGTGCAAAATAGCAAGAACAAGGGCCTAGCGTGTGCAAAATAAAAAGAACAAGGGCCTAGCGTGTGCAAAATAAAAAGAACAAGGGCATAGCGTGTGCAAAATAGCAAGAACAACGGCCTAGCGTGTGCAAAATAAAAAGAACAAGGGCCTAGCGTGTGCAAAATAAAAAGAACAAGGGCCTAGCGTTCGCGAAATAGCAAGAACAAGGGCCTAGCGTGTGCAAAATAAAAAGAACAAGGGTCTAGCATGTGCAAAGTTGCAAGAACAAGGGCATAGCGTGTGCAAAATTGCAAGAACAAGGGCATAGCGTATGCAAAATAGCAAGAACAAGGGCCTAGCGTGTGCAAAATAAAAAGAACAAGGGCCTCGCGTGTGCAAAATAAAAAGAACAAGGGCCTAGCGTTTGCGAAATAGGGAGAACAAGGGCCTAGCGTGTGCAAAATAAAAAGAACAAGGGCCTAGCGTGTGCAAAATAAAAAGAACCAGGGCCTAGCGTTCGCGAAATAGCAAGAACAAGGGCCTAGCGTGTGCAAAATAAAAAGAACAAGGGTCTAGCATGTGCAAAGTTGCAAGAACAAGGGCATAGCGTGTGCAAAATAGCAACAACAAGGGCCTAGCGTGTGCAAAATAAAAAGAACAAGGGCCTAGCGTGTGCAAAATAAAAAGAACAAGGGCCTAGCGTTCGCGAAATAGCAAGAACAAGGGCCTAGCGTGTGCAAAATAAATAGAACAAGGGTCTAGTATGTGCAAAGTTGCAAGAACAAGGGCCTAGTGTGTGCAAAATAAAAAGAACAAGGGCATAGCGTGTGCAAAATAGCAAGAACAAGGGCCTAGCGTTCGCGAAATAGCAAGAACAAGGGCCTAGCGTGTGCAAAATAAAAAGAACAAGGGCCTAGCGTGTGCACAATTGCAAGAACAAGGGCCTAGCGTGTGCAAAATTGCAAGAACAAGGGCATAGCGTGTGCAAAATAGCAAGAACAAGGGCCTAGCGTGTGCAAAATAAAAAGAACAAGGGCCTAGCCTGTGCAAAAAAAAAAAGAACAAGGGCCTAGCGTTCGCGAAATAGCAAGAACAAGGGCCTAGCGTGTGCAAAATAAAAAGAACAAGGGTCTAGCATGTGCAAAGTTGCAAGAACAAGGGCATAGCGTGTGCAAAATAGCAACAACAAGGGCCTAGCGTGTGCAAAATAAAAAGAACAAGGGCCTAGCGTGTGCAAAATAAAAAGAACAAGGGCCTAGCGTTCGCGAAATAGCAAGAACAAGGGCCTAGCGTGTGCAAAATAAATAGAACAAGGGCCTAGCGTTCGCGAAATAGCAAGAACAAGGGCCTAGCGTGTGCAAAATAAAAAGAACAAGGGCCTAGCGTGTGCACAATTGCAAGAACAAGGGCCTAGCGTGTGCAAAATTGCAAGAACAAGGGCATAGCGTGTGCAAAATAGCAAGAACAAGGGCCTAGCGTGTGCAAAATAAAAAGAACAAGGGCCTAGCCTGTGCAAAAAAAAAGGAACAAGGGCCTAGCGTTCGCGAAATAGCAAGAACAAGGGCCTAGCGTGTGCAAAATAAAAAGAACAAGGGTCTAGCATGTGCAAAGTTGCAAGAACAAGGGCATAGCGTGTGCAAAATAGCAACAACAAGGGCCTAGCGTGTGCAAAATAAAAAGAACAAGGGCCTAGCGTGTGCAAAATAAAAAGAACAAGGGCCTAGCGTTCGCGAAATAGCAAGAACAAGGGCCTAGCGTGTGCAAAATAAATAGAACAAGGGTCTAGTATGTGCAAAGTTGCAAGAACAAGGGCCTAGCGTGTGCAAAATAAAAAGAACAAGGGCCTAGCGTGTGCAAAATAGCAAGAACAAGGGCCTAGCGGGTGCAAAATAAAAAGAACAAGGGCCTAGCGTGTGCAAAATAGCAAGGGCCTAGCGTTCGCGAAATAGCAAGAACAAGGGCCTAGCGTGTGCAAAATAAAAAGAACAAGGGTCTAGTATGTGCAAAGTTGCAAGAACAAGGGCCTAGCGTGTGCAAAATAAAAAGAACAAGGGCATAGCGTGTGCAAAATAGCAAGAACAAGGGCCTAGCGTGTGCAAAATAAAAAGAACAAGGGCCTAGCGTGTGCAAAATAAAAAGAACAAGGGCATAGCGTGTGCAAAATAGCAAGAACAAGGGCCTAGCGTGTGCAAAATAAAAAGAACAAGGGCCTAGCGTGTGCAAAATAAAAAGAACAAGGGCCTAGCGTTCGCGAAATAGAAAGAACAAGGGCCTAGCGTGTGCAAAATAAAAAGAACAAGGGTCTAGCATGTGCAAAGTTGCAAGAACAAGGGCCTAGCGTGTGCAAAATTGCAAGAACAAGGGCATAGCGTGTGCAAAATAGCAAGAACAAGGGCCTAGCGTGTGCAAAATAAAAAGAAAAAGGGCCTAGCGTGTGCAAAATAAAAAGAACAAGGGCCTAGCGTTCGCGAAATAGGGAGAACAAGGGCCTAGCGTGTGCAAAATAAAAAGAACAAGGGCCTAGCGTGTGCAAAATAGAAAGAACAAGGGCCTAGCGTTCGCGAAATAGCAAGAACAAGGGCCTAGCGTGTGCAAAATAAAAAGAACAAGGGTCTAGCATGTGCAAAGTTGCAAGAACAAGGGCCTAGCGTGTGCAAAATAAAAAGAACAAGGGCATAGCGTGTGCAAAATTGCAAGAACAAGGGCCTAGCGTGTGCAAAATAAAAAGAACAAGGGCCTAGCGTGTGCAAAATAAAAAGAACAAGGGCATAGCGTGTGCAAAATAACAAGAACAAGGGCCTAGCGTGTGCAAAATAAAAAGAACAAGGGCCTAGCGTGTGCAAAATAAAAAGAACAAGGGCCTAGCGTTCGCGAAATAGCAAGAACAAGGGCCTAGCGTGTGCAAAATAAAAAGAACAAGGGTCTAGCATGTGCAAAGTTGCAAGAACAAGGGCCTAGCGTGTGCAAAATTGCAAGAACAAGGGCATAGCGTGTGCAAAATAGCAAGAACAAGGGCCTAGCGTGTGCAAAATAAAAAGAACAAGGGCCTAGCGTGTGCAAAAAAAAAAGAAGGGCCTAGCGTTCGCGAAATAGCGAGAACAAGGGCCTTGCGTGTGCAAAATAAAAAGAACAAGGGCCTAGCGTGTGCAAAATAAAGAGAACAAGGGCCTAGCGTTCGCGAAATAGCAAGAACAAGGGCCTAGCGTGTGCAAAATAAAAAGAACAAGGGTCTAGCATGTGCAAAGTTGCAAGAACAAGGGCCTAGCGTGTGCAAAAAAAAAAGAACAAGGGCATAGCGTGTGCAAAATAGCAAGAACAAGGGCCTAGCGTGTGCAAAATAAAAAGAACAAGGGCCTAGCGTGTGCAAAATAAAAAGAACAAGGGCATAGCGTGTGCAAAATAGCAAGAACAAGGGCCTAGCGTGTGCAAAATAAAAAGAACAAGGGCCTAGCGTGTGCAAAATAAAAAGAACAAGGGCCTAGCGTGTGCAAAATTGCAAGAACAAGGGCCTAGCGAGTGCAAAATAGCAAGAGCAAGGGCCTAGTGTGTGCAAAAAATCAAGAACAAGGGCCTAGCGTTCGCGAAATAGCAAGAACAAGGGCCTAACGTGTGCAAAATAAAAAGAACAAGGGTCTATCATGTGCAAAATTGCAAGAACAAGGGCCTAGCATGTGCAAAATAAAAAGAACAAGGGCCTAGCGTGTGCAAAATAAAAAGAACAAGGACCTAGCGTGTGCACAATTGCAAGAACAAGGGCCTAGCGTGTGCAAAATTGCAAGAACAAGGGCCTAGCGAGTGCAAAATAGCAAGAGCAAGGGCCTAGCGTGTGCAAAAAATCAAGAACAAGGGCCTAGCGTTCGCGAAATAGCAAGAACAAGGGCCTAGCGTGTGCAAAATAAAAACAACAAGGGTCTAGCATGTGCAAAATTGCAAGAACAAGGGCCTAGCGAGTGCAAAATAGCAAGAACAAGGGCCTAGCGTGTGCAAAAAAATCAAGAACAAGGGCCTAGCGTTCGCGAAATAGCAAGAACAAGGGCCTAGCGTGTGCAAAATAAAAAGAACAAGGGTCTAGCATGTGCAAAATTGCAAGAACAAGGGCCTAGCGTATGCAAAAAATCAAGAACAAGGGCCTAGCGTTCCCGAAATAGCAAGAACAAGGGCCTAGCATGTGCAAAATTAAAAGAATAGGGGTCTAGCATGTGCAAAATAGCAAGAACAAGGGCCTAGCGTGTGCAAAAAAATAAAGAACAAGGGCATAGCGTGTGCAAAATAGCAAGAACAAGGGCCTAGCGTGTGCAAAATAAAAAGAACAAGGGCCTAGTGTGTGCAAAATAAAAAGAACAAGGGTCTAGCATGTGCAAAATTGCAAGAACAAGGGCCTAGCGTGTGCAAAATAAAAAGAACAAGGGCATAGCCTGTGCAAAAAAGCAAGAACAAGGGCCTAGCGTGTGCAAAATAGAAAGAACGAGGGCCTAGCGTGTGCAAAATAAAAAGAACAAGGGCCTAGCGTGTTCAAAATTGAAAGAACAAGGGCCTAGCGTGTGCAAAATTTCAAGAACAAGGGCCTAGCGAGTGCAAAATAGCAAGAGCAAGGGCCTAGCGAGTGCAAAATAGCAAGAGCAAGGGCCTAGCGTGTGCAAAAAATCAAGAACAAGGGCCTAGCATTCGCGAAATAGCAAGAACAAGGGCCTAGCGTGTGCAAAATTAAAAGAACAGGGGTCTAGCATGTGCAAAATAGCAAGAACAAGGGCCTAGCGTGTGCAAAATAAAAAGAACAAGGGCCTAGCGTGTGCAAAATAAAAAGAACAAGGGTCTAGCATGTGCAAAATTGCAAGAACAAGGGCCTAGCGTGTGCAAAATAAAAAGAACAAGGGCATAGCGTGTGCAAAATAGCAAGAACAAGGGCCTAGCGTGTGCAAAATAGAAAGAACAAGGGCCTAGCGTGTGCAAAAACAAAAGAACAAGGGCCTAGCGTGTTCAAAATTGAAAGAACAAGGGCCTAGCGTGTGCAAAATTGCAAGAACAAGGGCCTAGCGTGTGCAAAATAAAAAGAACTAGGGCATAGCGTATGCAAAATAGCAAGAACAAGGGCCTAGCGTGTGCAAAATAAAAAGAACAAGGGCCTAGCGTGTGCAAAATAAAAAGAACAAGGGTCTAGCATGTGAAAAATTGCAAGAACAAGGGCCTAGCGTGTGCACAAAAAAAAAGAACAAGGGCATAGCGTGTGCAAAATAGCAAGAACAAGGGCCTAGCGTGTGCAAAATAAAAAGAACAAGGGCCTAGCGTGTGCAAAATAAAAAGAACTAGGGCATAGCATGTGCAAAATAGCAAGAACAAGGGCCTAGCGTGTGCAAAAAATCAAGAACAAGGGCCTAGCGTTCGTAAAATAGCAAGAACAAGGGCCTAGCGTGTGCAAAATAGCAAGAACAAGGGGCCTAACTTGTGCAAAATAAAAAGAACAAGGGCCTAGCGTGTGCAAAATAAAAAGAACAAGGGCATAGCGTGTGCAAAATAAAAAGAACAAGGGCCTAGCGTGTGCAAAATAAAAAGAACAAGGGCCTAGCGTGTGCAAAATTGCAAGAACAAGGGCCTAGCATGAGCAAAATAGCAAGAACAAGGGCCTAACGTGTGCAAAATAAAGAGAACAAGGGCCTAGCATGTGCAAAATAAAAAGAACAAGGGCCTAGCGTGTGAAAAATAAAAAGAACAAGGGCCTAGCGTATGCAAAATTGCAAGAACAAGGGCCTAGCGTGTGCAAAATTGCAAGAACAGGGGCCTAGCGAGTGCAAAATAGCAAGAGCAAGGGCATAGCGTGCGCAAAAAAATCAAGAACAAGGGTCTAGCGTTCGCGAAATAGCAAGAGCAAGGGCCTAGCGTGTGCAAAATAAAAAGAACAAGGGTCTAGCATATGCAAAATTGCAAGAACAAGGGCCCAGCGTGTGCAAAATAAAAAGAACAAGGGCCTAGCGTGTGCAAAATAAAAAGAACAAGGGCCTAGCGCATGCAAAATAAAAAGAACAAGGGCCTAGCGTATGCAAAAATAAAATAACAAGGGCCTAGCTTGTGCAAAATTGCAAGAACAAGGGCCTAGCGTATGCAAAATTGCAAGAACAAGGGCCTAGCGAGTGCAAAATAGCAAGAGCAAGGGCCTAGCGTGTGCAAAAAATCAAGAACAAGGGCCTAGCGTTCGCAAAATAGCAAGAACAAGGGCCTAGCGTGTGCAAAATAAAAAGAACAAGGGTCTAGCATGTGCAAAATTGCAAGAACAAGGGCCTAGTGCGTTCAAAATAAAAAGAACAAGGGCATAGCGTGTGCAAAGTACCAAGAACAAGGGCCTAGCGTGTGCAAAATAAAAAGAACAAGGGCCTAGCGTGTGCAAAATAAAAAGAACAAGGGCCTAGCGTATGCAAAATAGCAAGAACAAGGGCCTAGCGTGTGCAAAATTGCAAGAACAAGGGCCTAGCGAGTGCAAAATAGCAAGAGCAAGGGCCTAGCGTGTGCAAAAAATCAAGAACAAGGGCCCTGCGTTTGCGAAATAGCAAGAAAAAGGGCCTAGCATGTGCAAAATAAAAAGAACAAGGGTCTAGCATGTGCAAAATAGCAAGAACAAGGGCCTAGCGTGTGCAAAATAAAATGAACAAGGGCCTAGCGTGTGCAAAATAAAAGGAACAAGGGTCTAGCATGTGCAAAAATGCAAGAACAAGGGCCTAGCGTGTGCAAAAAAAAAAGAACAAGGGTCTAGCATGTGCAAAATTGCAAGAACAAGGGCCTAGTGCGTTCAAAATAAAAAGAACAAGGGCATAGCGTGTGCAAAGTACCAAGAACAAGGGCCTAGCGTGTGCAAAATAAAAAGAACAAGGGCCTAGCGTGTGCAAAATAAAAAGAACAAGGGCCTAGCGTATGCAAAATAGCAAAAACAAGGGCCTAGCGTGTGCAAAATTGCAAGAACAAGGGCCTAGCGAGTGAAAAATAGCAAGAGCAAGGGCCTAGCGTGTGCAAAAAATCAAGAACAAGGGCCCTCCGTTTGCGAAATAGCAAGAACAAGGGCCTAGCATGTGCAAAATAAAAAGAACAAGGGTCTAGCATGTGCAAAATAGCAAGAACAAGGGCCTAGCGTGTGCAAAATAAAATGAACAAGGGCCTAGCGTGTGCAAAATAAAAAGAACAAGGGTCTAGCATGTGCAAAATTGCAAGAACAAGGGCCTAGCGTGTGCAAAATAAAAAGAACAAGGGCATAGCGTGTGCAAAAAAGCAAGAACAAGGGCCTAGCGTGTGCAAAATAAAAAGAACAAGGGCCTAGCGTGTGCAAAATAAAAAGAACAAGGGCCTAGCGTGTTCAAAATTGAAAGAACAAGGGCCTAGCGTGAGCAAAATTGCAAGAACAAGGGCCTAGCGTGTGCAAAATAAAAAGAACTAGGGCATAGCGTATGCAAAATAGCAAGAACAAGGGCCTAGCGTGTGCAAAATAAAAAGAACAAGGGCCTAGCGTGTGCAAAATAAAAAGAACAAGGGTCTAGCATGTGCAAAATTGCAAGAACAAGGGCCTAGCGTGGGCAAAAAAAAAAAGAACAAGGGCATAGCGTGTGCAAAATAGCAAGAACAAGGGCCTAGCATGTGCAAAATAAAAAGAACAAGGGCCTAGCGTGTGCAAAATAAAAAGAACAAGGGCATAGCATGTGCAAAATAAAAAGAACAAGGGCCTAGCGTGTGCAAAATAAAAAGAAAAAGGGCCTAGCGTGTGCAAAATTGCAAGAACAAGGGCCTAGCATGAGCAAAATAGCAAGAACAAGGGCCTAACGTGTGCAAAATAAAAAGAACAAGGGCCTAGCATGTGCAAAATAAAAAGAACAAGGGCCTAGCGTGTGAAAAATAAAAAGAACAAGGGCCTAGCGTGTGCAAAATTGCAAGAACAAGGGCCTAGCGTGTGCAAAATTGCAAGAATAGGGGCCTAGCGAGTGCAAAATAGCAAGAGCAAGGGCCTAGCGTTCGCAAAAAATCAAGAACAAGGGTCTAGCATTCGCGAAATAGCAAGAGCAAGGGCCTAGCGTGTGCAAAAAAAAAAGAACAAGGGTCTAGCATATGCAAAATTGCAAGAACAAGGGCCCAGCGTGTGCAAAATAAAAAGAACAAGGGCCTAGCGTGTGCAAAATAAAAAGAACAAGGGCCTAGCGTTCGCGAAATAGCAAGAACAAGGGCCTAGCGTGTGCAAAATAAAAAGAACAAGGGTCTAGCATCTGCAAAGTTGCAAGAACAAGGGCCTAGCGTGTGCAAAATAAAAAGAACAAGGGCATAGCGTGTGCAAAATAGCAAGAACAAGAGCCTAGCGTGTGCAAAATAAAAAGAACAAGGGCCTAGCATGTGCAAAATAAAAAGAACAAGGGCCTAGCGTTCACGAAATAGCAAGAACAAGGGCCTAGCGTGTGCAAAATAAAAAGAACAAGGGTCTAGCATGTGCAAAGTTGCAAGAACATGGGCCTAGCGTATGCAAAATTGCAAGAACAAGGGCATAGCTTGTGCAAAATAGCAAGAACAAGGGCCTAGCGTGTGCAAAATAAAAAGAACAAGGGTCTAGCATGTGCAAAGTTGCAAGAACAAGGGCCTAGCGTGTGCTAAATAAAAAGAACAAGGGCATAGCGTGTGCAAAATAGCAAGAACAAGGGCCTAGCGTGTGCAAAATAAAAAGAAAAAGGGCCTAGCGTGTGCAAAATAAAAAGAACAAGGGCATAGCGTGTGCAAAATAAAAAGAACAAGAGCATAGCGTGTGCAAAATAGCAAGAACAAGGGCCTAGCGTGTGCAAAATAAAAAGAACAAGGGCCTAGCGTGTGCAAAATAAAAAGAACAAGGGCATAGCGTGTGCAAAATAAAAAGAACAAGAGCATAGCGTGTGCAAAATAGCAAGAACAAGGGCCTAGCGTGTGCAAAATAAAAAGAACAAGGGCCTAGCGTGTGCAAAATAAAAAGAACAAGGGCCTAGCGTGTGCAAATTGCAAGAACAAGGGCCTAGCGTGTGCAAAATTGCAAGAACAAGGGCCTAGCGAGCGCAAAATAGCAAGAGCAAGGGCCTAGCGTGTGCAAAATAAAAAGAACAAGGGCCTAGCGTTCGCGAAATAGCGAAAACAAGGGCCTAGCGTGTGCAAAATAAAAAGAACAAGGGCCTAGCGTGTGCAAAATAAAAAGAACAAGGGCCTAGCGTTCGCGAAATAGCAAGAACAAGGGCCTAGCGTGTGCAAAATAAAAAGAACAAGGGTCTAGCATGTGCAAAGTTGCAAGAACAAGGGCCTAGCGTGTGCAAAATAAAAAGAACAAGGGCATAGTGTGTGCAAAATAGCAAGAACAAGGGCCTAGCGTGTGCAAAATAAAAAGAACAAGGGCCTAGCGTGTGCAAAATAAAAAGAACAAGGGCCTAGCGTGTGCAAAACTGCAAGAACAAGGGCCTAGCGTGTGCAAAATTGCAAGAACAAGGGCCTAGCGAGTGCAAAATAGCAAGGGCAAGGGCCTAGCGTGTGCAAAAAATCAAGAACAAGGGCCTAGCATTCGCGAAATAGCAAGATCAAGGGCCTAGCGTGTGCAAAATAAAAAGAACAAGGGTCTAGCATGTGCAAAATTGCAAGAACAAGGGCCTAGCGTGTGCAAAATAAAAAGAACAAGGGCATAGCGTGTGCAAAATAGCAAGAACAAGGGCCTAGCGTGTGCAAAATAAAAAGAACAAGGGCCTAGCATGTGCAAAATAAAAAGAACAAGGGCCTAGCGTGTGCAAAATTGAAAGAACAAGGGCCTAGCGTGTGCAAAATTGCAAGAACAAGGGCCTAGCGAGTGCAAAATAGCAAGAGCAAGGGCCTATCGTGTGCAAACAATCAAGAACAAGGGCCTAGCGTTCGCGAAAATAGCAAGAGCAAGGGCCTAGTGTGTGCAAAATCAAAAGAACAAGGGTATAGCATGTGCAAAATAGCAAGAGCAAGGGCCTAGCGTGTGCAAAATAAAAAGTACAAGGGCCTAGAGTTTGCGAAATAGCGAGAACAAGGGCCTAGCGTGTGCAAAATAAAAAGAACAAGGGCCTAGCGTGTGCAAAATAAAAAGAACAAGGGCATAGCGTGTGCAAAATAGCAAGAACAAGGGCCTACCGTGTGCAAACTAAAAAGAACAAGGGCCTAGCGTTTGCAAAATAAAAAGAACAAGGGCCTAGCGTGTGCAAAATTGAAAGAACAAGGGCCTAGCGTGTGCAAAATTGCAAGAACAAGGGCCTAGCGAGTGCAAAATAGCAAGAGCAAGGGCCTAGCGTGTGCAAAAAATCAAGAACAAGGGCCTAGCGTTCGCGAAATAGCAAGAGCAAGGGCCTAGTGTGTGCAAAATGAAAAGAACAAGGGTATAGCATGTGCAAATATGCAAGAACAAGGGCCTAGCGTGTGCAAAATAAAAAGAACTAGGGCATAACGTATGCAAAATAGCAAGAACAAGGGCCTAGCGTGTGCAAAATAAAAAAAACAAGGGCCTAGCGTGTGCAAAATAAAAAGAACAAGGGCCTAGCGTGTGCAAAATAAAAAGAACAAGGGCCTAGCGTGTGCAAAATTGCAAGAAAAAGGGCCTAGCGAGTGCAAAATAGCAAGAGCAAGGGCCTAGCGTGTGCAAAAAGTCAAGAACAAGGGCTTAGCGTTCGCGAAATAGCGGGAACAAGGGTCTAGCATGTGCAAAATTGCAAGAACAAGGGCCTAGCGTGTGCAAAATAAAAAGAACAAGGGTCTAGCATGTGCAAAATTGCAAGAACAAGGGCCTAGCGTGTGCAAACAAAAAAAGAATAAGGGCATGGCGTGTGCGAAAAAGCAAGAACAAGGGCCTAGCGTGTGCAAAATAAAAAGAACAAGGGCCTAGCGTGTGCAAAATAAAAAGAACAAGGGCATAGCGTGTGCAAAATAAAAAGAACAAGGGCCTAGCGTGTGCAAAATAAAAAGAGCAAGGGCCTAGCGTGTGCAAAATTGCAAGAACAAGGGCCTAGCGTGTGCAAAATTGCAAGAACAAGGGCCTAGCGATTGCAAAATAGCAAGAGCAAGGGCCTAGCGTGTGCAAAAAATCAAGAACAAGGGCCTAGCGTTCGCAAAATAGCAAGAACAAGGGCCTAGCGTGTGCAAAATTGCAAGAACAAGGGCCTAGCGAGTGCAAAATAGCAAGAGCAAGGGCCTAGCGTGTGCAAAAAATCAAGAACAAGGGCCTAGCGTTCGCGAAATAGCAAGAACAAGGGCCTAGCGTTCGCGAAATAGCAAGAGCAAGGGCCTAGTGTGTGCAAAATGAAAAGAACAAGGGTATAGCATGTGCAAAATAGCAAGAGCAAGGGCCTAGCATGTGCAAAATAAAAAGAACAAGGGCCTAGCGTTCGCGAAATAGCGAGAACAAGGGCCTAGCGTGTGCAAAATAAAAAGAACAAGGGCCTAGCGTGTGCAAAATAAAAAGAACAAGGGCCTAGCGTTCGCGAAATAGCAAGAACAAGGGCCTAGCGTGTGCAAAATAAAAAGAACAAGGGTCTAGCATGTGCAAAGTTGCAAGAACAAGGGCCTAGCGTGTGCAAAATAAAAAGAACAAGGGCATAGCGTGTGCAAAATAGCAAGAACAAGGGCCTAGCGTGTGCAAAATAAAAAGAACAAGGGCCTAGTATGTGCAAAATAAAAAGAACAAGGGCCTAGCGTGTGCAAAATAAAAAGAACAAGGGCATAGCGTGTGCAAAATAGCAAGAACAAGGGCCTAGCGTGTGCAAAATAAAACTATCAAGGGCCTAGCGTGTGCAAAATAAAAAGAACAAGGGCCTAGCGTGTGCAAAATAAAAAGAACAAGGGTCTAGCATGTGCAAAATTGCAAGAACAAGGGCCTATCGTGTGCAAAAAAAAAAAGAACAAGGGCATAGCGTGTGCAAAATAGCAAGAACAAGGGCCTAGCGTGTGCAAAATAAAAAGAACAAGGGCCTAGCGTGTGCAAAATAAAAAGAACAAGGGCATTGCATGGGCAAACTAAAAAGAACAAGGGCCTAGCGTGTGCAAAATAAAAAGAACAAGGGCCTAGCGTGTGCAAAATAAGAAGAACAAGGGCCTAGCGTGTGCAAAATTGCAAGAACAAGGGCGTAGCGTGTGCAAAATTGCAAGAACAAGGGCCTAGCGATTGCAAAATAGCAAGCGCAAGGGCATAGCGTGTGCAAAAAATCAAAAACAAGGGCCTAGCGTTCGCGAAATAGCAAGAACAAGGGCCTAGCGTGTGCAAAATAAAAAGAACAAGGGTCTAGCATGTGCAAAATTGCAAGAACAAGGGCCTAGCGTGTGCAAAATAAAAAGAACAAGGGCATAGCGTGTGCAAAATAGCAAGAACAAGGGCCTAGCCTGTGCAAAATAAAAAGAACAAGGGCCTAGCGTATGCAAAATAAAAAGAACAAGGGCCTAGCGTGTGCAAAATTGCAAGAACAAGGGCCTAGCGTGTGCAAAATAGCAAGAGCAAGGGCCTAGCGTGTGCAAAAAATCAAGAACAAGGGCCTAGCGTTCGCGAAATAGCAAGAACAAGGGCCTAGCGTGTGCAAAATAAAAAGAACAAGGGTCTAGCATGTGCAAAATTGCAAGAACTAGGGCCTAGCGTGTGCAAAATAAAAAGAACAAGGGCATAGCGTGTGCAAAATAGCAAGAACAAGGGCCTAGCGTGTGCAAAATAAAAAGAACAAGGGCCTAGCGTATGCAGAATAAAAAGAACAAGGGCCTAACGTGTACAAAATTGCAAGAACAAGGGCCTAGCGTGTGCAAAATTGCAAGAACAAGGGCCTAGCGAGTGCAAAATAGCAAGAGCAAGGGCCTAGCGTGTGCAAAAAATCAAGAACAAGGGCCTAGCGTTCGCGAAATAGCAAGAACAAGGGCCTAGCGTGTGCAAAATAAAAAGAACAAGGGTCTAGCATGTGCAAAAGTGCAAGAACAAGGGCCTAGAGTGTGCAAAATAAAAAGAACAAGGGCCTAGCGTGTGCAAAACAAAAAGAACAAGGGCCTAGCGTGTGCACAATTGCAAGAACAAGGGCCTAGCGTGTGCAAAATTGCAAGAACAAGGGCCTAGCGAGTGCAAAATAGCAAGAGCAAGGGCCTAGCGTGTGCAAAAAATCAAGAACAAGGGCCTAGCGTTCGGGAAATAGCAAGAACAAGGGCCTAGCGTGTGCAAAATAAAAAGAACAAGGGTCTAGCATGTGCAAAATTGCAAGAACAAGGGCCTAGCGTGTGCAAAATAGCAAGAACAAGGGCCTAGCGTGTGCAAAATAAAAAGAACAAGGGCCTAGCGTGTGCAAAATAAAAAGAACAAGGGCCTAGCGTGTGCAAAATTGCAAGAACAAGGGCCTAGCGAGTGCAAAATAGCAAGAGCAAGGGCCTAGCGTGTGCAAAAAAACAAGAACAAGGGGCTAGCTTTCGCGAAATAGCAAGAGCAAGGGCCTAGTGTGTGCAAAATAAAAAAGAACAAGGGTATAGCATGTGCAAAATTGCAAGAACAAGGGCCTAGCGTGTGCAAAAAAAAAAGAACTAGGGCATAGTGTATGCAAAATAGCAAGAACAAGGGCCTAGCGTGTGCAAAATAAAAAGCACAAGGGCCTAGCGTGTGCAAAATAAGAAGAACAAGGGCCTAGCGTGTGCAAAATTGAAAGAACAAGGGCCTAGCGTGTGCAAAATTGCAAGAACAAGGGCCTAGCGATTGCAAAATAGCAAGAGCAAGGGCCTAGCGTGTGCAAAAAATCAAGAACAAGGGCCTAGCGTTCGCGAAATAGCAAGAACAAGGGCCTAGCGTGTGCAAAATAAAAAGAACAAGGGTCTAGCATGTGCAAAATTGCAAGAACAAGGGCCTAGCGTGTGCAAAATGCAAAGAACAAGGGCATAGCGTGTGCAAAATAGAAAGAACAAGGGCCTAGCGTGTGCAAAATAAAAAGAACAAGTGCCTAGCGTGTGCAAAATAAAAAGAACAAGGGCCTAGCGTGTGCAAAATTGCAAGAACAAGGGCCTAGCGTGTGCAAAATTGCAAAAACAAGGGCCTAGCGTGTGCAAAATTGCAAGAACAAGGGCCTAGCGTGTGCAAAATAAAAAGAACAAGGGTCTAGCATGTGCAAAATTGCAAGAACAAGGGCCTAGCGAGTGCAAAATAAAAAGAACAACGGCCTAGCGTGTGCAAAATAAAAAGAACAAGGGTCTAGCATGTGCAAAATTGCAAGAACAAGGGCCTAGCGTGTGCAAAATGAAAAGAACAAGGGCATAGCGTCTGCAAAATAGCAAGAACAAGGGCCTAGCGTGTGCAAAATAAAAAGAACAAGGGCCTAGCGTATGCAAAATAAAAAGAACAAGGGCCTAGCGTGTGCAAAATTGCAAGAACAAGGGCCTAGCGTGTGCAAAATTGCAAGAACAAGGGCCTAGCGAGTGCAAAATAGCAAGAGCAAGGGCTTAGCGTGTGCAAAAAATCAAGAACAAGGGCCTAGCGTTCGCGAAATAGCAAGAACAAGGGCCTAGCGTGTGCAAAATAAAAAGAACAAGGGTCTAGCATGTGCAAAATTGCAAGAACAAGGGCCTAGCGTGTGCAAAATAAAAAGAACAAGGGCCTAGCGTGTGCAAAATAAAAAGAACAAGGGCCTAGCGTTTGCAAAATTGCAAGAACAAGGGCCTAGCGTGTGCAAAATTGCAAGAACAAGGGCCTAGCGAGTGCAAAATAGCAAGAGCAAGGGCCTAGCGTGTGCAAAAAATCAAGAACAAGGGCCCAGCGTTCGCGAAATAGCAAGAGCAAGGGCCTAGCGTGTGCAAAATAAAAAGAAAAAGGGTATAGCATGTGCAAAATTGCAAGAACAAGGGCCTAGCGTGTGCAAAATAAAAAGAACTAGGGCATAGCGTATGCAAAATAGCAAGAACAAGGGCCTAGCGTGTGCAAAATAAAAAGAACAAAGGCCTAGCGTGTGCAAAATAAAAAGATCAAGGGCCTAGCGTGTACAAAATTGCAAGAACAAGGGCCTAGCGTGTGCAAAATTGCAAGAACAAGGGCCTAGCGATTGCAAAATAGCAAGAGCAAGGGCCTAGCGTGTCCAAAAAATCAAGAGCAAGGGCCTAGCGTTCGCGAAATAGCAAGAACAAGGGCCTAGCATGTGCAAAATAAAAAGAACAAGGGTCTAGCATGTGCAAAGTTGCAAGAACAAGGGAATATCGTGTGCAAAATAAAAAGAACAAGGGCATAGCGTGTGCAAAATAGCAAGAACAAGGGCCTAGCGTGTGCAAAATAAAAAGAACAAGGGCCTAGCGTGTGCAAAATAAAAACAACAAGGGCCTAGCGTGTGCAAAATTGAAAGAACAAGGGCCTAGCGTGTGCAAAATTGCAAGAACAAGGGCCTAGTGAGTGCAAAATAGCAAGAGCGAGGGCCTAGCGTGTGCAAAAAATCAAGAACAAGGGCCTAGCGTTCGCGAAATAGCGAGAACAAGGGCCTACCGTGTGCAAAATAAAAAGAACAAGGGCCTAGCGTGTGCAAATTAAAAAGAACAAGGGCCTAGCGTTCGCGAAATAGCAAGAACAAGGGCCTAGCGTGTGCAAAATAAAAAGAACAAGGGTCTAGCATGTGCAAAGTTGCAAGAACAAGGGCCTAGCGTGTGCAAAATAAAAAGAACAAGGGCATAGTGTGTGCAAAATAGCAAGAACAAGGGCCTAGCGTGTGCAAAATAAAAAGAACAAGGGCCTAGCGTGTGCAAAATAAAAAGAACAAGGGACTAGCGTGTGCAAAATTGAAAAAACAAGGGCCTAGCATGTGCAAAATTGCAAGAACAAGGGCCTAGCGAGTGCAAAATAGCAAAAGCAAGGGCCTAGCGTGTGCAAAAATTCAAGAACAAGGGCCTAGCGTTCGCGAAATAGCAAGAGCAAGGGCCTAGTGTGTGCAAAATAAAAAGAACAAGGGTATAGCATGTGCAAAATTGCAAGAACAAGGGCCTAGCGTGTGCAAAATAAAAAGAACTAGGGCATAGCGTATGCAAAATAGCAAGAAGAAGGGCCTAGCGTGTGCAAAATTACAAGAACAAGGGCCTAGCGTGTGCAAAATAAAAGAACAAAGGCCAAGCGTGTGCAAAATTGCAAGAACAAGGGCCTAGCGTGTGCAAAATTGCAAGAACAAGGGCCTAGCGAATGCAAAATAGCAAGAGCAAGGGCGTAGCGTGTGCAAAAAATCAAGAACAAGGGCCTAGCGTTCGCGAAATAGCAAGAACAAGGGCCTAGCGTGTGCAAAATAAAAAGAACAAGGGTCTAGCATGTGCAAAATTAAAAGAACAAGGGCCTAGCGTGTGCAAAATAAAAAGAACAAGGGCCTAGCGTGTGCAAAATAAAAAGAACAAGGGCCTAGCGTGTGCAAAATTGCAAGAACAAGGGCCTAGCGAGTGCAAAATAGCAAGAGCAAGGGCCTAGCGTGTGCAAAAAATCAAGAACAAGGGCCTAGCGTTCGCGAAATAGCAAGAACAAGGACCTAGCGTGTGCAAAAAAAAAAGAACAAGGGTCTATCATGTGCAAAATTGCAAGAACAAGGGCCTAGCGTGTGCAAAAAAAAAAAGAACAAGGGCATGGCGTGTGCAAAAAAGCAAGAACAAGCGCCTAGCGTGTGCAAAATAAAAAGAACAAGGGCCTAGCGTGTGCAAAATAAAAAGAACAAGGGCATAGCGTGTGCAAAATAAAAAGAACAAGGGCCTAGCGTGTGCAAAATTGCAAGAACAAGGGCCTAGCGTGTGCAGAATTGCAAGAACAAGGGCCTAGCGATTGCCAAATAGCAAGAGCAAGGGCCTAACGTGTGCAAAAAATCAAGAACAAGGGCATAGCGTTCGCAAAATAGCAAGAACAAGGGCCTAGCGTGTGCAAAATATAAAAAACAAGGGTCTAGCATGTGCAAAATTGCAAGAACAAGGGCCTAGCGTGTGCAAAATAGCAAGAACAAGGGCCTAGCGTGTGCAAAATAAAAAGAACAAGGGCCTAGCGTGTGCAAAATTGCAAGAACAAGGGCCTAGCGTGTGCAAAATTGCAAGAACAAGGGCCTAGCGAGTGCAAAATAGCAAGAGCAAGGGCCTAGCATGTGCAAAAAATCAAGAACAAGGGCCTAGCGTTCGCGAAATAGCAAGAACAAGGGCCTAGCGTGTGCAAAATAAAAAGAACAAGGGTCTAGCATGTGCAAAGTTGCAAGAACAAGGGCCTAGCGTGTGCAAAATAAAAAGAACAAGGGCATAGTGTGTGCAAAATAGCAAGAACAAGGGCCTAGCGTGTGCAAAATAAAAAGAACAAGGGCCTAGCGTGTGCAAAATAAAAAGAACAAGGGACTAGCGTGTGCAAAATTGAAAAAACAAGGGCCTAGCATGTGCAAAATTGCAAGAACAAGGGCCTAGCGAGTGCAAAATAGCAAAAGCAAGGGCCTAGCGTGTGCAAAAATTCAAGAACAAGGGCCTAGCGTTCGCGAAATAGCAAGAGCAAGGGCCTAGTGTGTGCAAAATAAAAAGAACAAGGGTATAGCATGTGCAAAATTGCAAGAACAAGGGCCTAGCGTGTGCAAAATAAAAAGAACTAGGGCATAGCGTATGCAAAATAGCAAGAAGAAGGGCCTAGCGTGTGCAAAATTACAAGAACAAGGGCCTAGCGTGTGCAAAATAAAAAGAACAAAGGCCAAGCGTGTGCAAAATTGCAAGAACAAGGGCCTAGCGTGTGCAAAATTGCAAGAACAAGGGCCTAGCGAATGCAAAATAGCAAGAGCAAGGGCGTAGCGTGTGCAAAAAATCAAGAACAAGGGCCTAGCGTTCGCGAAATAGCAAGAACAAGGGCCTAGCGTGTGCAAAATAAAAAGAACAAGGGTCTAGCATGTGCAAAATTGCAAGAACAAGGGCCTAGCGTGTGCAAAATAAAAAGAACAAGGGCCTAGCGTGTGCAAAATAAAAAGAACAAGGGCCTAGCGTGTGCAAAATTGCAAGAACAAGGGCCTAGCGAGTGCAAAATAGCAAGAGCAAGGGCCTAGCGTGTGCAAAAAATCAAGAACAAGGGCCTAGCGTTCGCGAAATAGCAAGAACAAGGACCTAGCGTGTGCAAAATAAAAAGAACAAGGGTCTATCATGTGCAAAATTGCAAGAACAAGGGCCTAGCGTGTGCAAAAAAAAAAAGAACAAGGGCATGGCGTGTGCAAAAAAGCAAGAACAAGGGCCTAGCGTGTGCAAAATAAAAAGAACAAGGGCCTAGCGTGTGCAAAATAAAAAGAACAAGGGCATAGCCTGTGCAAAATAAAAAGAACAAGGGCCTAGCGTGTGCAAAATTGCAAGAACAAGGGCCTAGCGTGTGCAGAATTGCAAGAACAAGGGCCTAGCGATTGCCAAATAGCAAGAGCAAGGGCCTAACGTGTGCAAAAAATCAAGAACAAGGGCCTAGCGTTCGCAAAATAGCAAGAACAAGGGCCTAGCGTGTGCAAAATATAAAAAACAAGGGTCTAGCATGTGCAAAATTGCAAGAACAAGGGCCTAGCGTGTGCAAAATAGCAAGAACAAGGGCCTAGCGTGTGCAAAATAAAAGAACAAGGGCCTAGCGTGTGCAAAATTGCAAGAACAAGGGCCTAGCGTGTGCAAAATTGCAAGAACAAGGGCCTAGCGAGTGCAAAATAGCAAGAGCAAGGGCCTAGCATGTGCAAAAAATCAAGAACAAGGGCCTAGCGTTCGCGAAATAGCAAGAATAAGGGCCTAGCGTGTGCAAAATAAAAAGAACAAGGGTCTAGCATGTGCAAAATTGCAAGAACAAGGGCCTAGCGTGTGCAAAATAAAAAGAACAAGGGCATAGCGTGTGCAAAATAGCAAGAACAAGGGCCTAGTGTGTGCAAAATAAAAAGAACTAGGGCCTAGCGTGTGGAAAATAAAAAGAACAAGGGCCTAGCGTGTGCAAAATTGAAAGAACAAGGGCCTAGCGTGTGCGAATCTGCAATCACAAAGGCCTAGCGAGTGCAAAATACCAAGAGCAAGGGCCTAGTGTGTGCAAAAAAAAAAAAGAACAAGGGTCTAGCATGTGCAAAATTGCAAGAACAAGGGCCGAGCGTGTGCAAAATAAAAAGAACTAGGGCATAGCGTATGCAAAATAGCAAGAACAAGGGCCTAGCATGTGCAAAATATAAAGAACAAGGGCCTAGCGTGTGCAAAATAAAAAGAACAAGGGCCTAGCGTGTGCAAAATAAAAAGAACAAGGGCCTAGCGTGTGCAAAATTGCAAGAACAACAGCCTAGCGAGTGCAAAATAGCAAGAGCAAGGGCCTAGCGTGTGCAAATAATCAAGAACAAGGGCCATTCGTTCGCGAAATAGCAAGAACAAGGGCCTAGCGTGTGCAAAATAAAAAGAACAAGGGTCTAGCATGTGCAAAATTGCAAAAACAAGGGCCTAGCGTGTGCAAAATAAAAAAGAACAAGGGCATAGCGTGTGCAAAATAGCAAGAACAAGGGCATAGCGTGTGCAAAATAAAAAGAACAAGGGCCTAGCGTGTGCAAAATAAAAAGAACAAGGGCCTAGCGTGTGCAAAATAAAAAAAACAAGGGCATAGCGTGTGCAAAATAAAAAGAACAAGGGCCTAGCGTGTGCAAAATAAAAAGAACAAGGGCTAGCGTGTGCAAAATTGCAGGAACAAGGGCCTAGCGTGTGCAAAATTGCAAGAACAAGGGCCTAGCGAGTGCAAAATAACAAGAGCAAGGGTCTAGCGTGTGCAAAAAATCAAGAACAAGGGCCTAGCATTCGCGAAATAGCAAGAGCAAGGGCCTAGCTTGTGCAAAATAAAAAGAACAAGGGTCTAGCATGTGAAAAATTGCAAGAACAAGGGCCTAGCGTGTGCAAAATAAAAAGAACAAGGGCATAGCGTGTGCAAAATAGCAAGAACAAGGGCCTAGCGTGTGCAAAATAAAAAGAACAAGGGCCTAGCGTGTGCAAAATAAAAAGAACAAGGGCCTAGCGTGTGCAAAATTGCAAGAACAAGGGCCTAGCGTGTGCAAAGTTGCAAGAACAAGGGCCTAGCGAGTGCAAAATAGCAAGAGCAAGGGCCTAGCGTGTGCAAAAAATCAAGAACAACGGCCTAGCGTTCGCGAAATAGCAAGAACAAGGGCCTAGTGTGTGCAAAATAAAAAGAACAAGGGTCTAGCATGTGCAAAATTGCAAGAACAAGGGCCTAGCGTGTGCAAAAAATCAAGAACAAGGGCCTAGCATTCGCGAAATAGCAAGAACAAGGGCCTAGCGTGTGCAAAATAAAAAGAACAAGGGTCTAGCATGTGCAAAATTGCAAGAACAAGGGCCTAGCATGTGCAAAAAAAAAAAGAACAAGGGCATAGCGTGTGAAAAATAGCAAGAACAAAGGCCTAGCGTGTGCAAAATAAAAAGAACAAGGGCCTAGCGTGTGCAAAATAAAAAGAACAAGGGCCTAGCGTGTGCAAAATTGCAAGAACAAGGGCCTAGCGAGTGCAAAATAGCAAGAGCAAGGGCCTAGCGTGTGCAAAAAATCAAGAACAACGGCCTAGCGTTCGCGAAATAGCAAGAACAAGGGCCTAGCGTGTGCAAAATAAAAAGAACAAGGGTCTAGCATGTGCAAAATTGCAAGAACAAGGGCCTACCGTGTGCAAAATAAAAAGAACAAGGGCATAGCGTGTGCAAAATAGCAAGAACAAGGGCCTAGCGTGTGCAAAATAAAAAGAACAAGGGCCTAGCGTGTGCAAAATAAAAAGAACAAGGGCCTAGCGTGTGCAAAATAAAAAGAACAAGGGCATAGCGTGTGCAAAATAAAAAGAACAAGGGCCTAGCATGTGCAAAAAAAAAAAGAACAAGGGCCTAGCGTGTGCAAAATTGCAAGAAAAAGGGCCTAGCGTGTGCAAAATTGCAAGAACAAGGGCCTAGCGAGTGCAAAAAAGCAAGAGCAAGGGCCTAGCGTGTGCAAAAAACCAAGAACAAGGGCCTAGCGTTCGCGAAATAGTTCTTGCAATTTTGCACCCGGTAGACCCTTCTTCTTGCAATTTTGCACACGCTAGGCCCTTGTTCTTGCTTTTTTGAACACGCTAGGCCCTTGCTCTTGCTATTTTGCACTTGCTAGGCCCTTGTTCTTGCAATTTTGCACACGCTAGACCCTTGTTCTTGCAATTTTGCACACGCTAGGCTCTTGTTCTTGCAATTTTGTACATGCTAGGCCCTTGTTCTTTTTATTTTGCACACGCTAGGCCCTTGTTCTTGCTATTTTGCACACGCTATGCCCCAGTTCTTTTTATCTTGCACACGCTAGGCCCTTGTTCTTGCAATTTTGCACATGCTAGACCCTTGTTCTTTTTATTTTGCACACACTAGGCCCTTGCTCTTGCTATTTTGCGAACGCTAGGCCCTTGTTCTTGATTTTTTGCACACGCTAGGCCCTTGCTCTTGCTATTTTGAACTTGCTAGGCCCTTGTTCTTGCAATTTTGCACACGCTAGGCACTTGTTCTTTCAGTTTTGCACACGCTAGGCCCTTGTTCTCTTTATTTTGCACACGCTAGGCCCTTGTTCTTTCTATTTTGCACACGCTAGACCCTTGTTGTTGCTATTTTGCACACGCTATGCCCTTGTTCTTTTTATTTTGCACACGCTAGGCCCTTCTTCTTGCAAATTTGCACATGCTAGACCCTTGTTCTTTTTATTTTGCACACGCTAGGCCCTTGTTCTTGCTCTTTTGCGAACGCTAGGCCCTTGTTCTTGATTTTTTGCACACGCTATGCCCTTGCTCTTGCTATTTTGCACTCGCTAGGCCCTTGTTCTTTTTATTTTGCACAGGCTAGGCCCTTGTTCTTGCAATTTTGCACACACTAGGCCCTTGTTCTTTTTATTTTGCACACGCTATGCCCTTGTTCTTTTTATTTTGCTCACGCTAGGCCCATGTTCTTGCTACTTTGCACACGCTATGCCCTTGTTCTTTTTATTTTGCACACGCTAGGCCCTTATTCTTGCAATTTTGCACATGCTAGACCCTTGTTCTTTTTTTTTTGCACACGCTAGGCCCTTGTTCTTGCTATTTCGCGAACGCTAGGCCCTTGTTCTTGATTTTTTGCACACGCTAGGCCCTTGCTCTTGCTATTTTGCACTCGCTAGGCCCTTGTTCTTGCAATTTTGCACACGCTAGGCCCTTGTTCTTGCTATTTTGCATACGCTAGGCCCTTGTTCTTTTTATTTTGCACACGCTAGGCCCTTGTTCTTTTTTTTTTGCAGTGAAGGGCCCTTGTTCTTGCTATTTTGCATACGCTAGGCCCTTGTTCTTTTTATTTTGCACACGCTAGGCCCTTGTTCTTTTTATTTTGCATAGCCGCTCAGCGCGACTACGAGCTTCACTCTCTCGACTTCAGCACTGCGTTCCTGCAGGGTAGCCTGCACGAGGAGATCTGGCTGCGCCGTCCACCTGGCTTCACTGGGACTTTCCCTCCTGGCACCCAGTGGAGCCTCCGACGGCCAGTCTACGGTCTCCGCCAGGCACCGCGTGAGTGGCACGACACACTGAGGACTACGCTTGCGGCTCTTGGGTTTGCTGCTTCTACTGCTAACCCGTCGCTGTTTCTTCGCACCGACACTTCACTGCCGCCGTTCTACATCTCTCGTGTACGTCGACAACTTGGTCTTTGCCACAGCGGACACTGCTGGACTCACCTACGTGAAGTCCGAGCTGCTGAAGAGACACACGTGCACAGACCTGGGTGAACTGCGCAGCTACCTTGGCTTGCAGATCACTCGGGACAGAGCACGCCGCACCATTACCTTGACTCAGTCACACATGGTGCAGCAGGTCCTTCAGCGCTTCGGCTTCACGTACTCCTCGCCTCAGGCTACTCCTCTGTCTACTCGCCACTCGCTCTCAGCTCTGCCTAGGCCCTTGCTCTTGCTATTTTGCAATCGCTAGGCCCTTGTTCTTGCAATTTTGCACACGCTAGGCCCTTGTTCTTGCAATTTTGTACACGCTAGGCCCTTGATCTTTTTATTTTGCACACGCTAGGCCTTTGTTCTTTTTATTTTGCACACGCTAGGCCCTTGTTCTTGCTATTTTGCATACGCTATGCCCTAGTTCTTTTTATTTTGCACACGCTAGGCCCTTGTTCTTGCAATTTTGCACATGCTATACCCTTTTTCTTTTTATTTTGCACACACTAGGCCCTTGCTCTTGCTATTTCGCGAACGCTGGGCCCTTGTTCTTGATTTTTTGCACACGCTAGGCCCTTGCTCTTGCTATTTTGCACTCGCTAGGCCCTTGTTCTTGCAATTTTGCACACGCTAGGCCCTTGTTCTTGCAATTTTGCAAACGCTAGGCCCTTGTTCTTTTTATTTTGCACACGCTAGGCCCTTGTTCTTTTTATTTTGCACACGCTAGGCCCTTGTTCTTGCAATTTTGCACATGCTAGACCCTTGTTCTTTTTATTTTGCACACGCTAGGCCCTTGTTCTTGCTATTTCGCGAACGCTAGGCCCTTGTTCTTGATTTTTTGCACACGCTAAGCCCTTGCTCTTGCTATTTTGCACTCGCTAGGCCCTTGTTCTTGCAATTTTGCACACGCTAGGCCCTTGTTCTTGCAATTTTGCACACGCTAGGCCCTTGCTCTTTTTATTTTGCATACGCTAGGCCTTTGTTCTTTTTATTTTGCACACGCTAGGCCCTTGTTCTTGCTATTTTGCATACGCTATGCCCTAGTTCTTTTTATTTTGCACACGCTAGGCCCTTGTTCTTGCAATTTTGCACATGCTATACCCTTTTTCTTTTTATTTTGCACACACTAGGCCCTTGCTCTTGCTATTTCGCGAACGCTGGGCCCTTGTTCTTGATTTTTTGCACACGCTAGGCCCTTGCTCTTGCTATTTTGCACTCGCTAGGCCCTTGTTCTTGCAATTTTGCACACGCTAGGCCCTTGTTCTTGCAATTTTGCAAACGCTAGGCCCTTGTTCTTTTTATTTTGCACACGCTAGGCCCTTGTTCTTTTATTTTGCACACGCTAGGCCCTTGTTCTTGCAATTTTGCACATGCTAGACCCTTGTTCTTTTTATTTTGCACACGCTAGGCCCTTGTTCTTGCTATTTCGCGAACGCTAGGCCCTTGTTCTTGATTTTTTGCACACGCTAAGCCCTTGCTCTTGCTATTTTGCACTCGCTAGGCCCTTGTTCTTGCAATTTTGCACACGCTAGGCCCTTGTTCTTGCAATTTTGCACACGCTAGGCCCTTGTTCTTTTTATTTTGCATACGCTAGGCCCTTGTTCTTTTTATTTTGCACACGCTAGGCCCTTGTTCTTGCTATTTTGCAGACGCTATGCCCTTGTTCTTTTCATTTTGCACACGCTAGGCCCTTGTTCTTGCAATTTTGCACATGCTAGACCCTTGTTCTTTTTATTTTGCACACGCTAGGCCGTTGTTCTTTTTATTTTGCACACGCTAGGCCCTTGTTCTTGCAATTTTGCACATGCTAGACCCTTGTTCTTTTTATTTTGCACACGCTAGGCCCTTGTTCTTGCAATTTTGCACACGCTAGGCCCTTGTTTTTGCAATTTTGCACACGCTAGGCCCTTGTTCTTGCAATTTTGCACACGCTAGGCCCTTGTTCTTTTTATTTTGCACACGCTAGGCACTTGTTCTTTTTATTTTGCACACGCTAGGCCCTTGTTCTTTCTATTTTGCACACGCTATGCCCTTGTTCTTTTCATTTTGCACACGCTAGGCCCTTGTTCTTGCAATTTTGCACATGCTAGACCCTTGTTCTTTTTATTTTGCACACGCTAGGCCCTTGTTCTTGATTTTTTGCACACGCTAGGCCCTTGCTCTTGCTATTTTGCAATCGCTAGGCCCTTGTTCTTGCAATTTTGCACACGCTAGGCCCTTGTTCTTTCAATTTTGCACACGCTAGGCCCTTGTTCTTCTTATTTTGCACACGCTAGGCCCTTGTGCTTTTTATTTTGCACACGCTAGGCCCTTGTTCTTGCTATTTCGCGAACGCTAGGCCCTTGTTCTTGATTTTTTGCACACGCTAGGCCCTTGCTCTTGCTATTTTGCAATCGCTAGGCCCTTGTTCTTGCAATTTTGCACACGCTAGGCCCTTGTTCTTTCAATTTTGCACACGCTAGGCCCTTGTTCTTCTTATTTTGCACACGCTAGGCCCTTGTGCTTTCTATTTTGCACACGCTAGGCCCTTGTTCTTGCTATTTTGCATACACTATGCCCTAGTTCTTTTTTTTTTGCACACGCTAGGCCCTTGTTCTTGCAATTTTGCACATGCTATACCCTTGTTCTTTTTTATTTTGCACACACTAGGCCCTTGCTCTTGCTATTTCGCGAACGCTAGCCCCTTGTTCTTGTTTTTTTGCACACGCTAGGCCCTTGCTCTTGCTATTTTGCACTCGCTAGGCCCTTGTTCTTGCAATTTTGCACACGCTAGGCCCTTGTTCTTTTTATTTTGCACACGCTAGGCCCTTGTTCTTTTTATTTTGCACACGCTAGGCCCTTGTTCTTGCTATTTTGCACACGCTAGGCCCTTGTTCTTGCAATTTTGCACATGCTAGACCCTTGTTCTTTTTATTTTGCACACGCTAGGCCCTTGTTCTTGCTATTTCCCGAACGCTAGGCCCTTGTTCTTGATTTTTTGCACACGCTAGGCCCTTGCTCTTGCTATTTTGCACTCGCTAGGCCCTTGTTCTTGCAATTTTGCACACGCTAGGCCCTTGTTCTTGCAATTGTGCACACGCTAGGCCCTTGTTCTTTTTGTTTTGCACACGCTAGGCCCTTGTTCTTTTTATTTTGCACACTCTAGGCCCTTGTTCTTGCACTTTTGCACATGCTAGACCCTTGTTCTTTTTATTTTGCACACGCTAGGCCCTTGTTCTTGCTATTTCGCGAACGCTAGGCCCTTGTTCTTGATTTTTTTGCACACGCTAGGCCCTTGCTCTTGCTATTTTGCACTCGCTAGGCCCTTGTTCTTGCAATTTTGCACACGCTAGGCCCTTGTTCTTGCAATTTTGTACACGTTAGGCCCTTGTTCTTTTTATTCTGCATACGCTAGGCCCTTGTTCTTTTTATTTTGCACACGCTAGGCCCTTGTTCTTGCTATTTTGCACACGCTATGCCCTTGTTCTTTTTATTTTGCACACGCTAGGCCCTAGTTCTTGCAATTTTGCACATGCTAGACCCTTGTTCTTTTTATTTTGCACACGCTAGGCCCTTGTTCTTGCTATTTCGCGAACGCTAGGCCCTTGTTCTTGATTTTTTGCACACGCTAGGCCCTTGCTCTTGCTATTTTGCACACGCTAGGCCCTTGTTCTTGCAATTTTGCACACGCTAGGCCCTTGTTCTTTTTATTTTGCATACGCTAGGCCCTTGTTCTTTTTATTTTGCACAGGCTAGGCCCTTGTTCTTGCTATTTTGCACACGCTATGCCCTTGTTCTTTTTATTTTGCACACGCTAGGCCCTTGTTCTTGCAATTTTGCACATGCTAGACCCTTGTTCTTTTTATTTTGCACACGCTAGGCCCTTGTTCTTGCTATTTCGCGAACGCTAGGCCCTTGTTTTTGATTTTTTGCACACGCTATGCCCTTGCGCTTGCTATTTTGCAATCGCTAGGCCCTTGTTCTTGCAATTTTGCACACGCTACGCCCTTGTTCTTGCAATTTTGCACACGCTAGGCCCTTGTTCTTCTTATTTTGCACACGCTAGGCCCTTGTTCTTTTTATTTTGCACACGCTAGGCCCTTGTTCTTTTTAGTTTGCCCATGCAATGCCCTTGTTCTTTTTATTTTGCACACGCTAGGCCCTTGTTCTTTTTATTTTGCACACGCTAGGCCCTTGTTCTTGCTATTTTGCACACGCTATGCCCTTGTTCTTTTTTTTTTTGCACACGATAGGCCCTTGTTCTTGCAATTTTGCACATGCTAGACCCTTGTTCTTTTTATTTTGCACACGCTAGGCCCTTGTTCTTTTTATTTTGCACACGCTAGGCCCTTGATAGTTTTATTTTGCACACGCTAGGCCCTTGTTCTTGCTATTTTGCACACGCTATGCCCTTGTTCTTTTTATTTTGCACACGCTAGGCCCTTGTTCTTTTTATTTTGCACATACTAGGCCCTTGTTCTTTTTATTTTGCACACGCTAGGCCCTTGTTCTTGCTATTTTGCACACGCTATGCCCTTGTTCTTTTTATTTTGCACACGCTAGGCCCTTGTTCTTGCAACTTTGCACATGCTAGACCCTTGTTCTTTTTATTTTGCACACGCTAGGCCCTTGTTCTTGCTATTTCGCGAACGCTAGGCCCTTGTTCTTTTTATTTTGCACACGCTAGGCCCTTGTTCTTTTTATTTTGCACACGCTAGGCCCTTGTTCTCGCTATTTCGCGAACGCTAGGCCCTTGTTATTTTTATTTTGCACATGCTAGGCCCTTGCTCTTGCTATTTTGCACATGCTATACCCTTGTTCTTTTCATTTTGCACACACTAGGCCCTTGCTCTTGCTATTTCGCGAACGCTAGGCCCTTGTTCTTGCTATTTCGCGAACGCTAGGCCCTTGTTCTTGATTTTTTGCACACGCTAGGCCCTTGCTCTTGCTATTTTGCACTCGCTAGGCCCTTGTTCTTGCAATTTTGCACACGCTAGGCCCTTGTTCTTGCTATTTTGCGAACGCTAGGCCCTTGTTCTTGATTTTTTGCACACGCTAGGCCCTTGCTCTTGCTATTTTGCAATCGCTAGGCCCTTGTTCTTGCAATTTTGCACACGCTAGGCCCTTGTTCTTGCAATTTTGCACACGCTAGGCCCTTGCTCTTTTTATTTTGCACACGCTAGGCCCTTGTTCTTTTTATTTTGCACACGCTATGCCCTTGTTCTTTTTATTTTGCACACGCTAGGCCCTTGTTCTTTTTACTTTGCACACGCTAGGCCCTTGTTCTTGCTTTTTCGCACACGCCATGCCCTTATTCTTTTTTTTTTGCACACGCTAGGCCCTTGTTCTTGCAATTTTGCACATGCTAGACCCTTGTTCTTTTTATTTTGCACACGCTAGGCCCTTGTTCTTGCAATTTTGCACATGCTAGACCCTTGTTCCCGCTATTTCGCGAACGCTAAGCCCTTGTTCGTGACTTTTTGCACACGCTAGGCCCTTGCTCTTGCTATTTTGCACTCGCTAGGCCCTTTTTCTTGCAATTTTGCACACACTAGGCCCTTGTTCTTTTTATTTTGCACACGCTAGGCCCTTGTTCTTTTTATTTTGCACACGCTAGGCCCTTGTTTTTTTTATTTTGCACACGCTAGGCCCTTGTTCTTGCTATTTTGCATACGTTATGCCCTAGTTCTTTTTATTTTGCACACGCTAGGCCCTTGTTCTTGCATATTTGCACATGCTATACCCTTGTTCTTTTCATTTTGCACACACTAGGCCCTTGCTCTTGCTATTTCGCGAACGCTAGGCCCTTGTTCTTGATTTTTTGCACACGCTAGGCCCTTGCTCTTGCTATTTTGCACTCGCTAGGCCCTTGTTCTTGCAATTTTGCACACGCTAGGCCCTTGTTCTTTCAATTTTGCACACGCTAGGCCCTTGTTCTTTTTATTTTGCAAACGCTAGGCCCTTGTTCTTTTTATTTTGCACACGGTAGGCCCTTGTTCTTGCTATTTTGCACACGCTATGCCCTTGTTCTTTTTATTTTGCACACGCTAGGCCCTTGTTCTTTTTATTTTGCACACGCTAGGCCCTTGTTCTCGCTATTTCGCAAACTCTAGGCCCTTGTACTTTTTATTTTGCACACGCTAGGCCCTTGCTCTTGCTATTTTGCACATGCTATACCCTTGTTCTTTTGATTTTGCACACACTAGGCCCTTGCTCTTGCTATTTTCGCGAACGCTAGGCCCTTGTTCTTGATTGTTTGCACACGATAGGCCCTTGCTCTTGCTATTTTGCACTCGCTAGGCCCTTGTTCTTGCAATTTTGCACACGCTAGGCCCTTGTTCTTTCAATTTTGCACACGCTAGGCCCTTGTTCTTTTTATTTTGCACATGCTAGGCCCTTGTTCTTTTTATTTTGCACACGCTAGGCCCTTGTTCTTGCTATTTTGCACACGCTATGCCCTTGTTCTTTTTATTTTGCACACGCTAGGCCCTTGTTCTTGCAATTTTGCACATGCTAGACCCTTGTTCTTTTTATTTTGCACACGCTAGGCCCTTGATCTTGCTATTTCGCGAATGCTAGGCCCTTGTTCTTGATTTTTTGCACACGCTAGGCCCTTGCCCTTGCTATTTTGCACTCGCTAGGCCCTTGTTCTTGCAATTTTGCACACGCTAGGCCCTTGTTCTTGCAGTTTTGCACACGCTAGGCCCTTGTTCTTTTTATTTTGCACACGCTAGGCCCTTGTTCTTTTTATTTTGCACACGCTAGGCCCTTGTTCTTGCTATTTTGCACACACTATGCCCTTGTTCTTTTTATTTTGCACACGCTAGGCCCTTGTTCTTGCAACTTTGCACATGCTAGACCCTTGTTCTTTTATTTTGCACACGCTAGGCCCTTGTTCTTGCTATTTCGCGAACGCTAGGCCCTTGTTCTTTTTATTTTGCACACGCTAGGCCCTTGTTCTTTTTATTTTGCACACGCTAGGCCCTTGTTTTCGCTATTTCGCGAACGCTAGGCCCTTGTTCTTTTTATTTTGCACACGCTAGGCCCTTGCTCTTGCTATTTTGCGCTCGCTAGGCCCTTGTTCTTGCAATTTTGCACACGCTAGGCCCTTGTTCTTGCAATTTTGCACACGCTAGGCCCTTGTTCTTTTTATTTTGCACACGCTAGGCCCTTGTTCTTTTTATTTTGCACACGCTAGGCCCTTGTTCTTGCTATTTTGCACACGCTATGCTCTTGTTCTTTTTATTTTGCACACGCTATGCCCTTGTTCTTTTTATTTTGCACACGCTAGGCCCTTGTTCTTTTTATTTTGCACACGCTAGGCCCTTGTTCTTGCTATTTTGCACACGCTATGCTCTTGTTCTTTTTATTTTGCACACGCTATGCCCTTGTTCTTTTTATTTTGCACACGCTAGGCCCTTTTTCTTTTTATTTTGCACACGCTAGGCCCTTGTTCTTGCTATTTTGCACACGCTATGCCCTTGTTCTTTTTATTTAGCACACGCTAGGCCCTTGTTCTTGCAACTTTGCACATGCTAGACCCTTGTTCTTTTTATTTTGCACACGCTAGGCCCTTGTTCTTGCTATTTTGCACAAGCTATGCCCTTGTTCTTGCAATTTTGCACACGCTAGGCCCATGTTCTTGCAACTTTGCACATGCTAGACCCTTGTTCTTTTTATTTTGCACACGCTAGGCCCTTGTTCTTGCTATTTCGTGAACGCTAGGCCCTTGTTCTTTTTATTTTGCACATGCTAGGCCCTTGTTCTTTTTATTTTGCACACGCTAGGCTCTTGTTCTTGCTATTTTGCACACGCTATGCCCTTGTTCTTTTTATTTTGCACACGCTAGGCCCTTGTTCTTGCAACTTTGCAGATGCTAGACCCTTGTTCTTTTTATTTTGCACACGCTAGGCCCTTGTTCTTGCTATTTCGCGAACGCTAGGCCCTTGTTCTTTTATTTTGCACACGCTAGGCCCTTGTTCTTTTTATTTTGCACACGCTGGGCCCTTGTTCTTGCAATTTTGCATATGCTAGACCCTTGTTCTTTTTTTTTTTGCACACGCTAGGCCCTTGCTCTTGCTATTTCGCGAATGCTAGACCCTTGTTCTTGATTTTTTGCGAACGCTAGGCCCTTGCTCTTGCTATTTTGCACTCGCTAGGCCCCTATTCTTGCAATTTTGCACACGCTAGGCCCTTGTTCTTGCAATTTTGCACACGCTAGGCCCTTGTTCTTTTTATTTTTCACACGCTAGGCCCTTGTTCTTTTTATTTTGCACATGCTAGGCCCTTGTTCTTTTTATTTTGCACACGTTAGGCCCTTGTTCTTGCTATTTTGCTCATGCTAGGCCCTTGTTCTTGCAATTTTGCACACGCTAGGCCCTTTTTCTTTTTATTTTGCACACGCTAGGCCCTTGTTCTTTTTATTTTGCACATGCTATGCCCTTGTTCTTTTTATTTTGCACACGCTAGGCCCTTGTTCTTTTTATTTTGCACATGCTAGGCCCTTGTTCTTGCTATTTTGCACACGCTATGCCCTTGTTCTTTTTTTTTTTGCCCACGCTAGGCCCTTGTTCTTGCAATTTTGCACATGCTAGACCCTTGTTCTTTTTATTTTGCACACGCTAGGCCCTTGTTCTTTTTATTTTGCACACGCTAGGCCCTTGTTCTTGCTATTTTGCATACGCTATGCCCTAGTTCTTTTATTTTGCACACGCTAGGCCCTTGTTCTTGCAATTTTGCTCACGCTAGGCCCTTGTTCTTTCAATTTTGAACACGCTAGGCCCTTGTTCTTTTTATTTTGCACACGCTAGGCCCTTGTTCTTTTTATTTTGCACACGCTAGGCCCTTGTTCTTGCTTTTTTGCACACGCTATGCCCTTGTTCTTTTTATTTTGCACACGCTAGGCCCTTGTTCTTGCAATTTTGCACATGCTAGACCCTTTGTTCTTTTTATTTTGCACACGCTAGGCCCTTGTTCATTTTATTTTGCACACGCTAGGCCCTTGTTCTTGCTATTTTGCACATGCTAGACCCTTGTTCTTTTTATTTTGCACATGCTAGGCCCTTGTTCTTGCTATTTCGCAAACGCAGGGCCCTTGTTCTTGATTTTTTGCACACGCTAGGCCCTTGCTCTTGCTATTTTGCACTCGCTAGGCCCTTGTTCTTGCAATTTTGCACACGCTAGGCCCTTGTTTTTGCTATTTTTGCATACGCTAGGCCCTTGTTCTTTTTATTTTGCACACGCTAGGCCCTTGTTCTTTTTATTTTGCACACGCTAGGCCCTTGTTCTTGGTACTTTGCACACACTATGCCCTTGTTCTTTTTATTTTGAACGCACTAGGCCCTTGTTCTTGCAATTTTGCACATGCTAGACCCTTGTTTTTTTTTTTTTGCACACGCTAGGCCCTTGTTCTTGCATTTTTGCACATGCTAGACCCTTGTTCCTTTTATTTTGCACACGCTAGGCCCTTGTTCATTTTATTTTGCACACGCTAGGCCCTTGTTCTTGCTATTTGCACATGCTAGACCCTTGTTCTTTTTATTTTGCACATGCTAGGCCCTTTTTCTTGCTATTTCGCAAACGCAGGGCCCTTGTTCTTGATTTTTTTGCACACGCTAGGCCCTTGCTCTTGCTATTTTGCACTCGCTAGGCCCTTGTTCTTGCAATTTTGCACACGCTAGGCCCTTGTTCTTGCTATTTTGCATACGCTAGGCCCTTGTTCTTTTAGTTTTGCACACGCTAGGCCCTTGTTCTTTTTATTTTGCACACGCTAGGCCCTTGTTCTTGGTACTTTGCACACGCTATGCCCTTGTTCTTTTTATTTTGAACGCACTAGGCCCTTGTTCTTGCAATTTTGCACATGCTAGCCCCTTGTTCTTTTTATTTTGCACACGCTAGGCCCTTGTTCTTGCTATTTTGCGAACGCTAGGCCCTTGTTCTTGATTTTTTTTGCACACGCTAGGCCCTTGCTCTTGCTATTTTGCACTCGCTAGGCCCTTGTTCTTGCAATTTTGCATACGCTAGGCCCTTGTTCTTGCAATTCTGCACAAGCTAGGCCCTTGTTATTTTATTTTTTGCATACGCTAGGCCCTTGTTCTTTTTATTTTGCATGCGCTAGGCCCTTGTTCTTTTTATTTTGCACACGCTAGGCCCTTGTTCTTTTTATTTTGCACACGCTGGGCCCTTGTTCTTGCAATTTTGCATATGCTAGACCCTTGTTCTTTTTATTTTGCACACGCTAGGCCCTTGCTCTTGCTATTTCGCGAACGCTAGACCCTTGTTCTTGATTTTTTTGCGCACGCTATGCCCTTGCTCTTGCTATTTTGCACTCGCTAGGCCCCTGTTCTTGCAATTTTGCACACGCTAGGCCCTTGTTCTTGCAATTTTTGCATACGCTAGGCCCTTGTTCTTTTTATTTTTCACACGCTAGGCCCTTGTTCTTTTTATTTTGCACATGCTAGGCCCTTGTTCTCTTTATTTTGCACACGTTAGGCCCTTGTTCTTGCTATTTTGCTCATGCTAGGCCCTTGTTCTTGCAATTTTGCACACGCTAGGCCCTTGTTCTTTTTATTTTGCACACGCTAGGCCCTTGTTCTTTTTATTTTGCACACGCTATGCCCTTGTTCTTTTTATTTTGCACACGCTAGGCCCTTGTTCTTTTTATTTTGCACACGTTAGGCCCCCTTGTTCTTGCTATTTTGCACACGCTAGGCCTTGTTCTTGCTATTTTACGAACGCTAGGCCCTTGTTCTTGATTTTTTGCACACGCTAGGCCCTTGTTCTTGCTATTTTGCACATGCTATGCCCTAGTTCTTTTTATTTTGCACACGCTAGGCCCTTGTTCTTTTTATTTTGCACACGCTAGGCCCTTGTTCTTGCTATTTTGCACACGCTATGCCCTTGTTCTTTTTTTTTTGTGCACACGCTAGGCCCTTGTTCTTGCAATTTTTCACATGCTAGACCCTTGTTCTTTTTATTTTGCACACGCTAGGCCCTTGTTCTTTTATTTTGCACACGCTAGGCCCTTGTTCTTGCTATTTGCATACGCTATGCCCTAGTTCTTTTATTTTGCACACGCTAGGCCCTTGTTCTTGCAATTTTTGCACACGCTAGGCCCTTGTTCTTTCAATTTTGAACACGCTAGGCCCTTGTTCTTTTGTTTTTGCACACGCTAGGCCCTTGTTCTTTCTATTTTGCACACGCTAGGCCCTTGTTCTTGCTTTTTTTGCACACGCTATGCCCTTGTTCTTTTATTTTGCACACGCTAGGCCCTTGTTCTTGCAATTTTGCACATGCTAGACCCTTGTTCTTTTTATTTTGCACACGCTAGGCCCTTGTTCTTTTTATTTTGCACACGCTAGGCCCTTGTTCTTGCTATTTTGCACATGCTAGACCCCTGTTCTTTTAATTTTGCACACGCTAGGCCCTGTTCTTGCTATTTCGCGAATGCTAGGCCCTTGTTCTTGATTTTTTGCACACGCTAGGCCCTTTGCTCTTGCTATTTTGCACTCGCTAGGCCCTTGCTCTTGCTATTTTGCACTCGCTAGGCCCTTGTTCTTGAAATTTTGCACACGCTAGGCCCTTGTTCTTTCAATTTGAACACGCTAGGCCCTTGTTCATTTTATTTTGCACACGCTAGGCCCTTGTTCTTTCTATTTTGCACACGCTAGGCCCTTGTTCTTGCTTTTTTTGCACAGGCTATGCCCTTGTTCTTTTTATTTTGCACACGCTAGGCCCTTGTTCTTGCAATTTTGCACATGCTAGACCCTTGTTCTTTTTATTTTGCACACACTAGGCCCTTGTTCTTTTTATTTTGCACACGCTAGGCCCTTGTTCTTGCTATTTTGCACACGCTATGCCCTTGTTCTTTATTTTTTTGCACACGCTAGGCCCTTGTTCTTGCTATTTTGCACATGCTAGACCCCTATTCTTTTAATTTTGCACATGCTAGGCCCTTGTTCTTGCTATTTCGGGAACGCTAGGCCCTTGTTCTTGATTTTTTGCATACGCTAGGCCCTTGTTCTTGCAATTTTGCACATGCTAGACCCTTGTTCTTTTTATTTTGCACACGCTAGGCCCTTGTTCTTGCTATTTCGCGAACGCTAGGCCCTTGTTCTTGATTTTTTTGCACACGCTAGGCCCTTGTTCTTGCTATTTTGCACTCGCTAGGCCCTTGTTCTTGCAATTTTGCACATGCTAGACCCTTGTTGTTTTTATTTTGCACACGCTAGGCCCTTGTTCTTGCTATTTCGCGAACGCTAGGCCCTTGTTCTTGATTTTTTTTGCACACGCTAGGCCCTTGCTCTTGCTATTTTGCACTCGCTAGGCCCTTGTTCTTGCAATTTTGCACACGCTAGCCCCTTGTTCTTGTTTTTTTTGCACACGCTAGGCCCTTGCTCTTGCTATTTTGCACTCGCTAGGCCCTTGTTCTTGCAATTTTGCACACGCTAGGCCCTTGTTCTTTTATTTTTGCACACGCTAGGCCCTTGTTCTTTTTATTTTGCACACGCTAGGCCCTTGTTCTTGCTATTTTGCACACGCTAGGCCTTGTTCTTGCAATTTTGCACATGCTAGACCCTTGTTCTTTTTATTTTGCACACGCTAGGCCCTTGTTCTTGCTATTTCCCGAACGCTAGGCCCTTGTTCTTGATTTTTTGCACACGCTAGGCCCTGCTCTTGCTATTTTGCACTCGCTAGGCCCTTGTTCTTGCAATTTGCACACGCTAGGCCCTTGTTCTTGCAATTGTGCACACGCTAGGCCCTTGTTCTTTTTGTTTTGCACACGCTAGGCCCTTGTTCTTTTTATTTTGCACACTCTAGGCCCTTGTTCTTGCACTTTTGCACATGCTAGACCCTTGTTCTTTTTATTTTGCACACGCTAGGCCCTTGTTCTTGCTATTTCGCGAACGCTAGGCCCTTGTTCTTGATTTTTTGCACACGCTAGGCCCTTGCCTTGCTATTTTGCACTCGCTAGGCCCTTGTTCTTGCAATTTTGCACACGCTAGGCCCTTGTTCTTGCAATTTTTGTACACGTTAGGCCCTTGTTCTTTTTATTCTGCATACGCTAGGCCCTTGTTCTTTTTATTTTGCACACGCTAGGCCCTTGTTCTTGCTATTTTGCACACGCTATGCCCTTGTTCTTTTTATTTTGCACACGCTAGGCCCTAGTTCTTGCAATTTTGCACATGCTAGACCCTTGTTCTTTTTATTTTGCACACGCTAGGCCCTTGTTCTTGCTATTTCGCGAACGCTAGGCCCTTGTTCTTGATTTTTTGCACACGCTAGGCCCTTGCTCTTGCTATTTTGCACACGCTAGGCCCTTGTTCTTGCAATTTTGCACACGCTAGGCCCTTGTTCTTTTTATTTTGCATACGCTAGGCCCTTGTTCTTTTTATTTTTGCACAGGCTAGGCCCTTGTTCTTGCTATTTTGCACACGCTATGCCCTTGTTCTTTTTATTTTGCACACGCTAGGCCCTTGTTCTTGCAATTTTGCACATGCTAGACCCTTTGTTCTTTTTATTTTGCACACGCTAGGCCCTTGTTCTTGCTATTTCGCGAACGCTAGGCCCTTGTTTTTGATTTTTTGCACACGCTATGCCCTTGCGCTTGCTATTTTGCAATCGCTAGCCCTTGTTCTTGCAATTTTGCACACGCTACGCCCTTGTTCTTGCAATTTTGCACACCTAGGCCCTTGTTCTTCTTATTTTGCACACGCTAGGCCCTTGTTCTTTTTATTTTGCACACGCTAGGCCCTTGTTCTTTTTAGTTTGCCCATGCAATCCCTTGTTCTTTTTATTTTG
>CANXME010001263.1:0-43652 GCA_948144175.1 Closterium sp. NIES-65
CTCAAGAAGCAGGGGCATCCAGAGGAGCTGACCACGGCTTACACCCCACAGTCCAACGGTGTAGGCAGAACGGGCGAACTCGGACAATTCTGGAGACAGCTAGGGCGCTGCTCATAGAATCTGGCTGGGCAACTCCATGTGGCCCCATGCTGTTCGGCACGCTAACCGTCGCTAGGAACAGGGTACTCACAAAGGGTTGGGATGACTCGTGGGTGCCGTTGGAGAGGTGGCTTGGGAGGAAGCCGCCGGTGGACATGCTGAGGGTGTTCGGGGTTGCAATGGCAGTCGCCCACGTTCCCAAGACCTACCGCAGTAAGTTGGGGGCGAGTGCAATCTGGTGTGTGCATTTGGGGCTGGCAGCTGAGAGCAAGGGATGGCTGCTGTGGGAGCCTTCCAAGGGTGTGTTGTTTGACAGCAGGGATGTGAAGTTTGTTGAGGCATGATGTATGGGAGCTGGGAGAACAGCCGGAGGCCAGGGTGTCCCAGCAGATGGAGCAGATTACCATGCAGCTGGACCTGACTCCTAGTGTGTGGGAGGAGGGAGAGGAGGCAGCTGCAGAGGGTGGTGATAAAGAGAAGGTGCAGGAGGCACCTGCTGGTGGAGGTGATGGTGTGAGATTAGCGGTAGCACTAGTGGAGCTGCTGGATCCGAGGGAAGGAGAGCAGCAGCAGGGGGAAAACTAAGAAGCCGAAGGGTGTTATTATGAAGGGATGGGAGACACCCGTCTCCAGGCCAGGACGTACCCGTATGGCTACTAAGAAGCTGACTGCAGGAGCTGATGTAGCGGAGCAGCAGCTTGGGACCGAGGAGGCATTGCTGATTCTACCGCATGGCTATGACCCGGATGAGGAGGATCAACCTGCGTACTGTTTTCTTGCCCCTGCACCAGAGGAACCAGCTAGCATGGAGGAGGCATTAGCTGGACCAGATAGGGACAAATGGCTAGCTTCCAGGGATGCTGAGTACCAGAGCCTGCTGGAGAATGGGACTTGGGAACTAGTGGTGCTGCCTGAGGGAAAGAAAGCGGTACAATGCAAGTGGGTGCTAAGGATCAAGACTGACGACAAGGGGCAGGTCACCATCTACAAGAGTAGGTTGGTGGCTAAGGGGTTTATGCAGAAGGAGAAGCGGGACTTCAATGAGATCTTTGCTCCCACTGCCAAACCCCCTACCCTTCGTGTCTTGTTGGCAGATGCAGCCGTTAGTGGAAAGTTCATTATCCAGATGGACATATCAACGGCATTTCTCAACGGGATTTTAGAGGAGGAGGTGTTCATGACGCAGCCACCTGGGTATGAGGATGGTACGGGCAGGGTGTGCAAGCTGAAAAAGTCCATCTACGGCTTGAAGCAGGCGCCACGCTGCTGGTACCAGAAGTTGGCAGCTGTTTTAGAGGAGATGGGATTCAGGACCAGCAGCTGTGATGAGAGCCTCTTTCTCAAGGGGGAGGGGGAGAAGCTGGTGCTGTTTCTGGTCTATGTGGACGACATTCTTCTCTTTAGCAGCAGCATGAAGGAGATCCAGAAGGTGCAGCAGCAGCTGATGGAGAACTTCAAGTGCAAGAACCTTGGGGAGGTAAAGTACTACCTCGGGATGCACGTGGAGAGGGATCTGGATCACAGGTGGTTGAAGCTGCACCAGGAGAAGTTCATCAAGGAGCTTGGGGAGAAGTACGGAATTGAGAATGAGCGCAAGGTTGCAACTCCCCTGCCAGCAGAATTCAAGCTTGTGAAAGCTGCAGAGGATGAAGGGGTTGAAGCCGAGGAGCAGCAGCAATTTCAGTCCTTGGTGGGCAGCCTCTTGTATGCAGCAGTTCACACGAGACCCGACATCTCTTTCTCGGTTGGGCAGCTGGCTAGGGTAGTGCAGAATCCATCAGAGGAGCAGGTGGATGCAGCTGAGCGTGTGGTGAAGTATCTGAACTCTCACCCAAGCATTGGAGTTCAATACTCCGCATCTGCACAGGTGAAGCAGAAAGGGGTTGAGGTGCTGAAAGAGAAGGGGGAGAGGCTTGGAGAAGGCAAGCTTTTTCTCACTTGCTTTACTGATGCTACGTGGGCCTCTGAGAAGGAGGATTCCTCATCTGTGGGAGGATACATCTGCGTAGTTGGGGAGGACCGGTTAGTTGGAGGTCAAAGAAGCAGACGGAGACAGCACTCTCTTCCGTGGAATCAGAGTACATGGCGATGTTCCATGGGGTGAAGGAGGTGATTTGGCTGAGGAGGCTGTTGGAGGAGATTGGCAGGAGCAAAAGGTTGCTACGCCGCTGTTTTGTGATAGCAAGGGAGCTCTTGGGATGGCCAAGAACGCTGTGCTTCATGGGCTGAATAAGCACATGCGTATCAAGTGGCACTGGCTGCGTAAGGAGGTGAAGAGGGGGACGGTGAATCCGATCTACATCAAGACTCACCAGCAGCCAGCAGACTTCCTCACCAAGAGGCTTGCGGATGAGTCTCATTGGCGTTGTGTGCGCATGAGTGGAATGAGCATGAACTAGTATGGAATGATGGGGATGCAGCCGGCAGGCTGAGGGGGAGTGTGTTGGGTGCAAATTCACATTGCACGACATCCTGCCGTCTGTTTGTACGAGTATGCGTGTGCGAATGCATTTGCGTGTGAATGGTATGTTTGTGTGTTTGTTTGCTTTCGCAATTTTCGCTTGAAGCATTTGCAGGTACTCGCACAATGTGCGCTTCGGCATAACATTGTACGCGCTATGAACAGTACAAGCAGAAAGGACGAGCTCGCAAAGGAACCCAAGATGGAAGCTTTGCGGTTCAACTTACTTGATTGCGCAGATTCAGTTCTATCCAACTCGAAATTGTACTGTTTTGTTTGGTTGACTATAGTGTAGCAGGGCAGGCACTATAGGGGTACAATTTAGGTGAAGGTTGGATGTTGTTTGTCTGTATCTGCATGCTACAGGGCCAGGGGAAACCAGCGGAACCAGCATTTGGCTGGTTGGGCAAAGACAAAACAGGTTCTGTTTTTAGGACCTGAACCTGGTTGTTGTTTCCCCAGGTTGGAAAAACAGAACCAGAGGTTGTTCACCAACCTATCACCTGCTATTTTGTCCAGCCAGGTTGGTTCTGTTGCTTGGAATTATTTGGGATCATCCCTGGTTGTTCCCAGGTTGATTCCCAAGGTCCTTGCTAGCTAGAGCTATTTATTCCTTCTCTGTTTGTACCTGAATATAGTGAAATTGATTCAAGCGAATTCCTTCCTTTCTGGAATTTCTTTTCTACGTGGTGCGACGGCGGAATGCTACCCGAGTCAACGCTAGTACGCTAGCACTCCAACGCTAGGCTAACGCTGTCCGAGCCATAACTTCGTAATGGCAGAACTTTTCGCGAGGCAACTTGGCTTATTTTAAAGCTCTTAGAGTGAGCTTCGATATAGGAAATTCTCAGCTTAATCCGATCGACGGTCTGCACGATACGCTGCGCGACGTTCAAGGTACTCTTGCTGTTTTGACTAAGTCCCTCTTGATCCCTCTCTCTACAAACTCGGACCCGAGGATAGGGGCTGGTCTTGTACCAGGCACCCAAGGACCCTTGGAGGTGACCCCGAGGAGAGGTTTTAAGTGTGATAAAGTCTTAATAGCTTGAGTTTATTAGGCCCTTACACCAACAAATATGCGGCGCACGGTACAGCTACCTCGACCATCAACCGTGCCTACTCTCTTCGACCCCACTCCACACGAATATACGGAAGAAGACAAGGAACGCCTGTCACGCAAAATGGTGGGAGCAACGGTGGACAAGGCGTTCACCACCACTCCGTTTGACGGCTCCAATTTCCGGGAGTGGGGCACTACGGTTTCGTATAAACGCTCGCGTCACGAATCTGTGGGAGTTCTTTGTGACCCTGCAGTATCCGGTTACCATGGGAGATGGTGACATTAACGACGCTATGGAGCGGCTAGAAATGCTACAGGCGGATTACTCATAGCGTGCGGCGCTCGCTTTTTGGGTCCTACTGCACAGCGTGAGCGCTACGATTCAGCTGCAGCTGGATATGTTTCAGGAATCCTACAGTCCGGCTTATGAAGCATGGGAGTATTTAATGGACACTTACCAGGCCAAAGATTCGGTGGCGAAGGTCTCTGTTTTGAAACAGTTGGACAACCTAAAAATGGGGAGTCAAGAGAGGGTGAAGGAGTACGTGAACCGCGCAACGGCAATCCGGGACAAGTTAGCACTCGCGAGGAAGATGGTGGATGAGGACACATTCAGCTTAAATCTGCTCACCGGACTACCGGCGCATTGGGAGGAAATGAGGCAATTGGCAATGCTACACAACGTGACAGATAGCTTCACCTTGCAGCGGATGATGATTCAAGAGCAGAGGTATCACGACCTCATTACGAAGGATAACTTTGACCGGCGTCCACCTCGCATGGTTGGACAAGCACGTAGAGATCGCTCACCTTCTCCAACTACTAAAGGCAGCACCGAGTACAAGGAAGAGTTCGCTGGGGAGAAAATGCAAGGCAAGGAAGGAAGTGCGGTTCGCTCACCTCTTGTGTGTTGGTACTGCAAGGAGGTCGGCCACCTCTTCTTCAAGTGTACGAAGGCACCCCCTGGCTGGACACCGACAGGGTGGGAACCGCATACCCGCAGAAAGGCAAAACCGCACACCAGCGACAGCCGTTTGTTCTTCCCACGAAGGAGTGGCAGCCCCAAGCGTGACAGCGATGTGTCAAAACAACAAGGGGCAGCCGGGGAAGACAAGCAACGCACTGTTACATGCATTGCAATGGTGGGATCGTCACAAGCTACCTTACCACCAGCTAAAGCGTCATCGTGGTTGCTGGACAGTGGATGGAGCCAGCACATGACCTCGGACAAGCGTTGGTTTGAAGAGTTGAAGGAGCTGGACGAATCTGTATACGTGGAGCTTGTTGATGGGAGCCGATTGCACAGCACGATGACGGGAACGATCGGAGCAACGGCACCTGATGGGACAACAGTTCGGTACACTGACGTCCTCCACGTACCTGGCTTGAAGAGTAACCTGCTCTCCTATTGTCAGCTACTGAAAAAAGGGAGCGCGCATCAATACCATTACTAATGGAGACACCGAGATCACCATGACTGATGGAGAGGAGTACGTGTGGATTGGACTTGCCAAGAACGTGGATGGAGTGCTCGTGGTGTAGTATGCGCATGCACTTACATCCGCCCATGCTCCTGGACATTCCCGTGATGATGTGTCATCGAATCAGGTTGATCGTGAAGGGGTTACCCTTTTCCGCACACCTGGTGTGCACATGGACGCACCTGGGAGCACGGATCCCCGCACACCTGGAGTGCACTTGAGTGGCCAGTCTGCACATGCGTCTGTCACATACCGCATGGCACACAAAGCATGCGCTGTGCGGAAGCTGGCACATAATGATACCACGCATGAAGTCTCACCCCACGTTGCGGTGTGGAATTCAGGGGGAGAAGGAAAAATGTCCGCGGTGGATTCGGGAGGCGATAGAGCGGACCTTGTAGAACAGGACTCACCTGCAGCTGATGAAGTCAGTGCGGCCGAAGGAAGCGGAGGCACAGCTGATGACTTACCTGCAGCAGGTGTCTCCATTTTGAAAAGCGTGGAAAATGTTGATGTGGGAAATGAGGTGGACAAGCCAAGCAAGTAGCATCTCACCTGCAATCTGCTGGCTGGTCAAGGCAATCAAGTCAAGGATTCTGGTGTTGTACTCACCTGTGCGGCCACCTCGATCTGTGTTGCACAACAGAGCATCCCCTAACTCCACACTCACTCATGTGCTTGTAGCTGTGTACGCGGTTATGTGCATGACTACAAGCACATGGGTGGGGGGGGGTGGGGTGTGAAGTGTATCTGGTGGCACTGGAGTGGGATATGGAGTCAAGGAGCATAAGGGGAAGACCTACTCACCAAAGGTTGCCAATAGGCAGGGGGAGTAGGCAGAAAGGATGCAGCCGGTCGGCGTCATCCGTCGTGATGCAGTGGTATCGTGCGACTGGTTGCTGCAGATGAACGGCACCATCTGGAGGAAGGATGGAGATCATACATGGAGCACGCATTACTGCATACCTGGTGTGCACGTTTCTCCATACTTGGTATGCAGATCTCGGCATACTTGATGAGCACTGCATACATGGAGTGGACATTTCTGCATATATGGAGTGCAGATTTCTGGGATACTTGGAGTTCGTCGGCATGCGCAACCCTCCAGCTGATGGAGTTCGGCAACTCCGGCTGCTACCATGTGTCTGCTGGAGTGTATGGGAAGCATCACAGGGCAACATGGGTGAAGTTTGAGCAAACTTGGCAAGATTGCCAAAGCATGGAGAGAAAGGCTTACGAAGATGCAGCAAGCGCGGACAGGCAAATGATGCAGTAGGCGCGCAGCAGATCGTCAGCCGCTGACGAACGCAAGGTCGTCGCTTCTATCGCGCGAAGTGTGCGCCCGCCAATGCAGTTCCGTGCCAGCCGTACGTCATGCATTATCCGCTACCGATTCGCGTCATCCGCAACCGCGATCGTCGCAAACGCGCGTCAAGTGTAGTCGTCGCGTCATCGTGCAGCACGCGTGCGATAAAGCCTACAGTTTCGGAAATTCGGCGTGCGCTAAAGGCATTCTGCCATGACGATACACGCATTGTGGCATGGTTTTATGGAGATTTCGTCATGGAGCTGCTACGGTTTCGTCAACAGCAGCCACTACTTTCTAGATCTCGATCTAGAATGTCGAGATTGGAAGGAGGGATTGGAAAACGTGAAGAAATGTGGTTTGGTTGGAGTTTGGAAGGCCCAAAGGTTGGGAGGGGAAAAGTGCTACAGTGACAAGCAGCTTGGCCAACACCAAACCCTAGCTTGGTTTGGACACACCCCTACCTTGTGGTGGTACACCACCTCGACCACCCTATCGTCCAATGAAAACGGATTCACTAAAACCTACAGCAAGGGGGAGTGTTGGAAATCTGAATACAGTATAACGAATACTGTATACCAGTGTGCTGTTTGGTTTTAGTGTAGTCCTCATTATAAGCCTCCAGGTCCTACAATAATTGTTACAATTATTGTAAGGCCACAATTATTGGAGCCCAACATTATTGGAGGGTAGAGGGTACAATTATTGGTACAACATTATTAGTGTGAATGGGTCATTTTGGAGGGGTAGCTGGATGCATATATACCCTACTGTGTCACATCATTTAGTCATCATTGTGTTATCATTCTACTTTTCAATGATCAATGCAAGATTTCTATCTTGTTGTTTCTACAAACACGTTTCCGCTACGCTGGCACTATGCCTTTCTAGCAAACTCCTTGCCTGCACAGTACTGGCTGCCAGGCAGAGCGTCTCCCAATCCCTCCGTACATGCAGGGGCGGTGGAACAGAGAGGGCAGGGCCTCATAGGGCGCAGGTCAGCAGAGAGTATGGGGCAGCAGGGGTGGCTAAAGGCAGTCTGCACCAATCTGCACTCCCCCGGCCCACCGCGAGGACAAGGGGGATCAAAGGGGGAGGAATGGGGAGAGAGTAGAGGGAATGGTGTGCAGGCGGTAAGGTGTGCAAGCGGTAAGGTGTGCATAGGGTAAGGTGTGCAGGTGGTAAGGTGTGCAAGGGGTAAGGTGTGCAGGGGGTAAGGTGTGCTGGGGGGAAGGTGTGCAGTGGGTAAGGTGTGCAGGGGGTAAGGTGTGCAGGCGGTAAGGTGTGCATGCGGTTAGGTGTGCAGGCGGTAAGGTGTGCAGGCGGTAAGGTGTGCAGCGGGTAAGGTGTGCAGACGGTAACGTGTGCAGGCGGTAAGGTGTGCAGGGGGTAAGGTGTGCGAGGATGAAGGAAGCAGAACAGAGGGTGGGGAGACACAAGGAAAAGGGATACAGGTAAAAGGGACAGGGAAACTGGTAACACGAAGACAGGGAAGGGGATGGCGGGAAGCAGGGAACGGGATGGGGGGAAGCAGGGAAGGGGATGGGGGGAAGCAATGAAGGGGATGGGGGGAAGCAGGGAAGGGGATGGGGGGAAGCAGGGAAGGGGATGGGGGGAAGCAGGGAAGGGGATGGGGCTAGGGGGAAGCAGTGAAGGGGATGGGGGGAAGCAAGGAAGGGGATGGGGCGAAGCAGGGAAGGGGATGGGGGGAAGCAGGGACGGGGATGGGGGGAAGCAGGGAAGGGGATGGGGGGGAAGCAGGGAAGGGGATAAGGGGAAGCAGAGAATTGGATGGGGGGGAAGCACGGAAGGGGATGGGGCGAAACAGGGAAGGGGATGGGGGGAAGCAGGGAAGGGGATGGGGGGAAGCAGGGAAGGGGATGGAGGGAAGCAGAGAAGGGGATAGGGGGAAGCAGGGAAGGGGATGGGAGGAAGCAGTGAAGGGGATGGGGGGAAGCAGGGAAGGGGATGGGGGGAAGCAGGGAAGGGGATGGGGGGAAGCAAGGAAGGGGATGGGGCTTGGGGGAAGCAGCGAAGGGGATGGGGGAAGCAAGGAAGGGGATAGGGCGAAGCAGGGAAGGGGATGGGGGGAAGCAGGGAAGGGGATGGGGCTAGGGGGGGAGCAGTGAAGGGGATGGGGGGAAGCAAGGAAGGGGATGGGGCGAAGCAGGGAAGGGGATGGGGGGAAGCAGGGAAGGGGATGGGGGGAAGTAGGGAAGGGGATGGGGGGAAGCAGGGAAGGGGATGGGGGGAAGCAGGGAAGGGGATGGGGGAAAGCAGAGAATTGGATGATAGAATTCAAAAATCATCTTTGTAATGAGCCAAGGAGGCTCTATAGTACAAGCATGCAAGGAAGAGAGGAGTGGAGGAGGAACTACCCTTATTGGTCACTAAGTTGGCCAATGGGTGAGGTGCCTTGTGGAGTAGGAAACCCCACAATGTAGCTAGGCTGTGATTGGTTGGTGTTAGGACCAAAAGTTGGCAAGTGCCAACCAAGGACCAAGACCAAATCCAATCTTGACCAACCACTAAGTGTGGTTGGAGTGTACACCCAACCCCCCAAGAACATAAGAGACTACACCTCTTCTAGCCTATGAATGTTGCATAAATATACATTTACAACACAACCCCCCAACATGCGTAAGGCTAGAAGATGTAATTAGGAGGCCGTCGAAACCGGAGGAGGGGTGAGGCCAAGGAGACGCAGAAGGAAGGAGTGGGATGCTTGGGGAAGGGCTTTGGTGAAGATGTCAGCGAGGTTGGCCGCCGAGTCGATTTTGCCAAGGCGAATGTGGCCGGCCTCAATGAGATCGCGAATGAAGAAATAGCGAAGCTCAATGTGTTTGGAGCGCCCATGATACACAGCATCCTTGGTGAGGTGGATGGTGCTGGCGTTGTCACACCAGATGGTGGGACAGCGTTGGGGGGCTCCAAGCTCATCAAGGAGGAAGGTGAGCCAACGCGCTTCTTGTGCGGCCATGGTTGCAGCGTAGAGCTTTGCTTCGCAGGAGGAGAGGGCGACGGCAGAGGAGCGTGTGGACCGCCAGCTGATAAAACCGCTGCCCAGAGAGAAACCATAACCCTGAGAGGTTCGCCGATCCGGTCGAGAATCAGCCCAGGAAGAGTCGCTGTAGCCGCTGAGGAGGGGTGGGGAAGGGCTGCCGTATGCTTGCTAGCGCCAACGAACCGAGCTAGGACGCTGATGGGGTAGGCAAGGTCAGGGCGAGTGGAAACCATGGCGTACATGAGAGAGCCGATGAGTTCAAGATAAGGATGGGAGGAGGGAGAGGGGGAGGAGGGTGGGGAGAGGTGGTGCCCTGTTGGTGTAAGGGCCTAATAAACTCAAGCTATTAAGACTTTATCACACTTAAAACCTCTCCTCGGGGTCACCTCCAAGGGTCCTTGGGTGCCTGGTACAAGACCAGCCCCTATCCTCGGGTCCGAGTTTGTAGAGAGAGGGATCAAGAGGGACTTAGTCAAAACAGCAAGAGTACCTTGAGCGTCGCGCAGCGTATCGTGCAGACCGTCGACCGGATTAAGCTGAGAATTTCCTATATCGAAGCTCACTCTAAGAGCTTTAAAATAAGCCAAGTTGCCTCGCGAAAAGTTCTGCCATTACGAAGTTATGGCTCGGACAGCGTTAGCCTAGCGTTGGAGTGCTAGCGTACTAGCGTTGACTCGGGTAGCATTCCGCCGTCGCACCGCGTAGAAAAGAAATTCCAGCAAGGAAGGAATTCGCTTGAATCAATTTCACTATATTCAGGTACAAACAGAGAAGGAATAAATAGCTCTAGCTAGCAAGGACCTTGGGAATCAACCTGGGAACAACCAGGGATGATCCCAAATAATTCCAAGCAACAGAACCAACCTGGCTGAACAAAATAGCAGGTGATAGGTTGGTGAACAACCTCTGGTTCTGTTTTTCCAACCTGGGAAAACAACAACCAGGTTCAGGTCCTAAAAACAGAACCTGTTTTGTCTTTGCCCAACCAGCCAAATGCTGGTTCCGCTGGTTTCCCCTGGCCCTGTAGCATGCAGATACAGACAAACAACATCCAACCTTCACCTAAATTGTACCCCTATAGTGCCTGCCCTGCTACACTATAGTCAACCAAACAAAACAGTACAATTTCGAGTTGGATAGAACTGAATCTGCGCAATCAAGTAAGCCGAACCGCAAAGCTTCCATCTTGGGTTCCTTTGCGAGCTCGTCCTTTCTGCTTGTACTGTTCATAGTGCGTACAATGTTATGCCGAAGCGCACATTTTGCGAGTACCTGCAAATGCTTCAAGCGAAAATTGCGAAAGCAAACAAACACAGGAACATACCATTCACACGCAAATGCATTCGCACACGCATACTCGTACAAACAGACGGCAGGATGTCGTGCAATGTGAATTTGCACCCAACACACTCCCCCTCAGCCTGCCGGCTGCATCCCCATCATTCCATACTAGTTCATGCTCATTCCACTCATGCGCACACAACGCCAATGAGACTCATCCGCAAGCCTCTTGGTGAGGAAGTCCGCTGGCTGCTGGTGAGTCTTGATGTAGATCGGATTCACCGTCCCCCTCTTCACCTCCTTACGCAGCCAGTGCCACTTGATACGCATGTGCTTGTTCAGCCCATGAAGCACAGCGTTCCTGGCCATCCCAAGAGCCCCCTTGCTATCACAAAACAGCGGCGTAGCAACCTTCTGCTCCTGGCCAATCTCCTCTAACAACCTCCTCAGCCAAATCACCTCCTTCACCCCATGGAACATCGCCATGTACTCTGACTCCACGGAAGAGAGTGCTGTCTCCGTCTGCTTCTTTGACCCCCAACTACGCAGATGTATCCTCCCACAGATGAGGAATCCTCCTTCTCAGAGGCCCACGTAGCATCAGTAAAGCAAGTAAGAAAAAGCTTGCCTTCTCCAAGCCTCTCCCCCTTCTCTTTCAGCACCTCAACCCCTTTCTGCTTCACCTGTGCAGATGCGGAGTATTGAACTCCAATGCTTGGGTGAGAGTTCAGATACTTCACCACACGCTCAGCTGCATCCACCTGCTCCTCTGATGGATTCTGCACTACCCTAGCCAGCTGCCCAACCGAGAAAGAGATGTCGGGTCTCGTGTGAACTGCTGCATACAAGAGGCTGCCCACCAAGGACTGAAATTGCTGCTGCTCCTCGGCTTCAACCCCTTGATCCTCTGCAGCTTTCACAAGCTTGAATTCTGCTGGCAGGGGAGTTGCAACCTTGCGCTCATTCTCAATTCCGTACTTCTCCCCAAGCTCCTTGATGAACTTCTCCTGGTGCAGCTTCAACCACCTGTGATCCAGATCCCTCTCCACGTGCATCCCGAGGTAGTACTTTACCTCCCCAAGGTTCTTGCACTTGAAGTTCTCCATCAGCTGCTGCTGCACCTTCTGGATCTCCTTCATGCTGCTGCTAAAGAGAAGAATGTCGTCCACATAGACCAGAAACAGCACCAGCTTCTCCCCCTCCCCCTTGAGAAAGAGGCTCTCATCACAGCTGCTGGTCCTGAATCCCATCTCCTCTAAAACAGCTGCCAACTTCTGGTACCAGCAGCGTGGCGCCTGCTTCAAGCCATAGATGGACTTTTTCAGCTTGCACACCCTGCCCGTACCATCCTCATACCCAGGTGGCTGCGTCATGAACACCTCCTCCTCTAAAATCCCGTTGAGAAATGCCGTTGATATGTCCATCTGGATAATGAACTTCCCACTAACGGCTGCATCTGCCAACAAGACACGAAGGGTAGGGGGTTTGGCAGTGGGAGCAAAGATCTCATTGAAGTCCCGCTTCTCCTTCTGCATAAACCCCTTAGCCACCAACCTACTCTTGTAGATGGTGACCTGCCCCTTGTCGTCAGTCTTGATCCTTAGCACCCACTTGCATTGTACCGCTTTCTTTCCCTCAGGCAGCACCACTAGTTCCCAAGTCCCATTCTCCAGCAGGCTCTGGTATTCAGCATCCCTGGAAGCTAGCCATTTGTCCCTATCTGGTCCAGCTAATGCCTCCTCCATGCTAGCTGGTTCCTCTGGTGCAGGGGCAAGAAAACAGTACGCAGGTTGATCCTCCTCATCCGGGTCATAGCCATGCGGTAGAATCAGCAATGCCTCCTCGGTCCCAAGCTGCTGCTCCGCTACATCAGCTCCTGCAGTCAGCTTCTTAGTAGCCATACGGGTACGTCCTGGCCTGGAGACGGGTGTCTCCCATCCCTTCATAATAACACCCTTCGGCTTCTTAGTTTTCCCCTGCTGCTGCTCTCCTCCCTCGGATCCAGCAGCTCCACTAGTGCTACCGCTAATCTCCACACCATCACCTCCACCAGCAGGTGCCTCCTGCACCTTCTCTTTATCACCACCCTCTGCAGCTGCCTCCTCTCCCTCCTCCCACACACTAGGAGTCAGGTCCAGCTGCATGGTGATCTGCTCCATCTGCTGGGACACCCTGGCCTCCGGCTGTTTCTCCCAGCTCCCATACATCATGCCCTCAACAAACTTCACATCCCTGCTGTCAAACAACACACCCTTGGAAGGCTCCCACAGCAGCCATCCCTTGCTCTCAGCAGCCAGCCCCAAATGCACACACCAGATTGCACTCGCCCCCAACTTACTGCGGTAGGTCTTGGGAACGTGGGCGACTGCCATGCAACCGAACACTCTCAGCATGTCCACCGGCGGCTTCCTCCCAAGCCACCTCTCCAACGGCACCCACGAGTCATCCCCAACCTTTGTGAGTACCCTGTTCCTAGCGACGGTAGCGTGCCGAACAGCATGGGGCCACATGGAGTTGCCCAGCCCAGATTCTATGAGCAGCGCCCTAGCTGTCTCCAGAATTGTCCGGTTCGCCCGTTCTGCTACACCGTTAGACTGTGGGGTGTAAGCCGTGGTCAGCTCCCTCTGGATGCCCTGCTTCTTGAGCCAGGCCGTCATCTCAGCTCCAAGGAACTCACCACCCCGATCTGTCCTAATCCGCTTCACCACACACTCCGCTTGCTTCTCCACGAACGGCAGCCAATCGTCCCGAATCGTGGAGGCGGCGTGATCTTTCCGCTTCAGCGGATACGCCCACATTAGCCTGCTCCAGTCATCCACTATGGTTAGGAAGTACCGCTCCCCCTTGTGCCCTTGCACCGGCAGCGGCCCCACCAAGTCCATGTGGACCAGCTCCAACGGCTTTTTGCTCCTGCCAGCCACACTATGGAAGGGGAAACGGGTGAACTTTGAAAGGAGGCAAATTTCACAGTTATCATCGGGTGGTTGTCCGTTCAGCTTTAAGCCCTTAACGGCTCCATCCTTCTCCAGCTGCTTCAGCAAAGGCATTGCCACATGCCCCAAACGTCGGTGTGCAGTTGCCCAATCTGTCTCCCCAGATCTGGCCGACACTTTCACACCAACCCCTCCAACGGCGTTGCACTCCCCCTGGGATGCAGACCCCTCTCCAGCCTGCCCCCCACCGTGCCACGCCAGCGCCGGCAGCTGCCACATAGATCTGTACACGTCCTTGCTCTCGTGCAGATCCCAAAGCACCCGATTGCCCAGCTTCCCCTTATAAGTGCGAGCCCCATCCGTGTTGGTGTTCACCCCAGCCTTGCCAAGCTTACGGAGGGAGATGAGGTTGGCCTTCAGGTCGGGGACGAGGAGAACGTCGTGCAGCACCACCGGCTTGCCATCCGCTCCCTTAAATGCAGCTCGTCCCGCACCAGCCACCTTCAACATGTGTCCAGAGGCAGAGCACACCTCATTAATCGGTGCAGCGCGTACGTCGTCCAGCAGGTCCTTGCGCGGCGTCATTGTCCAAGCAGCGCCTGTGTCCAACACCCAATAGTCCAGGGGGTGCAGCTCTGCTCCAGCCTTAGCAGATGCGTCTCCTTGCTCCCCCTTGTCTCTTATATGGAAGAATTGGCCCGCGGTGCGCTCCTTCTTCTTCTCCGCACCGCCGTTGCCCTTCGGGTTGTTGTCGGACGAATCAGCGACCATGTTGGCGCCGTTTTTCTGGTTCCTCCGCGCGCCGCCATCCTGGTGACGATTCTGGGGGGTCCATCCATCGGGTTTCTTATAGCACAAAAACCAGGGGTGCCCTTCCTTCTCACAATACCAGCAACTCCCTTTCATTTTGCCACCAGCACCCGACTTGCCCCCACGTCCAGATTTCGCACCGCGACCCCAACCGGTACCTCCTTGTTGGTCGTTGGAGTCGTCGTCTTTCTTTGCACCGCGTCCAGCACCACCGAAGCCACGTCCTTTGCCACGTCGGCTCCCTTGCATCCCGTAGCCGCTGCTGCCGTCGTCTCCACCCCTCAGTTGGCGGCGACGGAAGTCCTCCTCCAGAATCTTCGTCCGCACCCACTCGAGCGTCCACAAGCTCTGGTTCTGCAGCAGGCTCAATCCGCTCGTAAATTGAAGCCACGATTCCGGCAGCAGCGAGAGCATCTTCAAGCACTTTGTTTGCTCCGGGTAGGTGATTCCTGCGGTCGCCAACTTCGCGTAGAGGTCGCGCAATTTGTCCAGGACAGGTTGCACCGGCTCTCCCTCGCTCAGGCGCAACGCGGACAACTCCCTCTCCAGCATCAATGTTGCAACAACGGAGGTCGGGGCGTGCAGCTCCTTCAACACCGTCCACGCCTTCGGACCGCACTCAACCTCCGGCAGCAGGTGCATGACGTGGTGACGCTGGTTCAGCTCCAAACTCTGCGACATCAAGTAGTAGCCAGCCGAGGCGCGCTCGTCCCAATCTTCCTGAAGGGCGGGGTCACTCGGTCTAGGCTCCTCCCCAATCATTAGTTTCAGCAATCCGATTTGACGGAAATAAAGTTGCATTTTCCAGGCCCAATCATCATAGCCCTCACCATTGAACTTCTCGACGGTGAAGTTTTTCAGCACCTCCTTGATCAGCGAGCCCTGGCTTGTTCGCGCTCCCCTTGGCGCAGAAACACCAGAATCATGGCTGCCGCTACGATCTTGGGCTGAAGATTCACCAGCTACCGCCGAGGTGTTGCCCGCCATAGCTACCTATCTCGAGGATCACTATAACGCAGCTCTGATACCAGCTTGTTGGTGTAAGGGCCTAATAAACTCAAGCTATTAAGACTTTATCACACTTAAAACCTCTCCTCGGGGTCACCTCCAAGGGTCCTTGGGTGCCTGGTACAAGACCAGCCCCTATCCTCGGGTCCGAGTTTGTAGAGAGAGGGATCAAGAGGGACTTAGTCAAAACAGCAAGAGTACCTTGAGCGTCGCGCAGCGTATCGTGCAGACCGTCGACCGGATTAAGCTGAGAATTTCCTATATCAAAGCTCACTCTAAGAGCTTTAAAATAAGCCAAGTTGCCTCGCGAAAAGTTCTGCCATTACGAAGTTATGGCTCGGACAGCGTTAGCCTAGCGTTGGAGTGCTAGCGTACTAGCGTTGACTCGGGTAGCATTCCGCCGTCGCACCGCGTAGAAAAGAAATTCCAGCAAGGAAGGAATTCGCTTGAATCAATTTCACTATATTCAGGTACAAACAGAGAAGGAATAAATAGCTCTAGCTAGCAAGGACCTTGGGAATCAACCTGGGAACAACCAGGGATGATCCCAAATAATTCCAAGCAACAGAACCAACCTGGCTGAACAAAATAGCAGGTGATAGGTTGGTGAACAACCTCTGGTTCTGTTTTTCCAACCTGGGAAAACAACAACCAGGTTCAGGTCCTAAAAACAGAACCTGTTTTGTCTTTGCCCAACCAGCCAAATGCTGGTTCCGCTGGTTTCCCCTGGCCCTGTAGCATGCAGATACAGACAAACAACATCCAACCTTCACCTAAATTGTACCCCTATAGTGCCTGCCCTGCTACACTATAGTCAACCAAACAAAACAGTACAATTTCGAGTTGGATAGAACTGAATCTGCGCAATCAAGTAAGCCGAACCGCAAAGCTTCCATCTTGGGTTCCTTTGCGAGCTCGTCCTTTCTGCTTGTACTGTTCATAGTGCGTACAATGTTATGCCGAAGCGCACATTTTGCGAGTACCTGCAAATGCTTCAAGCGAAAATTGCGAAAGCAAACAAACACAGGAACATACCATTCACACGCAAATGCATTCGCACACGCATACTCGTACAAACAGACGGCAGGATGTCGTGCAATGTGAATTTGCACCCAACATGCCCAACCGAGAGGGGAGTGGGCTGGGGGTTGCTGCGCGCCATTTCAAACCGGTCCAAAACTTGCTGGAGGTAGTGACCCTGAGAGAGAGAGATGGTGCGGGCAGAGCGGTCGCGAGTGATGGTCATGCCAAGGTAGTGCTGCAGCTCGCCCAGGACTTTGCACTTGAGACGACTACCCAGCTCCATCTTAACACTCTTGATCTCGGCAAGATCGGCAGTGAGGAGAATCATATCGTCAACATAGACGAGGATGTAGAAGGGGGAGGGGGAGGTGCGGAGGAAGAGGCTGGCGTCAGAGCGGGAGGTGCGAAACCCAAGCTCAGCAAGGGTGGCAACAAGCTTGGCATGCCATTCCCTAGGTGACTGGCGGAGCCTGTACACTGGGCGGCGCAGCTGCCAGACGGAGTCGGCGGGGAAGGGAAGGTGGAAGCCCGCTGGGCGCTCCATGTATATCAGTTCACGTAGCACGCCTTGCAGGAAGGCGTCGGAGGCATCAATCGAGTGGATCTCCATGTTGAGGCGAGCAGCGAGGTCGAGTATGGCGCGAACGGTAGCAGGCTTGGCAGTGGGGGAGAAGGTGTCGAAGAAGTCAAAGCCATACCGCTGCGTGAAACCCTTGGCGCAATACCGGGCCTTGTAGACGGGCGGCTCTCCTGGTAGCTGTTTGACGCAAAACACCCACTTCCCCTTTACCACATTCCTAGAGGAGGGAGGGCGAGGCACATCAACAAAGAAGGAGTTGGCGATAAATGCCTCGAGCTCCTTGATGATGGCGGCGATCCAGAGCGGGGCGTCGGGGTAAGCCATGGTCTCCTCATACGTGGTTGGGATGAAGATGGAGGGAGCAGAGGAAAAGGCGAAGATTGGTGTTCCAGAGAGGTCAAAGGTGATGGGGAGGAGGGAAAGGTCAGAGAGGTGGAGGTCAAGAAACTCCTCATGGGAGTCCTTGGAGAGAGAGGTGTGGAAGGCGCGGATGACCGCAGGTGCCGCTTCACGCGCTGCTGCTGGTGCCGCTGCTGGTGCCGCTGCTGGTGCTGGTGCGGATGCCGCTGCTGGTGCCGCTGCCGATGCCGCTGCTGGTGCCGCTGCCGATGCCGCTGCTGCCGTTGTTGGTGCCGCTGCTGGTGCCGCTGCTGGTGCCGCCGCTGGTGCCGCTGCGGTGGCGGCTGCTGGAGCTGCTGCTGCTGCTGCTGCTGGAGAGGTGGTTGAGGGGGCTGGTACATGAGGGGCTTGATGCAAGACAGCCTGGAAGAAGTGGTGAAGGAGGGGGGAAAGAGGGGGGAGGGTAGAGGTAGAGAGGGTAACAGGGGGCGGTGCACCAAGGATGCTGTCACGTGACCTGGTTGTCAGAATCACTGAACAGGAATGGGTGAACTAGCAGTGAAATGAGTACAAGTACCTAACCCTAGAATTGTGTACCCCCTATAGACTAACCCACTGTAGCCTAAATTAACACAACATATATAATGTTTGACACACCCCCATAGGCCAAGTGGGGGAGAACTAGGGGTCACAAGACCAGTCAAGGCAAAGCAAGGCAAAACAAGCTCAGGGTGGATCTCAAGGATACCACACAAATTCCGAGCACAAGCAAGTGGTCACAAGACCAGTTCACATGCAGGTTTATAATAGAGCAAAAGGTACAATGATCACAACCTAACAAGAGTAAACATGCAGGTATATATATAGAGATTACAGTACAAACAGACTCAAGAAGTAAGCAAGTGAGGTCCAGTAGGCACAAGGCCTAGAAGAGTGCAAAAGCGCCGATGGTCACAAGGCTGAAGCGCCTTGGTGAACACATCAGCAGTGTTGGCCTCAGAGGCCACGTAACGCAGGCGAAGCTGACCACGCTGCTGCAGCTCTCAAGCAAGGAAGTAACGCAGAGCAATGTGCTTCGTTCTATGCTCCAGTCTGTGCTCCTCACACAAGGCAATGGCTGCCTTGTTGTCGACGTACAGCACTGGAGGAGAACGAGGCTGCTCTCCAAGGTCGGTCAGCAAGAAGGTGAGCCAGCGTAGCTCCTGGGCCGCCATGGCTGTGGCGTAGATCTCAGCCTCACAACTGGAGCTGAGAACAGAAGAAGAGCGAGTAGAACGCCAAGAAACTGAACCAGAGCCAAGACTGAAGGAGTAACCCTGAGACGACCGCTGAGTAGCCTGGTCGTCTGCCCAAGAAGCGTCTGAGTGCCCAGTGAGAACAACTGGGACTCGCCCTCCAAGCACTAGTCCCATACCCGACGTACTGCACAAGTAGCGCAACACCCTCTTAGCTGCATCCATGTGCTCCTTCCGGTGACGGCCGGGAGCGACATAGCGTGCAAGAATGCTGAGAGGGTATGCAAGGTCTGGTTGAGTGCAGGTCATCAGGTACATGAGGCAACCCACAAGCTCTGGATACAGGCCACTCGGCTCTACGGACTCATCCGAAGGCAGAGCTGAGAGCCAGTGACCGGTAGGCAGAGGAGTGGGCTGAGGCGAGGAGTACGTGAAGCGGAAGCGCTGAAGGACCTGCTGCACCATGTGTGACTGAGTCAAGGTGATGGTGCGGCGTGCTCTGTCCCGGGTGATCCGCAAGCCAAGATAGCTTGTCAGTTCACCCAGGTCTGTGCACGTGTGTCTCTTCTGCAGCTCCGACTTCACGTGGGCGAGTGCCACAGTGTCAGCAGTAGCAAAGACCAAGTCGTCGACGTACACAAGGACGTAGAACGGCGGCAGTGAGGTGTCGGTGCATAGAAACAGCGACGGGTCAGCAGTATAAGGCGCGAACCCAAGAGCCGCAAGCGTAGTCCTCAGTGTGTCGTGCCACTCATGAGGCGCCTGGCGGAGACCGTAGACTGGCCGTTGGAGGCTCCACTGGGTACCAGGAGGGAACGACCTAGTGAAGCCAGGTGGACGGCGCAGCCAGATCTCCTCGTGCAGGCTGCCCTGCAGGAAAGCAGTGCTGAAGTCAAGCGAGTGGAGCTCGTAGTCACGCTGAGTGGCGACGTGCAGCAGAACCTGAACAGTGGTCATCTTCGCGGTCGGGGAGAAGGTATGGAAGAAGTCAACTCCCTCTCGCTGACTGAAGCCTCGTGCAACGTAACGCGCCTTGAAGACAGGCGGAGAGCCCGGCGGCCGCTTCACCCTGAAAATCCACATGCCACTGACGATGTTCGCCCCAGGTGGGGGAACCTCGTCGACATAGGTGCCTGTGGACTTCCAGGATGCCATCTCTGCGTCCATGGCTGACTGCCACTGAGAGGAGTAGGGACCGGCCATCGCCTCTGCGTAAGAGCGTGGGGTCGGGATGTCTGGTGCATCCGGGTCTCCCTCAGGGGCAACAAGCATGGACACGAGATGGGGCAAAGCGGCAGCAAAGCACTCAAACTCCTCCTGCCTGTCCTCAAGGACGTCAGTGCCAAGAGCACACTCACCCCCGACGGACGGAGGACAGACAGACTCAGCAACTAGGCTAGCAGCGTAGTCTAGACGACAGCGAGCAGCAAACTCGACAAGCTCAGCAACTAAGGCAGGCGCAGCAGCAGACTCAAAGGAAGGGTCAGTGACAACAGTAGCCAGGAGACGCGTGACAGTAGGACTGGTAGCACGAAGAGAGTCTGACCCAGGGTCAGCAAGAGCAGGAAGAGAGGAAGCAGGAGGAGACGGCAGTGGGACACGCTGTGGAGCAGTGGACGGACGAAGCGCCATCCGGTGAGTGCCTGGGACAGTAGGAAGACGCTGACGCTGGACACGACTACTAGAGAGAACAGTGCGGACAGGCGACTCAGGACGAGACTCAGGCGACACAGGATGAGACGAAGGCTCACGCCGCTCAGTAAGACCTCCAGTCGGACCAGTGTAAGGAGCAGGACCAAGGAGAGAGGAGGCAGACGGTAACGCCGACTGCAGTTGGACAGGCGGAGGACACGCTAAGGAGGGAGGAGGAAAAGGAGGAGGAAGCTGACCAAGAACCTGCTGAAGGAGCGAAACAAAGTACGGCCGAGACCGAGCAGCGACACCAGAGCCAGCAGGGACACCCGCACCAGGGTCCGCAGCACCAGCAGCAGCTCCAGCGCCCACGTCCTCAGCACCAGCGGCAGCTCCAACGCCCGGGTCCTCAGCACCAGTAGCAGCTCCAACGCCCGGGTCCGCAGCACCTGTTGGGTGCAAATTCACATTGCACGACATCCTGCCGTCTGTTTGTACGAGTATGCGTGTGCGAATGCATTTGCGTGTGAATGGTATGTTTGTGTGTTTGTTTGCTTTCGCAATTTTCGCTTGAAGCATTTGCAGGTACTCGCAAAATGTGCGCTTCGGCATAACATTGTACGCGCTATGAACAGTACAAGCAGAAAGGACGAGCTCGCAAAGGAACCCAAGATGGAAGCTTTGCGGTTCAACTTACTTGATTGCGCAGATTCAGTTCTATCCAACTCGAAATTGTACTGTTTTGTTTGGTTGACTATAGTGTAGCAGGGCAGGCACTATAGGGGTACAATTTAGGTGAAGGTTGGATGTTGTTTGTCTGTATCTGCATGCTACAGGGCCAGGGGAAACCAGCGGAACCAGCATTTGGCTGGTTGGGCAAAGACAAAACAGGTTCTGTTTTTAGGACCTGAACCTGGTTGTTGTTTTCCCAGGTTGGAAAAACAGAACCAGAGGTTGTTCACCAACCTATCACCTGCTATTTTGTTCAGCCAGGTTGGTTCTGTTGCTTGGAATTATTTGGGATCATCCCTGGTTGTTCCCAGGTTGATTCCCAAGGTCCTTGCTAGCTAGAGCTATTTATTCCTTCTCTGTTTGTACCTGAATATAGTGAAATTGATTCAAGCGAATTCCTTCCTTGCTGGAATTTCTTTTCTACGCGGTGCGACGGCGAAATGCTACCCGAGTCAACGCTAGTACGCTAGCACTCCAACGCTAGGCTAACGCTGTCCGAGCCATAACTTCGTAATGGCAGAACTTTTCGCGAGGCAACTTGGCTTATTTTAAAGCTCTTAGAGTGAGCTTCGATATAGGAAATTCTCAGCTTAATCCGATCGACGGTCTGCACGATACGCTGCGCGACGTTCAAGGTACTCTTGCTGTTTTGACTAAGTCCCTCTTGATCCCTCTCTCTACAAACTCGGACCCGAGGATAGGGGCTGGTCTTGTACCAGGCACCCAAGGACCCTTGGAGGTGACCCCGAGGAGAGGTTTTAAGTGTGATAAAGTCTTAATAGCTTGAGTTTATTAGGCCCTTACACCAACAAGCTGGTATCAGAGCTGCGTTATAGTGATCCTCGATATAGGTAGCTATGGCGGGCAACACCTCGGCGGTAGCTGGTGAATCTTCAGCCCAAGATCGTAGCGGCAGCCATGATTCTGGTGTTTCTGCGCCAAGGGGAGCGCGAACAAACCAGGGCTCGCTGATCAAGGAGGTGCTGAAAAACTTCACCGTCGAGAAGTTCAATGGTGAGGGCTATGATGATTGGGCCTGGAAAATGCAACTTTATTTCCGTCAAATCGGATTGCTGAAACTAATGATTGGGGAGGAGCCTAGACCGAGTGACCCCGCCCTTCAGGAAGATTGGGACGAGCGCGCCTCGGCTGGCTACTACTTGATGTCGCAGAGTTTGGAGCTGAACCAGCGTCACCACGTCATGCACCTGCTGCCGGAGGTTGAGTGCGGTCCGAAGGCGTGGACGGTGTTGAAGGAGCTGCACGCCCCGACCTCCGTTGTTGCAACATTGATGCTGGAGAGGGAGCTGTCCGCGTTGCGCCTGAGCGAGGGAGAGCCGGTGCAACCTGTCCTGGACAAATTGCGCGACCTCTACGCGAAGTTGGCGACCGCAGGAATCACCTACCCGGAGCAAACAAAGTGCTTGAAGATGCTCTCGCTGCTGCCGGAATCGTGGCTTCAATTTACGAGCGGATTGAGCCTGCCGCAGAACCAGAGCTTGTGGACGCTCGAGTGGGTGCGGACGAAGATTCTGGAGGAGGACTTCCGTCGCCGCCAACTGAGGGGTGGAGACGACGGCAGCAGCGGCTACGGGATGCAAGGGAGCCGACGTGGCAAAGGACGTGGCTTCGGTGGTGCTGGACGCGGTGCAAAGAAAGACGACGACTCCAACGACCAACAAGGAGGTACCGGTTGGGGTCGCGGTGCGAAATCTGGACGTGGGGGCAAGTCGGGTGCTGGTGGCAAAATGAAAGGGAGTTGCTGGTATTGTGAGAAGGAAGGGCACCCCTGGTTTTTGTGCTATAAGAAACCCGATGGATGGACCCCCCAGAATCGTCACCAGGATGGCGGCGCGCGGAGGAACCAGAAAAACGGCGCCAACATGGTCGCTGATTCGTCCGACAACAACCCGAAGGGCAACGGCGGTGCGGAGAAGAAGAAGGAGCGCACCGCAGGCCAATTCTTCCATATGGGAGACAAGGGGGAGCAAGGAGACGCATCTGCTAAGGCTGGAGCAGAGCTGCACCCCCTGGACTATTGGGTGTTGGACACAGGCGCTGCTTGGACAATGACGCCGCGCAAGGACCTGCTGGACGACGTACGCGCTGCCCCGATTAATGAGGTGTGCTCTGCCTCTGGACACATGTTGAAGGTGGCTGGTGCGGGACGAGCTGCATTTAAGGGAGCGGATGGCAAGCCGGTGGTGCTGCACGACGTTCTCCTCGTCCCCGACCTGAAGGCCAACCTCATCTCCCTCCGTAAGCTTGGCAAGGCTGGGGTGAACACCAACACGGATGGGGCTCGCACTTATAAGGGGAAGCTGGGCAATCGGGTGCTTTGGGATCTGCACGAGAGCAAGGACGTGTACAGATCTATGTGGCAGCTGCCGGCGCTGGCGTGGCACGGTGGGGGGCAGGCTGGAGAGGGGTCTGCATCCCAGGGGGAGTGCAACGCCGTTGGAGGGGTTGGTGTGAAAGTGTCGGCCAGATCTGGGGAGACAGATTGGGCAACTGCACACCGACGTTTGGGGCATGTGGCAATGCCTTTGCTGAAGCAGCTGGAGAAGGATGGAGCCGTTAAGGGCTTAAAGCTGAACGGACAACCACCCGATGATAACTGTGAAATTTTCCTCCTTTCAAAGTTCACCCGTTTCCCCTTCCATAGTGTGGCTGGCAGGAGCAAAAAGCCGTTGGAGCTGGTCCACATGGACTTGGTGGGGCCGCTGCCGGTGCAAGGGCACAAGGGGGAGCGGTACTTCCTAACCATAGTGGATGACTGGAGCAGGCTAATGTGGGCGTATCCGCTGAAGCAGAAAGATCACGCCGCCTCCACGATTCGGGACGATTGGCTGCCGTTCGTGGAGAAGCAAGCGGAGTGTGTGGTGAAGCGGATTAGGACAGATCGGGGTGGTGAGTTCCTTGGAACTGACATGACGGCCTGGCTCAAGAAGCAGGGCATCCAGAGGGAGCTGACCACGGCTTACACCCCACAGTCCAACGGTGTAGCAGAACGGGCGAACCGGACAATTCTGGAGACAGCTAGGGCGCTGCTCATAGAATCTGGGCTGGGCAACTTGATGTGGCCCCATGCTGTTCGGCACGCTACCGTCGCTAGGAACAGGGTACTCACAAAGGTTGGGGATGACTCGTGGGTGCCGTTGGAGAGGTGGCTTGGGAGGAAGCCGCCGGTGGACATGCTGAGGGTGTTCGGTTGCATGGCAGTCGCCCACGTTCCCAAGACCTACCGCAGTAAGTTGGGGGCGAGTGCAATCTGGTGTGTGCATTTGGGGCTGGCTGCTGAGAGCAAGGGATGGCTGCTGTGGGAGCCTTCCAAGGGTGTGTTGTTTGACAGCAGGGATGTGAAGTTTGTTGAGGGCATGATGTATGGGAGCTGGGAGAAACAGCCGGAGGCCAGGGTGTCCCAGCAGATGGAGCAGATTACCATGCAGCTGGACCTGACTCCTAGTGTGTGGGAGGAGGGAGAGGAGGCAGCTGCAGAGGGTGGTGATAAAGAGAAGGTGCAGGAGGCACCTGCTGGTGGAGGTGATGGTGTGGAGATTAGCGGTAGCACTAGTGGAGCTGCTGGATCCGAGGGAGGAGAGCAGCAGCAGGGGAAAACTAAGAAGCCGAAGGGTGTTATTATGAAGGGATGGGAGACACCCGTCTCCAGGCCAGGACGTACCCGTATGGCTACTAAGAAGCTGACTGCAGGAGCTGATGTAGCGGAGCAGCAGCTTGGGACCGAGGAGGCATTGCTGATTCTACCACATGGCTATGACCCGGATGAGGAGGATGAGCCTGCGTACTGTTTTCTTGCCCCTGCACCAGAGGAACCAGCTAGCATGGAGGAGGCATTAGCTGGACCAGATAGGGACAAATGGCTAGCTTCCAGGGATGCTGAGTACCAGAGCCTGCTGGAGAATGGGACTTGGGAACTAGTGGTGCTGCCTGAGGGAAAGAAAGCGGTACAATGCAAGTGGGTGCTAAGGATCAAGACTGACGACAAGGGGCAGGTCACCATCTACAAGAGTAGGTTGGTGGCTAAGGGGTTTATGCAGAAGGAGAAGCGGGACTTCAATGAGATCTTTGCTCCCACTGCCAAACCCCCTACCCTTCGTGTCTTGTTGGCAGATGCAGCCGTTAGTGGGAAGTTCATTCTCCAGATGGACATATCAACGGCATTTCTCAACGGGATTTTAGAGGAGGAGGTGTTCATGACGCAGCCACCTGGGTATGAGGATGGTACGGGCAGGGTGTGCAAGCTGAAAAAGTCCATCTACGGCTTGAAGCAGGCGCCACGCTGCTGGTACCAGAAGTTGGCAGCTGTTTTAGAGGAGATGGGATTCAGGACCAGCAGCTGTGATGAGAGCCTCTTTCTCAAGGGGGAGGGGGAGAAGCTGGTGCTGTTTCTGGTCTATGTGGACGACATTCTTCTCTTTAGCAGCAGCATGAAGGAGATCCAGAAGGTGCAGCAGCAGCTGATGGAGAACTTCAAGTGCAAGAACCTTGGGGAGGTAAAGTACTACCTCGGGATGCACGTGGAGAGGGATCTGGATCACAGGTGGTTGAAGCTGCACCAGGAGAAGTTCATCAAGGAGCTTGGGGAGAAGTACGGAATTGAGAATGAGCGCAAGGTTGCAACTCCCCTGCCAGCAGAATTCAGGCTTGTGAAAGCTGCAGAGGATGAAGGGGTTGAAGCCGAGGAGCAGCACCAATTTCAGTCCTTGGTGGGCAGCCTCTTGTATGCAGCAGTTCACACGAGACCCGACATCTCTTTCTCGGTTGGGCAGCTGGCTAGGGTAGTGCAGAATCCATCAGAGGAGCAGGTGGATGCAGCTGAGCGTGTGGTGAAGTATCTGAACTCTCACCCAAGCATTGGAGTTCAATACTCCGCATCTGCACAGGTGAAGCAGAAAGGGGTTGAGGTGCTGAAAGAGAAGGGGGAGAGGCTTGGAGAAGGCAAGCTTTTTCTCACTTGCTTTACTGACGCTACGTGGGCCTCTGAGAAGGAGGATTCCTCATCTGTGGGAGGATACATCTGCGTAGTTGGGGGAGGACCGGTTAGTTGGAGGTCAAAGAAGCAGACGGAGACAGCACTCTCTTCCGTGGAATCAGAGTACATGGCGATGTTCCATGGGGTGAAGGAGGTGATTTGGCTGAGGAGGCTGTTGGAGGAGATTGGCCAGGAGCAAAAGGTTGCTACGCCGCTCTTTTGTGATAGCAAGGGAGCTCTTGGGATGGCCAGGAACGCTGTGCTTCATGGGCTGAATAAGCACATGCGTATCAAGTGGCACTGGCTGCGTAAGGAGGTGAAGAGGGGGACGGTGAATCCAATCTACATCAAGACTCACCAGCAGCCAGCAGACTTCCTCACCAAGAGGCTTGCGGATGAGTCTCATTGGCGTTGTGTGCGCATGAGTGGAATGAGCATGAACTAGTATGGAATGATGGGGATGCAGCCGGCAGGCTGAGGGGGAGTGTGTTGGGTGCAAATTCACATTGCACGACATCCTGCCGTCTGTTTGTACGAGTATGCGTGTGCGAATGCATTTGCGTGTGAATGGTATGTTTGTGTGTTTGTTTGCTTTCGCAATTTTCGCTTGAAGCATTTGCAGGTACTCGCAAAATGTGCGCTTCGGCATAACATTGTACGCGCTATGAACAGTACAAGCAGAAAGGACGAGCTCGCAAAGGAACCCAAGATGGAAGCTTTGCGGTTCAACTTACTTGATTGCGCAGATTCAGTTCTATCCAACTCGAAATTGTACTGTTTTGTTTGGTTGACTATAGTGTAGCAGGGCAGGCACTATAGGGGTACAATTTAGGTGAAGGTTGGATGTTGTTTGTCTGTATCTGCATGCTACAGGGCCAGGGGAAACCAGCGGAACCAGCATTTGGCTGGTTGGGCAAAGACAAAACAGGTTCTGTTTTTAGGACCTGAACCTGGTTGTTGTTTTCCCAGGTTGGAAAAACAGAACCAGAGGTTGTTCACCAACCTATCACCTGCTATTTTGTTCAGCCAGGTTGGTTCTGTTGCTTGGAATTATTTGGGATCATCCCTGGTTGTTCCCAGGTTGATTCCCAAGGTCCTTGCTAGCTAGAGCTATTTATTCCTTCTCTGTTTGTACCTGAATATAGTGAAATTGATTCAAGCGAATTCCTTCCTTGCTGGAATTTCTTTTCTACGCGGTGCGACGGCGAAATGCTACCCGAGTCAACGCTAGTACGCTAGCACTCCAACGCTAGGCTAACGCTGTCCGAGCCATAACTTCGTAATGGCAGAACTTTTCGCGAGGCAACTTGGCTTATTTTAAAGCTCTTAGAGTGAGCTTCGATATAGGAAATTCTCAGCTTAATCCGATCGACGGTCTGCACGATACGCTGCGCGACGTTCAAGGTACTCTTGCTGTTTTGACTAAGTCCCTCTTGATCCCTCTCTCTACAAACTCGGACCCGAGGATAGGGGCTGGTCTTGTACCAGGCACCCAAGGACCCTTGGAGGTGACCCCGAGGAGAGGTTTTAAGTGTGATAAAGTCTTAATAGCTTGAGTTTATTAGGCCCTTACACCAACAGCACCAGCGGCAGCTCCAACGCGTGGGTCCTCAGCACCAGCAGCAGCTCCAACGACCGGGTCCTCACCACCAGCAGCGGCTCCAACGCCCGGGTCCTCAGCACCAGCAGCAGCTCCAACGCCCGGGTCCTCAGCACCAGCAGCAGCTCCAACGCCCGGGTCCTCAGCACCAGCAGCAGCTCCAACGCCCGGGTCCTCAGCACCAGCAGCAGCTCCAACAGCAGCGGGGTCCGTAACACGAGGCACGCCACTCCGAAGAGTGCAGCGCCGCTCGTACCACTCACGGATCCGCTCGCGGGAGGGGAGCTCCCGAACGGGAGAAGAAGCACTAGCACCAGTCCCAGTAGTACGTCCGGCTCGAGCGGTACCTCTCCGGAGGCTGCAGTACTCTAAGTACCACGCACGCAGCTGCTCCGAGGAGAGGGCTCCTCCAGGTGCAGGACTCCCAGGCCTAGTACCTCCAGACTCAGAACCCCCAGACTCCAGACTCCGCAGCTCAGCACCACGAGGCTCCACACCCCCAAGCTCAGCACCCTCAAGCTCCACACCCCCAGGCTCCACACCCCCAGGCTCCACACCCCCAGGCTCCACACCCCCAGGCTCCACACCCCCAGGCTCAGCACCCCCAGGCTGAGCACCCCCAGCAGGACGAGAGTCGACAGCTACCTCAACAGGCTCAACCAGGTCTACCTGAGACACACCTGAGGGAGCGGCACCCTGAGGGGGGAGGGGGTCTGCAACAGCAGCACCTGGCGCGAGGAAGAGAGGCGGGGGGGGGAGCGGGGCAGTGCGGTAGGGGAAGAGGCGGTAGTAGGGGACGGACTCGTCAAAAGTGACGTCCTGGGAGGGCAAGACTCGGCGCGAGGTGGCGTGGTAAAACTGCCAACCAGACGCGTCCGGGACAAAGCCGAGGAAGACGTAGGGAACAGCACGGGAGGAGAGCTTGTCCGCAGACATATCGCGGACAAAAGCTCGAGACCCCCAGACCCGGAAACGCGACGCATCGCCAACCTCCCCCGTCCACAGCAGCGTGGGCGAGGTCTCCGGCAAGGAGACACGGGGCCAGAGGTTGAGCTGATGCGCAGCGTACCGGACCGCAAACGGCCACAGAAAGTGGGGGGCAGCCGCATGGATCAAGGAGGTACGGGCGACCTCCATGACCAGGCCAATACGGCGCTCCGCAACCCCATTCTGCTGTGGAGAAGCCGGAAGCGTTAATGACAGCTCAATGCCGTGCTCAGCACAGTAGGCTGCCAAGAGGTCGGAGGAGAACTCACCACCTCTGTCTGAGTGCAAGCGCAGGACAGGAAAGTCCGAGTGAAAACGCTCACTGAGCTGGAGACGTGCTCTGCGGATCCAAGGGATCAAGACATTAGGGACCTCACCCTTGGTGCGCAAGGGGAAGACCGAGGTGTAGCGCGAGTAGTCGTCAACAACTATCAGGAAGTACCTCTCCTGACCCTGACCACGGACGCGGGCTGGGCCCCACATGTCCATGTGGAGTGTCTGCAAGAAAGCAATCGTCGGGGGGAACGAGGAGGAGTGAGGAGCGGCGCGCTGCCGTCCCTCGACACAGGGGAGGCAGGTAGGAGCAGGCGAGGGTGGGAGGGCAGGAAGGACCCTGGGCAGGCCAGAGACAAGGTACCGGGAGTGCATGGCACGAAGCCGCTGCACAGACGGGTGGCCAAGGCGGTGGTGCCAGAGGACAGTCTCGTGTGCCAAAGAGCGACACGAGCAGGGGGCGGACAGCTGACCTGACGCGGACGCGGACGCAGTCGCAGCAACCTGAGGGGACTCAGTAGTCAGTGTGTACAGGTCCGACCCCGGCTGCCGAGTGAAGGTAGCCAAGTGACGGCCCGTACGAGCACACGTGCAGTGTGTCACGCGCTCGTAGGCAGGGGTGAACTGGTGAACACCCTTGTGAGAGTACGACGGCTTATGCCAGCTATGCTTGCTTGCCTCTACTTTATCATGCTATTTCTAGCATAGGATATTTATATGCATGCATGAATTGCTTGATTTCCTAGGCTAGGTGCTTTCCTATATTTTATTATAGTTATAGCACCGAGCTAGGTTGCGTGCACCGAATTCTGGCTTTTCGGTTGCCACCGAATTGCCTTCTACCGAATTCGGTAAGGATCTGTTCGGGACGCTTCGTGACCCGCGGAACCTTCGCGTAACACCTGGTTACGGGGCCTTGTGTCGAGCCTATATATAGCCTCGTGTTGTACCCAGGTGGACATTCAATTCAATTCAATTCAATTTGAATCATCTTTTCTGAGCTCGATCCCGTATCCTCACACTTGGTAATCAGAGCGGGTTTACACGCGAGGTCTTCAACCGCTTAGTTCCGGCCTTTAAAAACCGCGGGGGCGACGACGAAAGCGCCGATACGGGTATGTAAAACCAGTTCCGCGCAATTTTTCTAAGTCCCCCTCGATTCGGTTTTCGAACACCCCTCAGATTTACCGGTGGAAAGGTTGGAGTTTCGACCGTTCGATCGAGTTTCATCTCAACGGCCCAGAGAATTTCGCCCAAAGAAGTTGGAATTTGGAGCGTCGGATCGATTTTCTCCTCAACGGCCGAGATCGGACGCGAATTTCGCCTAAGGGAGATTTACGCAACCTACAGAATTCGCGCTCGTCGATTTTACAGTCAATTTGACTCGCAGTAAGGCGACCAGCACCTAGAATTCGATTCTTTTCGTCGCGCATGTTCCTGTAAATCACCAAATGGAGAGCCAAGGCGACAACTACGCGACTACGAGCGACATCGCGAGCCTCCGCACCGACATGGAGCAGACGCAGGCGACGGTTCGTCGACTCGAGGCTTTTTTGACAAGCCAACCAGGGTTCGCCACCGCAGCAGCAGCGATCACAGCGACTGCAGCACCGACAACTCCAGCAGCAGTGGCGACACCGACATTTCACGGACCAATGGCACCACTGTCCCCGAACCTCGAAGCAGCACGACCGAGGCTCCCGGAGGCGTTCGATCCAAGTGCGAAGGGATCCGACGTCCGGCGATTCGTGGCCACCCTCGAAATTTACTTCGAGGCCATTGGCTGTTCGACCCCGCAACACGAAGCAGCAAGGATTCGGCTCGCAGCGACACTGTTACGTGGACCGGCTCTCGAATGGATTTACTACACCGACGTAGCCCGCGGGGAGAAAACGTGGCAGCAGTTTCGGGCAGATTTAATCGAGCGTTTCGAACCAATTAATACAACCTACATGGCGCGGCAGCAGATACACCGACACAAGCAATACAGTAGTGTAACACAGTACACACAGCAGATGGAGTTACTGTTCAACCGCATCACTGACCTGACAGGCGAAAAATCCAGGCGTACACCGAAGGGTTAAAAATGGAGATTCGGCGGCAGGTGATTGCGGCGAATTACAACAGCTACAAAGACATCGTGCGTGCTGCCGAGCGATACGACGCGCTGACTCGAAGTCAACCCGAAACACGACGCTTCACGCCGAACCGTACATTCGGCACGGAGCGATCGGCACCCCCCACGTTCGCGGAACCGATGGATATCGACAAAAACGACGCGAAGCAGCAGCCGACAAAATGCGAATTTTGCGGCGCAGCAGGACATCAATTTTTGTCGTGCTACAAAATGAAGAAAGCACATGCGGCACTCCGGGACGAAGACAGTGGAGCACCCCCGAAGTAAAAAAACGGGAATCGCCAGTAGCCGCGGATCGACCTGGCGATCGCGTAAAGATCCGAAAAGCAGGAAAAGGCAACGACGTGGCGACTTCGGAGCGGGTGAAAAAAGGAGAAAATGATGGCGCGAATTTAAAACGTCACGACCGGCCGGCATCAGGGGAAATCGCCGAGGCGAATGGAGGCTCCGCGAAAAAAGACTCTGCACCGACCGGGAAACTCCAGCCGAACACCCACGAAAGTAAGAATTCGTTAAAAGTATCCTATAAAGATGCTCTAACGAAGAATATTGCTTCTCGTGGTTTACAAGCCTTCAAAAAATTCAGGGGAGGTCTAGAGGCCAAGAAAAAGCCTTTAGAAATTATTCAGGTACCTGAGAAGTTGGGCAAAGTACTACGGAGCGTAGAAAAGGGTCGTGCGTTCCGTGGAGTTAATATTCTCTCCCCGCAGCACAGTGTTAAGTCTCCCCGTCGCCCACAGGTGAAGCCTACACAGCTGCCAAGGCTTAGAGGAGACATCCAGGCTCAGGAGAAATTATACAAGCCTCGGAAAAATCCTCCTACCCCCCAGGTGAAGTTGGAAAGCGCTGAGTCAGGTATAGGAAAAAGGGAAGGTATTAAGTTTGATGTACCCTATGATCCTATTAACGAGACCCTCTTTGGCTACTCAGCGCAGCAGAAACCACTACTCGAGGTGTTATGCAATGGGCGACGCCTCCAGGCACTGGTGGACAGCGGTGCATCTCACTCGGTGTGTGACCGCGGAGCATTGGAGAAAATTAGAGAGAAGGCGGAAGAGACCCAGTTTTCAGCGACCATGGTGGACGGTACGAAGCTTCCTATCCACGGCGAAGCATCACTGCAACTGCATATAGGTGCGTTGAGGTGGAAGCCGAAGCTACCAGTCACCAACATCAAAGGATTAGATTTTATCTTGGGGCGAGATTTCCTGAAGCAGTTCAACCCCGAGATCGATTAGGTCAACAGCAAGGTGTGCATCTACAACAACGGGAAACGAGTGGAGCTGCGAAGCTGGACGGATACAGGGGACGTACCTGAAACGACACTGGCACGGTTAGAACAGACGGTGAACAAGAGTAACACGGGTTACTTAGCACTGGTTATGGCAGCAGCAGAGGAGGAGAAGCCGAGTTCCGAGCTACCTGCAGCAGTGAAAGAGGTCTTGGAGCAGTACAAGGATATAATGCCCGACGACCTACCTGCAGGCGTACCTCCAGCACGCACCCACGAGCACGAGATCGTGGAGGAACCAGGTGCGAAACCCGTCTCACGTGCACCATACCGACTGAGTCCGACTAAATTGACAGACATGAAAAAACAGATAGAGTATCTACTGGACAGACAACTGATCCGCCCATCCACCTCTCCCTACGGCGCACCAGTTCTCTTCACTCCAAAACCAGACGGCAGTCTACGGATGTGCATCGACTACCGCGCACTGAACAAACAGACAGTCAAAAACAAATATCCCATACCGCGCATAGACGACCTACTCAATCAACTGCGTGGAGCAACAGTATTTTCGAAGCTGGACCTACGATCGGGCTACTGGCAGATCAAGATGGCAGACAACTCCGTCCACAAGACAGCGTTCCGTACCAGATACGGCTCCTACGAATACTTGGTGATGCCGTTCGGACTCTGCAACGCACCAGCAACGTTTCAGGCGGAGATGAATCACATCTTACGACCCCTGCTGGACGAATGCGTGGTGGTGTACCTGGACGACATTCTCATCTACTCCAAGAACATGAAGGAGCACGTGGAGCATCTGCGGAAGGTGTTCGAGATCCTGCGGAAAAACAAGTTCTACGTAATGTTGGGTGCAAATTCACATTGCACGACATCCTGCCGTCTGTTTGTACGAGTATGCGTGTGCGAATGCATTTGCGTGTGAATGGTATGCTTGTGTGTTTGTTTGCTTTCGCAATTTTCGCTTGAAGCATTTGCAGGTACTCGCAAAATGTGCGCTTCGGCATAACATTGTACGCGCTATGAACAGTACAAGCAGAATGGACGAGCTCGCAAAGGAACCCAAGATGGAAGCTTTGCGGTTCAACTTACTTGATTGCGCAGATTCAGTTCTATCCAACTCGAAATTGTACTGTTTTGTTTGGTTGACTATAGTGTAGCAGGGCAGGCACTATAGGGGTACAATTTAGGTGAAGGTTGGATGTTGTTTGTCTGTATCTGCATGCTACAGGGCCAGGGGAAACCAGCGGAACCAGCATTTGGCTGGTTGGGCAAAGACAAAACAGGTTCTGTTTTTAGGACCTGAACCTGGTTGTTGTTTTCCCAGGTTGGAAAAACAGAACCAGAGGTTGTCCACCAACCTACCACCTGCTATTTTGTCCAGCCAGGTTGGTTCTGTTGCTTGGAATTATTTGGGATCATCCCTGGTTGTTCCCAGGTTGATTCCCAAGGTCCTTGCTAGCTAGAGCTATTTATTCCTTCTCTGTTTGTACCTGAATATAGTGAAATTGATTCAAGCGAATTCCTTCCTTGCTGGAATTTCTTTTCTACGCGGTGCGACGGCGGAATGCTACCCGAGTCAACGCTAGAACGCTAGCACTCGAACGCTAGGCTAACGCTGTCCGAGCCATAACTTCGTAATGGCAGAACTTTTCGCGAGGCAACTTGGCTTATTTTAAAGCTCTTAGAGTGAGCTTCGATATAGGAAATTCTCAGCTTAATCCGATCGACGGTCTGCACGATACGCTGCGCGACGTTCAAGGTACTCTTGCTGTTTTGACTAAGTCCCTCTTGATCCCTCTCTCTACAAACTCGGACCCGAGGATAGGGGCTGGTCTTGTACCAGGCACCCAAGGACCCTTGGAGGTGACCCCGAGGAGAGGTTTTAAGTGTGATAAAGTCTTAATAGCTTGAGTTTATTAGGCCCTTACACCAACAAGCTGGTATCAGAGCTGCGTTATAGTGATCCTCGATATAGGTAGCTATGGCGGGCAACACCTCGGCGGTAGCTGGTGAATCTTCAGCCCAAGATCGTAGCGGCAGCCATGATTCTGGTGTTTCTGCGCCAAGGGGAGCGCGAACAAGCCAGGGCTCGCTGATCAAGGAGGTGCTGAAAAACTTCACCGTCGAGAAGTTCAATGGTGAGGGCTATGATGATTGGGCCTGGAAAATGCAACTTTATTTCCGTCAAATCGGATTGCTGAAACTAATGATTGGGGAGGAGCCTAGACCGAGTGACCCCGCCCTTCAGGAAGATTGGGACGAGCGCGCCTCGGCTGGCTACTACTTGATGTCGCAGAGTTTGGAGCTGAACCAGCGTCACCACGTCATGCACCTGCTGCCGGAGGTTGAGTGCGGTCCGGAGGCGTGGACGGTGTTGAAGGAGCTGCACGCCCCGACCTCCGTTGTTGCAACATTGATGCTGGAGAGGGAGCTGTCCGCGTTGCGCCTGAGCGAGGGAGAGCCGGTGCAACCTGTCCTGGACAAATTGCGCGACCTCTACGCGAAGTTGGCGACCGCAGGAATCACCTACCCGGAGCAAACAAAGTGCTTGAAGATGCTCTCGCTGCTGCCGGAATCGTGGCTTCAATTTACGAGCGGATTGAGCCTGCCGCAGAACCAGAGCTTGTGGACGCTCGAGTGGGTGCGGACGAAGATTCTGGAGGAGGACTTCCGTCGCCGCCAACTGAGGGGTGGAGACGACGGCAGCAGCGGCTACGGGATGCAAGGGAGCCGACGTGGCAAAGGACGTGGCTTCGGTGGTGCTGGACGCGGTGCAAAGAAAGACGACGACTCCAACGACCAACAAGGAGGTACCGGTTGGGGTCGCGGTGCGAAATCTGGACGTGGGGGCAAGTCGGGTGCTGGTGGCAAAATGAAAGGGAGTTGCTGGTATTGTGAGAAGGAAGGGCACCCCTGGTTTTTGTGCTATAAGAAACCCGATGGATGGACCCCCCAGAATCGTCACCAGGATGGCGGCGCGCGGAGGAACCAGAAAAACGGCGCCAACATGGTCGCTGATTCGTCCGACAACAACCCCAAGGGCAACGGCGGTGCGGAGAAGAAGAAGGAGCGCACCGCGGGCCAATTCTTCCATATGGGAGACAAGGGGGAGCAAGGAGACGCATCTGCTAAGGCTGGAGCAGAGCTGCACCCCCTGGACTATTGGGTGTTGGACACAGGCGCTGCTTGGACAATGACGCCGCGCAAGGACCTGCTGGACGACGTACGCGCTGCACCGATTAATGAGGTGTGCTCTGCCTCTGGACACATGTTGAAGGTGGCTGGTGCGGGACGAGCTGCATTTAAGGGAGCGGATGGCAAGCCGGTGGTGCTGCACGACGTTCTCCTTGTCCCCGACCTGAAGGCCAACCTCATCTCCCTCCGTAAGCTTGGCAAGGCTGGGGTGAACACCAACACGGATGGGGCTCGCACTTATAAGGGGAAGCTGGGCAATCGGGTGCTTTGGGATCTGCACGAGAGCAAGGACGTGTACAGATCTATGTGGCAGCTGCCGGCGCTGGCGTGGCACGGTGGGGGGCAGGCTGGAGAGGGGTCTGCATCCCAGGGGGAGTGCAACGCCGTTGGAGGGGTTGGTGTGAAAGTGTCGGCCAGATCTGGGGAGACAGATTGGGCAACTGCACACCGACGTTTGGGGCATGTGGCAATGCCTTTGCTGAAGCAGCTGGAGAAGGATGGAGCCGTTAAGGGCTTAAAGCTGAACGGACAACCACCCGATGATAACTGTGAAATTTGCCTCCTTTCAAAGTTCACCCGTTTCCCCTTCCATAGTGTGGCTGGCAGGAGCAAAAAGCCGTTGGAGCTGGTCCACATGGACTTGGTGGGGCCGCTGCCGGTGCAAGGGCACAAGGGGGAGCGGTACTTCCTAACCATAGTGGATGACTGGAGCAGGCTAATGTGGGCGTATCCGCTGAAGCAGAAAGATCACGCCGCCTCCACGATTCGGGACGATTGGCTGCCGTTCGTGGAGAAGCAAGCGGAGTGTGTGGTGAAGCGGATTAGGACAGATCGGGGTGGTGAGTTCCTTGGAGCTGAGATGACGGCCTGGCTCAAGAAGCAGGGCATCCAGAGGGAGCTGACCACGGCTTACACCCCACAGTCCAACGGTGTAGCAGAACGGGCGAACCGGACAATTCTGGAGACAGCTAGGGCGCTGCTCATAGAATCTGGGCTGGGCAACTTGATGTGGCCCCATGCTGTTCGGCACGCTACCGTCGCTAGGAACAGGGTACTCACAAAGGTTGGGGATGACTCGTGGGTGCCGTTGGAGAGGTGGCTTGGGAGGAAGCCGCCGGTGGACATGCTGAGGGTGTTCGGTTGCATGGCAGTCGCCCACGTTCCCAAGACCTACCGCAGTAAGTTGGGGGCGAGTGCAATCTGGTGTGTGCATTTGGGGCTGGCTGCTGAGAGCAAGGGATGGCTGCTGTGGGAGCCTTCCAAGGGTGTGTTGTTTGACAGCAGGGATGTGAAGTTTGTTGAGGGCATGATGTATGGGAGCTGGGAGAAACAGCCGGAGGCCAGGGTGTCCCAGCAGATGGAGCAGATCACCATGCAGCTGGACCTGACTCCTAGTGTGTGGGAGGAGGGAGAGGAGTCAGCTGCAGAGGGTGGTGATAAAGAGAAGGTGCAGGAGGCACCTGCTGGTGGAGGTGATGGTGTGGAGATTAGCGGTAGCACTAGTGGAGCTGCTGGATCCGAGGGAGGAGAGCAGCAGCAGGGGAAAACTAAGAAGCCGAAGGGTGTTATTATGAAGGGATGGGAGACACCCGTCTCCAGGCCAGGACGTACCCGTATGGCTACTAAGAAGCTGACTGCAGGAGCTGATGTAGCGGAGCAGCAGCTTGGGACCGAGGAGGCATTGCTGATTCTACCGCATGGCTATGACCCGGATGAGGAGGATCAACCTGCGTACTGTTTTCTTGCCCCTGCACCAGAGGAACCAGCTAGCATGGAGGAGGCATTAGCTGGACCAGATAGGGACAAATGGCTAGCTTCCAGGGATGCTGAGTACCAGAGCCTGCTGGAGAATGGGACTTGGGAACTAGTGGTGCTGCCTGAGGGAAAGAAAGCGGTACAATGCAAGTGGGTGCTAAGGATCAAGACTGACGACAAGGGGCAGGTCACCATCTACAAGAGTAGGTTGGTGGCTAAGGGGTTTATGCAGAAGGAGAAGCGGGACTTCAATGAGATCTTTGCTCCCACTGCCAAACCCCCTACCCTTCGTGTCTTGTTGGCAGATGCAGCCGTTAGTGGGAAGTTCATTATCCAGATGGACATATCAACGGCATTTCTCAACGGGATTTTAGAGGAGGAGGTGTTCATGACGCAGCCACCTGGGTATGAGGATGGTACGGGCAGGGTGTGCAAGCTGAAAAAGTCCATCTACGGCTTGAAGCAGGCGCCACGCTGCTGGTACCAGAAGTTGGCAGCTGTTTTAGAGGAGATGGGATTCAGGACCAGCAGCTGTGATGAGAGCCTCTTTCTCAAGGGGGAGGGGGAGAAGCTGGTGCTGTTTCTGGTCTATGTGGACGACATTCTTCTCTTTAGCAGCAGCATGAAGGAGGTTCAGAAGGTGCAGCAGCAGCTGATGGAGAACTTCAAGTGCAAGAACCTTGGGGAGGTAAAGTACTACCTCGGGATGCACGTGGAGAGGGATCTGGATCACAGGTGGTTGAAGCTGCACCAGGAGAAGTTCATCAAGGAGCTTGGGGAGAAGTATGGAATTGAGAATGAGCGCAAGGTTGCAACTCCCCTGCCAGCAGAATTCAAGCTTGTGAAAGCTGCAGAGGATGAAGGAGTTGAAGCCGAGGAGCAGCAGCAATTTCAGTCCTTGGTGGGCAGCCTCTTGTATGCAGCAGTTCACACGAGACCCGACATCTCTTTCTCGGTTGGGCAGCTGGCTAGGGTAGTGCAGAATCCATCAGAGGAGCAGGTGGATGCAGCTGAGCGTGTGGTGAAGTATCTGAACTCTCACCCAAGCATTGGAGTTCAATACTCCGCATCTGCACAGGTGAAGCAGAAAGGGGTTGAGGTGCTGAAAGAGAAGGGGGAGAGGCTTGGAGAAGGCAAGCTTTTTCTCACTTGCTTTACTGATGCTACGTGGGCCTCTGAGAAGGAGGATTCCTCATCTGTGGGAGGATACATCTGCGTAGTTGGGGGAGGACCGGTTAGTTGGAGGTCAAAGAAGCAGACGGAGACAGCACTCTCTTCCGTGGAGTCAGAGTACATGGCGATGTTCCATGGGGTGAAGGAGGTGATTTGGCTGAGGAGGTTGTTAGAGGAGATTGGCCAGGAGCAGAAGGTTGCTACGCCGCTGTTTTGTGATAGCAAGGGGGCTCTTGGGATGGCCAGGAACGCTGTGCTTCATGGGCTGAATAAGCACATGCGTATCAAGTGGCACTGGCTGCGTAAGGAGGTGAAGACGGGGACGGTGAATCCGATCTACATCAAGACTCACCAGCAGCCAGCAGACTTCCTCACCAAGAGGCTTGCGGATGAGTCTCATTGGCGTTGTGTGCGCATGAGTGGAATGAGCATGAACTAGTATGGAATGATGGGGATGCAGCCGGCAGGCTGAGGGGGAGTGTGTTGGGTGCAAATTCACATTGCACGACATCCTGCCGTCTGTTTGTACGAGTATGCGTGTGCGAATGCATTTGCGTGTGAATGGTATGCTTGTGTGTTTGTTTGCTTTCGCAATTTTCGCTTGAAGCATTTGCAGGTACTCGCAAAATGTGCGCTTCGGCATAACATTGTACGCGCTATGAACAGTACAAGCAGAATGGACGAGCTCGCAAAGGAACCCAAGATGGAAGCTTTGCGGTTCAACTTACTTGATTGCGCAGATTCAGTTCTATCCAACTCGAAATTGTACTGTTTTGTTTGGTTGACTATAGTGTAGCAGGGCAGGCACTATAGGGGTACAATTTAGGTGAAGGTTGGATGTTGTTTGTCTGTATCTGCATGCTACAGGGCCAGGGGAAACCAGCGGAACCAGCATTTGGCTGGTTGGGCAAAGACAAAACAGGTTCTGTTTTTAGGACCTGAACCTGGTTGTTGTTTTCCCAGGTTGGAAAAACAGAACCAGAGGTTGTCCACCAACCTACCACCTGCTATTTTGTCCAGCCAGGTTGGTTCTGTTGCTTGGAATTATTTGGGATCATCCCTGGTTGTTCCCAGGTTGATTCCCAAGGTCCTTGCTAGCTAGAGCTATTTATTCCTTCTCTGTTTGTACCTGAATATAGTGAAATTGATTCAAGCGAATTCCTTCCTTGCTGGAATTTCTTTTCTACGCGGTGCGACGGCGGAATGCTACCCGAGTCAACGCTAGAACGCTAGCACTCGAACGCTAGGCTAACGCTGTCCGAGCCATAACTTCGTAATGGCAGAACTTTTCGCGAGGCAACTTGGCTTATTTTAAAGCTCTTAGAGTGAGCTTCGATATAGGAAATTCTCAGCTTAATCCGATCGACGGTCTGCACGATACGCTGCGCGACGTTCAAGGTACTCTTGCTGTTTTGACTAAGTCCCTCTTGATCCCTCTCTCTACAAACTCGGACCCGAGGATAGGGGCTGGTCTTGTACCAGGCACCCAAGGACCCTTGGAGGTGACCCCGAGGAGAGGTTTTAAGTGTGATAAAGTCTTAATAGCTTGAGTTTATTAGGCCCTTACACCAACACGTAAAGCTGTCAACGAGCGACTTCGCCCTGAAGAAGGTGAAGTTTCTCGGGCACATGGTGAGTGCCGAGGGCGTACACGTGGACCCACGGAAGATCGAAGCCGTCAAGAAGTGGAAAGTACCAGAGAACGTGAAGGAGTTACAGCAGTTCCTAGGCTTCACCAACTACTACAACAGGTTCGTGCCGCAGTACGCTAAGATAGCAGCGCCACTGACCGACCTACTGAAAAAGGATACGCCCTACAAATGGGATACCCTTCATCAGCAAGCCATGGAGCAGCTACAGACAGCACTGACTACAGCGCCAGTACTCATCTTGCCGGATCCAGACAAGGACTACGTGGTGGAAGCAGACGCTAGTGACCAAGCAGTCGGAGCAGTACTGATGCAGGATCACGGACGCGGTTTGCAGCCCATCGCCTACCTCAGTAAGAAGCTACACGGAGCAGAACTAAACTACCCCATTCACGACAAGGAAGCCTTAGCGATGTTGGTGTAAGGGCCTAATAAACTCAAGCTATTAAGACTTTATCAAACTTAAAACCTCTCCTCGGGGTCACCTCCAAGGGTCCTTGGGTGCCTAGTACAAGACCAGCCCCTATCCTCGGGTCCGAGTTTGTAGAGAGAGGGATCAAGAGGGACTTAGTCAAAACAGCAAGAGTACCTTGAACGTCGCGCAGCGTATCGTGCAGACCGTCGACCGGATTAAGCTGAGAATTTCCTATATCGAAGATCACTCCAAGAGCTTTAAAATAAGCCAAGTTGCCCTCTCGAAAAGTTCTGCCATTACAAAGTTGTGGCTCGGACAGCGTTTGCCTAGCGTTGGAGTGCTAGCGTACTAGCATTGACTCGGGTAGCATTCCGCCGTCGCACCGCGTAGAAAGGAAATTCCAGCAAGGAAGGAATTCGCTTGAATCAATTTCACTATATTCAGGTTCAAACAGAGAAGGAATATATAGTCCTAGCTAGCAAGGACCTTGGGAATAAACCTGGGAAGAACCAGGGATGATCCCAAAAAATTCCAAGCAACAGAACCAACCTGGCTGGACAAAACAGCAGGTGGTAGGTTGGTAAACAACCTCTGGTTCTGTTTTTCCAACCTGGGAAAACAACAACCAGGTTCAGGTCCTAAAAACAGAACCTGTTTTGTCTTTGCCCAACCAGCCAAATGCTGGTTCCGCTGGTTTCCCCTAGCCCTGTAGCATGCACATACAGACAAACAACATCCAACCTTCACCTAAATTGTACCTCTATAGTGCCTGCCCTGCTACACTACAGTCAACCAAACAAAACAATACAATTTCGAGTTGGATAGAACTGAATCTGCACAATCAATTCAACCGAACCGCAAAGCTTCCATCTTGGGTTCCTTTGCGAGCTCGTCCTTTCTGCTTGCACTGTTCATAGCGCGTACAATGTTGTGCCGAAGCGCATAATGCGCGAGTACCTGCAAATGCTTCAAGCGAAAATTGCGAAAGCAAACAAACACACCAACATTCCATTCACACCCAAATGCATTCGAACACGCATACTCATACAAACAGACGGCAGGATGTCGTGCAATGTGAATTTGCACCCAACACACTCCCCTTCAGCCTGCCGGCTGCATCCCTATCATTCCATACTAGTTCATGCGCATTCCCCTCATCCGCACACAACGCCAATGAGGCTCATCTGCAAGCCTCTTGGTGAGGAAGTCTGCTGGCTGCTGGTGAGTCTTGATGTAGATCGGATTCACCGTCCCCCTCTTCACCTCCTTACGCAACCAGTGCCACTTGATACGCATGTGCTTGTTCAGCCCATGAAGCACAGCGTTCCTGGCCATCCCAAGAGCTCCCTTGCTATCACAAAACAGCGGCGTAGCAACCTTTTGCTCCTGGCCAATCTCCTCTAACAACCTCCTCAGCCAAATCACCTCCTTCACCCCATGGAACATCGCCATGTACTCTGATTCCACAGAAGAGAGTGCTGTCTCCGTCTGCTTCTTTGACCTCCAACTAACAGGTCCTCCTCCAACTACGCAGATGTATCCTCCCACAGATGAGGAATCCTCCTTCTCAGAGGCCCACGTAGCATCGGTAAAGCAAGTGAGAAAGAGCTTGCCTTCTCCAAGCCTCTCCCCCTTCTCTTTCAGCACCTCAACCCCTTTCTGCTTCACCTGTGCAGATGCGGAGTATTGAACTCCAATGCTTGGGTGAGAGTTCAGATACTTCACCACACGCTCAGCTGCATCCACCTGCTCCTCTGATGGATTCTGCACCACCCTAGCCAGCTGCCCAACCGAGAAAGAGATGTCGGGCCTTGTGTAAACTGCTGCATACAAGAGGCTGCCCACCAAGGACTGAAATTGCTGCTGCTCCTCGGCTTCAACCCCTTCATCCTCTGCAGCTTTCACAAGCTTGAATTCTGCTGGCAGGGGAGTTGCAACCTTGCGCTCATTCTCAATCCCGTACTTCTCCCCCGGCTCTTTGATGAACTTCTCCTGGTGCAGCTTCAACCACCTGTGATCTAGATCCCTCTCCACATGCATCCCGAGGTAGTACTTTACCTCTCCAAGGTTCTTGCACTTGAAGTTCTCCATCAGCTGCTGCTGCACCTTCTGGATCTCCTTCATGCTGCTGCTAAAGAGAAGAATGTCGTCCACATAGACCAGAAACAGCACCAGCTTCTCCCCCTCCCCCTTGAGAAAGAGGCTCTCATCACAGCTGCTGGTCCTGAATCCCATCTCCTCTAAAACAGCTGCCAACTTCTGGTACCAGCAGCGTGGCGCCTGCTTCAAGCCGTAGATGGACTTTTTCAGCTTGCACACCCTGCCCGTACCATCCTCATACCCAGGTGGCTGCGTCATGAACACCTCCTCCTCTAAAATCCCATTGAGGAACGCCGTTGATATATCCATCTGAATGATGAATTTCCCACTAACGGTTGCATCTGCCAACAAGATACGGAGGGTAGGGGGTTTGGCAGTAGGAGCAAAGATCTCATTGAAGTCCCGCTTCTCCTTTTGCATAAACCCCTTAGCCACCAGCCTACTCTTGTTGATGGTGACCTGTCCCTTTTCATCGGTCTTGATCCTTAGCACCCACTTGCACTGTATGGCTTTCTTCCCCTCAGGCAGCACCACCAGCTTCCATGTCCCATTCTCTAGCAGGCTCTGGTACTCAGCATCCCTGGAAACCAGCCACTTCTCCCTATCTGGGCCAGCTAATGCCTCCTCCATGCTAGCTGGTTCCTCTGGTGCAGGGGCAAGAAAACAGTAGGCAGGTTTATCCTCCTCATCCGGATCATAGCCATGCGGTAGAATCAGCAATGCCTCCTCTGTCCCAAGCTGCTGCTTTGCTACATCAGCTCCTGCATTCAGCTTCTTAGTAGCCATGCGGGTACGTCCTGGCCTGGAGAGGGGTGTCTCCCATCCCCTCATAACAACACTCTTCGGCTTCTTAGTTTTTCCCTGCTGCTGCTCTCCTCCTTCGGATCCAGCAGCTCCACTAGTGCTACCGCTAGTCTCCACACCATCACCTCCACCAGCAGGTGCCTCCTGCACCTTCTCCTTATCACCACCCTCTGCAGCTGCCTCCTCTCCCTCCTCCCACACACTAGGAGTCAGGTCCAGCTGCATCGTGGAGGCGGCGTGATCTTTCTGCTTCAGCGGATACGCCCACATTAGCCTGCTCCAGTCATCCAGTATGGTTAGGAAGTACCACTCCCCCTTGTGCCCTTGGCACC
>CANXME010001264.1:0-43639 GCA_948144175.1 Closterium sp. NIES-65
CAACCCTGGTTTTCAGGGTTGGTCCCGAGCGCTACCTTGATTTGTCAGTGTAAACGTTGTTTCTAGAAAAAAAAACCACTGGAACGTCAGTGTAATTAATTTTGCTACCCTGATATTTTTTTACCATAGCTTGGCATCGTGACTCGTGAGCTATGCTACGGAAAGAACCCCGCAACGCTGTGAAGGCTGGGATACTGGGAGACAACAGGCTCAGCACCTCTGCAGCGCAGCGCGATCCTGGATGTGTGGCACAGAGCACAGCACACTGTACCTGGCCTAAGTGAGAGTGCAGGTGACGGTGGCAGGATAAGTTTCGCAGGGATGAAACTTGGTGTTGGGTGACGGCAGCAAAATCTGCCAATCACAGGTAAGACAGGTACTGCAGCCAGCGAGGCCAGCACATGCGGATGAAATTCAATGCGGCGCGCGTAGAGGGATGGGCAGGGCCCAAAACATCAGGGTAAAAACGCCCTGATTACCTTGGGGGCAGGCCGCTTTTCAGGATTACCCTGCCAAAATCAGGATTCCATGAAAGTTACCCTTTTGCAAAAAGAGCATGTTTTTTTTTAACCCTGATAGGATTTATGGTTAGCCTGACAGTATCAGGGTAGGGTGTAGACTACCCTGATACCGAAACTTTTTTACCGCGGATCAGGCCATACTCCGCTTGGTGATGAGCTCTGCCACACCCACACAAACAAGCATTGTCGCTTCTTACCACTGGCATAAAACCAAGAGTCGTTGTCGGCGACACGCCATGTCGCCTCATTGGTTGTTTCACCCAATGAGGCGACACCCTGTTGTAGAAGAAGTAGTAGGTAGTGGGGGTGACAATGAGTAGGTGTGTTGTGAATGTGATGCTCTTCCAGAGCTCATGGACTTTGTGAGTGCCACTTTATTATGTCATTGTAAATAACTTAGCTCACAAAATAGTAACTGAAATAGGGTTGGCCTAAAACTACCCTGCCCAATCAGACTAGTGGTTGATTTTCCCTGCTGCAAACAGGGTACGAAAAAATTTACCCTAGGGGTCGGGGTAAGGAGGGGCTGAAACCCTGATTTGTAAGGGTAGGCCTAAACCAATTTTGGGCCCTGGGGAGGGGGGGGAGGGAGGGGAGGAGGGGGTCCGTCAAAGACATGTATCCCTATTATGGTACCGGGGAAATCTGCATCCGTAGAAAAAAAGCCTGAACCATCAGTGTTGCTAAAACAAAAATACTGAAATGTCAGGGTAATCCGATTTCCCAAAAAAAACCCAGATACCAATGATAAAGAAAAAACCCCTAAAAAATACCTTGATTTTCAGTGTAGCAGAGTAAAAAATAGTGCTAAAATAAGGCCTGGTCCTCAATACATTTGAACATGGTTTTTTGCTGGAACAAAAAAATGTAAATGATCTGCCAGTTAGGACACGTGTCTTTTGGTGTAGAAGTTTTGAAATGATGCCGAACTTTTATTGGTTCGATAATCGTGCGTCCAAGTTCAAATATTGATGAAACGGAACGACAATGAACCGGGGTCGAATTTTTCACGTGCACATTTATCCAAACTGTCAAACATTTTACATGTTTCTGTTCTGTAGGCTATAGTGGGTTTAGCCTTAGGGGGTACAACTTCTAGGTTTTCCTAACTTGTACTCCCAATGTTGTTAGTTCAATCACTTCTCTCATTCTGACATGGTATTACAAGCCTAGGTTAGGAACCTAGGACCGCTAGTTCCTAAGGGCCCACCGTTCCATTAGAAGCGCCATCGTGCGCCTCGTTCCTAGTGCGCCCTCGCGCGCACCCTTCCTCTCACGCGTGCCGTGCGCAGGTCGCTAGCCGCCCGCGCGATCGCGGCCTGTTTTTCGAGCGCGTAGCCCGCTAGCCGCCCACTCGCGGCCCTTTTTTTCTCGGTGCGCGCGACCCGCTAGCCACCCGCGGGCCGTCGACGCCGCCCACGCGAGCAGCCCGCCTGGCCTTGCGCAGCCTCTAGCACAGCCCTCGAGCTGCTCGTCGACCGCCACGCGCCGTCGCCTCGTGCCACGTAGGCCGCCGCCCGCACGTAAGCCGCCGTCTCGCACAACCGCAGACCACGCGCCGGCCCCCCTCCCTGACCGAGCCGCGCCGCGCCGTCCTGCCCGAGCCGCGCCGCCCTGACCGAGCGGCGCCGCCCTCCTGTGCCCCACCTGCAGCACTGCTGCTCCTCTTACTGCTACTGCTACTACTGTTACTGCTACTTCTGTTCCTACTTGCTGCTACTGCCACTATGGCCAGTCCTACCGTTCTCACCTTTGACGCTGAGGGCCGTCCGATTAAGTTTGACGTCTGGCTTGATGACCCTCCACCTGTTCCTCCAGATCACTGCCAAGGACGATGTTTCCCTGTTTGACCACACTCCGGCGCCGCTCCCGCACGTGCTGCTACTGCTGACAGTACTGCTCGCTCACAGTGGGCAGACCCGTGACGCTCACGCTCGCCTAGCCGTTCGCAGCCACCTGCCGTTAGATGAGCGCGAGCATTTTGGCCAGCATAAGACCGCGAAGGAGCGTGTACGATGCTGTAGTTGCGCGCTAACTCCTCCCACTGCTATTGCTGCGATAGGCCCGTCTCTCGCTGACCTACCTCTTCCCGATCTGTACGGCTTTGCCACTGTGGCTGACCTCATCACTCACCTCCGTACTAGTGATTTCCGCTACTGTGCCGCGCTTCCTCCTGATTTCCTCGCCAAGAACCCTCCCCCGATGTACCTCACACTCTACCACCTAGTCACTCGCCTCCCTGACTCTCTTTGCGCTGTCAGGGACCACTTTCTCGCCTCTCCTGATCCCCCACTGACCTCACTGTCGACCTGCTCGCGAAGGAACTGTCATAACTTTATAGCTTATGCTATTGTGTAGGCTATAGTGGGGTATCCCATAGGGGGTACAACCCAATTAGGGTTTCCTATTTGTACTCACTTCATTCATAGTTCATTCATTCTCGTTCTACTTTTCTCATGGTATCGAGCAGGTTCCCTCGTGGGAACTGTTCCTAGGGCCCACCGTCCTTTTTTTTTCCTGCCCGGAGCGCACTTTGCCCCTGCCCCGAGTCGCGCTCACCCTCTCTCTCGGCCCCTAGTGGCCCCTTTAGCCGCCCGTCCCGGCCCCTAGACGTCCGCGCGCCGCCCGTACCCGGCCCCTAGACGCCCGCGCGCCACCCGTCCCGGCCCCTAAACGCCCGCAGCAGCACCGCCCGTCCCGGCCCCTAGACGCCCGTGCGCCGCCTGTCGTAGCCCCTAGACGCCCGCGCGCCGCCGTCCCAGCCCCTAGACGCCCACGCGCCGCCCGTCCCGGCTCCTAGGACGCCCGCGCGCCGCCCGTCACGGTCCCTCGACGCCCCGCGCGCCGCCGTCCGGCCCCTAGACGCCCGCGCGCCGCTGCTTCGGCCCCACGCCGCCTGTGCGCCGCCCGTCCCCGGCCGCGCGCTGCTGCCCCGGCCCCACGCCAGTGCGCCGCTGCCCCGCCCGTCGACGCCAGTGCGCCGCCAGTCCCGGCCCACGCCGCCCGTAGCGCCGCCCGTCCCGGCCAGCGCACCGCCGTCCCGGCCCCACGCCGCATGTGCGCCGCCCGTCCCGGCCCTGCGCCGCCGTCCCGGCCCCACGCCGCCCGTACGCCGACCGTCCCGGCCCCGCGCCGCCGTCCCGGCCCCACGCCGCCCGTGCGCCGCCCGTGCCCCGGCCCGTCGCCGCCCGTGCGGTATTCGACCCGGCCCCGAGCCGCCGGTTCCGGCTCTTCGCCGCTCGTACGCCACCTGTCCCTGCTCGTCACCCACTGCATCGCCGAGCCGCCCCCCACTGAGCAGCCGAGCCGCAGCCGAGCCAACGAGCAGCCCAGCAACCGAGCCGCCGAGCAGCCCAGCAGCCGAGCCGCCGAGCATTCGAGCCGCCCTTCTTCAGAGCCGCCCGACCTGCATAGTCCGGTGAGCACAGCTCCTTCTGTCACTTGCACTGCCCCCCACCCTACTGCTTGCACTACTGGTCATCTAGGGTCATGGCTACTCATAGTGTCCTCGCCTTTGACGCCGAGGGTAGGGCCATTGACTGTGAGGTCTGCTAGATGACCTGCAGCTGTTCTTACAGTGCGATAGGGCAGACAGTCTCTCTCTCTTTGACCTCACCTCTGGCACTGCCCCTGCCCCTGCTGCTGATGCTGATGCCACTGTTCGCTCCCAGTGGGCCACGCGCGACGCTGCTGCACGTCTTGCTGTGCGTCGCCACCTCCCTACCTCTGAGCGTGCGCACTTTAGTCAGTACAAGAGTGCTCAGACCTTGTACGACGCTGTAGTTGCACGCTACTCCTCCCCTGCCACTGCTGCACTGAGCCGTCTCATGCTACCGTACCTCTTCCCTGACCTTGCTACTTTTCCCACAGGTCGCTGACCTCATTACGCACCTCCGCACTAGTGACACTCGCTACCGCGCTGCACTCCCTGCTGACTTCTACGCCAAGAACCCCCCCCCCCCATGTACATCACCCTCTACTACATAGTCACTCGTCTCCCTAACTCCCTTCGCGTAGTCAGGGACCACTTCCTCTCAGTATGTCCCACCACTCTCACTGTCGACCTCCTCGAGAAGTCCCTACTAGCGGCCGAGAAGGGCATTGTCGCTGTAGGGGCCTCTCGTGGTGACCCGCGCACCCCCATCTTTGAGGGGTGTTCCCCTTCCTCCCTTCTGCCCTCTGTTGCCTCTGCTGCTGCGGCCGACCTCCTTGGTCTTGAGTCGGTCGGTGCGGCGTCTGCCCCTAGTGGGAGACGCCGCCCTGGCAAGGGCAAGGGGGGGCAAGGGCACTGGAGGAGCGAGCGGGGGCGGTGGAGGTGGAGGTGGCGGCAGTGGGGGGAGTGGGGGTCGCGGTGGGGGTGGAGGTGGGGGTGGAGGGGTCGGTGGCGGCAGTGCAGGCGGAGGTGGCAGCGGTGGCAGCGGTGGCGGAGGCGGGTGGAGGTGGTGGCGGCGGTGGAGGCGGTGGCGGAGGCGGCAGCAGTAGCGGAGGCGGCGGAGGCGGCGAGGCGGCGGAGGCGGCGGGGGGTGGCGGTGGAGCTGGTCGCGGGTCTTCGCAGAGGAGTGGCTCCGGTGGTGCCACGCGCCAGCAGCAGCAGCGCGGTCGTGAGGGCCTGTCCCCTCAGTAGCTCCGTGAGTGGTACACGCAGCGTCAGCGTGGTGGGAGCTTTGGCCCCTGCACCTACGTCCTTCGCACCGGCGACTGCACGGATGAGCAGTGTGGGGGTGCCCACACCGCCCAGTGCTGCTTTGGCCGCCTGACGGACGCTTAGCGTCACCAGTTCCCGGAGGCCAGTGAGATCCCCCGCTGGGGAGAGCTGTCTAGGGCAGGAGTAGCTATCTTTGATCTTGACTTTGATGCTATCCTTGCTGCAATGTAGGCTGTGACTATTAGTGATGAGGGTGACTGTTACCGGTGTTTCCCGCCCGACCCGGGCATTGGTACTGCTGCTCTAGGTGCCGGTGAGCTGCTGCTCTAGGTGCCTGTGCGTCTGCGCCCTAAGGTACTGGTGAGTCTGCGCTCTCAGGTACTACGTCGGGCTTCGGCCTCCCTCACCTTCACCCTTGACTCTGGGGCTTCTCGCTCCTTCTTTCGGGACCGCACCACACTCACGCCGCTTAGTCGGCCGGTTGCGGTGTCTCTGGCTGACCCCTCTGGGGGTCCTGTCCTGTCTCGCTTCTCTACAGTCCTCCCGTGTCCGGCGGCTCCCTCTGGCACCCTGTCTGGTCTCTACCTCCCCTCGTTCTCTACAAACCTGGTGAGTGGTGCTGACCTACAGGATGTGGGTGTCCACCAGTTCACTCCTGCGCGCCAGCGGGTGACGCACTGCACTGACGCTAGCACAGGCCGACACCTGGCTACGTTTACCCGTCAGCCGAGGTCGAGCCTGTACACACTGACCACTGCGTCTCCTCCCGCTGCTGAGTCTGGTAGGGTAGCTGCGTCAGGTCAGGTGTTTGCTGCAGCGTCCAGGTCTGGTCCTGAGTCTGCCCCCTGTTCGTGCCGTCTCCTGTCTCACGAGACTCTCCTCTTGCACCACCGCCTTGGTCACTCCTCTCTGCTTCGGCTCAGAGGCATGGCCTCCCTTCTTCTTGTGTCTGGTCTGCCCCGGTCCCTCCCTCCCCTTCCTCAGGGCCCTGGCCCTGCCTGTGTCCCCTGTGTTGAGGGGCGCCAGCGTGCTGCCCCTCACTCCTCCCAGTTTCCTCCGACAGAGGCCCCGTTGCAGACGCTTCACATGGACGTGTGGGGCCCAGCCCGCGTTCGTGGACAGGGTCACGAGCGCTACTTCCTGCTCGTTGTTGACGACTACTCGCGTTACACCACAGTCTTCCCCTTGCGCAGCAAGGGTGATGTCACTGAGGTGCTGATCGACTAGATCCGCGCAGCTCGTCTCCAGCTCAGGCAGAGCTTTGGCTCGGACTTTCCTGTTATGCGTCTGCACTCGGACAGAGGCGAAGAGTTCTCCTCTAGCCTTCTGCGAGCCTACTGCCGTGCACGAGGCATCCGTCAGACCTTCACGCTTCTGGACTCACCACAGGAAAATGGGATTGCTGAGCGCCGCACTGGCATGGTCATGGACGTCGCTCGTACGTCCATGATGCATGCGGCTGCCCCCCCATTTTCTGTGGCCGTTTGCGGTGAGGTACGCGGCGCATCAGCTCAACCTTCACCCCAGGGTCTCCAGGCCGGAGACCTCCCCAGCCCTGCTGTGGACGGGGAAGGTTGGCGATGCGTCGGCGTTCCGGGTCTGGGGATCTCAAGCGTTTGTCCGCGACTTGTGTGCGGACAAGCTGTCCCCTTGTGCTGCTCCTTGCGTCTTCCTGGGGTTCCCCCCTGACGCGCCTGGGTGGCAGTTCTACCACCCACCTCTCGCCGTGTTCTGTCCTCCCAGGACGTCACGTTTGACGAGTCGGTCCCCTACTACCGCCTCTTCCCCTACCGCACTCCGTCCCTCCCCCCGCCCCCGCTCTTCCTGGTCCCAGGTCCCCCCCCGGTAGACCCCCTCCCCCCTCAGGGTCCTGCCCCTTCAGGTGTGTCCCAGGTAGACGCAGTCGAGCCTGTCGAGGTCACTGGTGACTCTAGTGCTGCTGAGGGTGCTGAGACTGGGGGTGCTGAGCCTGGGAGTGCTGAGCCTGTGGGTGCGGAGCCTGGGGGTGTTGAGCCTGGGGGTGCTGCGACTAGGGGTGCTGAGCCTGGGGGTGCTGCGACTGGGGGTGCTGAGCCTGGGGGTGCTGCGACTGGGGGTACTGAGCCTGGGGGTATTGAGCCTAGGGGTGTTGCGACTGAGAGTGCTGAGCCTGGAGGTGCTACACCTGGAGGTCCTCCGGGGACTTCGTCTCGCTGGGAGCCACTCTCTCCGCCGGAGCTGCGCGAGTGGTTTGCCCGGCGCTGGAGGCATGCTGCTGGAGCTGGAGGCTCTTCGGCTGCTGAGGGTGCTGGTGTTGCGGGTCCCGGAGGTGCTCGTGCTGGGAGTACTGGAGCTGGTGCTGCTGCGGGCGTTGGTGCTGAGCCTCCCTCCCGCGGTCCTGCTGGGGGTGCTACTGGTGCTGCTGGAGGTTCTGGAGCTGCTGGAGGTGCTGCTGGAGCGGATGCTCGTTCTGGGGGTACTGGTGCTGTCCCTGCTGTGTCTGGCGTCGCCGCGCGGCCTCGACCGTACTTCGTTCCACTCCTGCAGCAGGTTCTTGGTCTTCCGCCTTCTACAGGTCCTCCTCCTTCTTTAGAGTGTCCACAACCTGTCCCGTCACAGCTTCAGTTACGGCCTGTCTCCCCACTACCTGCTCCCTCTCCTTACACTGGTCCTACTGGAGGTCTTGCTGAGCGTCGTGAGCCTGCGTCTCGTCCTGCGTCGCCTGTTCGTGCTGCTCGCACTAGTGGTCGCGGTTCGCGTCAGCGTCCTCCTCCTGTCCCTGGCACGCACCAGATGTCTCTGCGTCCGTCCACTGCTCCTCTGCGTGCCCCTTTGCCTTCTCCTCCTGCGTCCTCTCTTCCTGCTCTTGCCGACCCGGAGTCGGACTGTCTTTGTGCTGTCAGTCCTACTGTCACGCGCCTCCTTGCTACTGTCATCACTGACCCTTCTTTCGAGTCCATTGCTGCGTCTGCCCTCGTTGCTGAGCTCGTCGACTTTGCTGCTCGCTGTCGCCTAGACTACGCTGCTAGTCTTGTCGCTGAGTCTGAGTCTGTCTGTCCTCCGTCCGTCGGGGGTGAGTGTGCTCTTAGCACGGACGTCCTTAAGGACAGGCAGGAGGAGTTCCAGTGCTTGGCCGCTGCTTCACCCCACCTCGTGTCCATACTGCTTACCCCTGAGGGAGACCCGGATGCACTTGACATCCCGACTCCGCGCTCTTACGCGGAGGCGATAGAGGGTCCCTACTCTTCTCAGTGGTAGGCAGCTATGGATGCAGAGGTGGCGTCCTGGAAGTCCACAGGCACCTACGTTGACGCTGTCCCTCCTCTTGGGGCGGACATCGTAAGTGGCATGTGGATTTTAAGGGTGAAGCGGCCGCCGGGTTCTCCGCCTGTCTTCAAGGCACGGTACGTGGCTCGTGGCTTCAGTCAGCGGGAGGGAGTTGACTACTTTCAGACCTTCTCTCCCACCCCGAAGATGACCACTCTTCGGGTGCTACTGCACGTTGCCGCTCACCGTGACTACGAGCTGCACTCTCTCGACTTCAGCACAGCTTTCTTGCAGGGCAGCCTGCACGAGGAGATCTGGCTGCGTCGCCCACCTGGCTTCACTGGGTCGTTCCCTCCTGGTACCCAGTGGAGCCTCCGGCGTCCAGTTTACGGTCTCCGCCAGGCGCCCCGTCAGTGGCACGACACACTGAGGACTACTCTTGCGGCTCTTGGGTTTGCTCCTTCTACAGCCGACCCGTCGCTGTTTCTGCGCACCGACACCTCTCTGCCGCCCTTCTACATCCTCGTGTACGTCGACGACTTGGTCTTTGCCACTGCTGACACTGCTGGACTCGCCCACGTGAAGTCGGAGCTGCAGAAGAGACACACGTGCACAGACCTGGGTGAACTGCGAAGCTACCTTGGCTTGCAGATCACTCGGGACAGAGCACAGCGCACCATTACCCTGACTCAGTCACACATGGTGCAGCAGGTCCTTCAGCGCTTCGGGTTCACGTACTCCTCGCCTCAGGCCACTCCTCTGCCTACTCGCCACTCACTCTCAGCTCTGCCTTTGGATGAGTCCGTAGAGCCGAGTGGCCCGTATCCAGAGCTTGTTGGCTGCCTCATGTACCTGATGACCTGCACACGACCTGACCTTGCATACCCTCTTAGCATTCTTGCACGCTATGTTGCTCCTGGGAGACACCGACCAGAGCACATGGCTGCAGCGAAGAGGGTGTTGCGCTACTTGTGCTGTACGTCGGGGATGGGGCTAGTGCTTGGAGGGCGCAGTCCAGTGGTCCTCACTGGGCACGCAGACGCTTCCTGGGCTGACGACCAGGCTACACAGCGGTCGTCACAGGGTTACACCTTCAGCCTTGGTTCTGGCTCTGTCTTGTGGTGGGCTACTCGCTCGTCTTCTGTTCTCGGCTCTAGTTGTGAGGCTGAGTTCTACGCTGGGGCCATGGCTGCACAGGAGCTTCGCTGGCTCACCTACCTGCTGACCGACCTTGGAGAGCCGCCTCGTTCTCCTCCAGTTCCGTACGTAGACAACAAGGCCATGCTGGCCTTGTGTCGAGAGCAACGACTGGAGCACAGAACGAAGCACATCGCTCTCCGCTACTTCCTTGCTCGTGAGCTACAGCAGCGTGGTCAGTTGCGGCTTGCGTACGTGGCCTCTGAGGCCAACACTGCTGATGTTTTCACCAAGGCACTTGCGCCTTGTGATCATCAGCGCTTCTGTACTCAGCTTGGACTTGTTCCTGTCTTGCCTCACTTGCTCACTTCTTGACCTTGCTTGTACTGTCTTATATATATACTCTTGCTCTTGTTTACTTAGCTTCTTATATATATATATATGCTCCTGCATGTGAACTGGCCTTCTGGCGTTGAACTTGTGCTCAGAATGTGTGGTGACTTTGTGATCCACCCTGAGCTTTGCTTTGCTTTGCTTGACTGGTCTTGTGACCCCTTGTTCTCCCCCACTTTGCCTATGGGGGTGTGTCAGAACTTTATAGCTTATGCTATTGTGTAGGCTATAGTGGGGTATCCCATAGGGGGTACAACCCAATTAGGGTTTCCTATTTGTACTCACTTCATTCATAGTTCATTCATTCTTGTTCTACTTTTCTCAGAAACTACTTGCAGCTGAGAAGAGCATTGTAGCTGTAGGTGCCTCTCGTGGCGAACCTCGCACTCCCTTCTTTGAGGGGTGTTCCCCCGTGCCCCTTCTCCCCTCCATTGCATCTGCTGCTGCTGTCGACTACCTCGGTGCTGAGGAGGTCGGGGCTGCGTCTGCTCCTAGTGGGAGGCACAAGAGCGGCAAGGGCAAGGGGGGCAAGGGAGGCGGAGGTGGCGGCGGGGGCGGCGGTGGTGGAGGGGGTGGAGGGGGCGGGGGTGGTGGCGGTTGTGGGAGTGGTGCTGGTGGTGGGGGGGTCAGTGGTGGAGGCGCGGGTGGGTGGCGGCGGCGGTAGTGGGGGTGGCGGGGGTGGTGGTGGTTTTGGTGGCGGCAGTGGAGCTGGTGGCGGGCGTGGTGGAGCGGTGCAGCGAGGGGGGTCCGGTGGTGGCCAGAGGCAGCAGCAGCAGCGTCCCAGCGAGACCCCGTCGCCCCAGCAGCTTCGTGAGTGGTACTCTCAGTGTGGGGGGTCTGGAGGTGGAGGTAACTGCCCGTACGTTATCCGCACAGGTGATCGCACTGGCCAAGTCTGTAGGAGGTTCCACACGGCACAGCGCTGCTTCTTTCGTCTCGATGACGCCTGGCATGCGCAGTTTCCTGATGCCACTGAGCTGATGAAAAAGAACGTTGATATCTTTGCTCTTGATTTTGATGCTATCCTTGGTGCCATGTATGCATTGACTGTTAGTGTTGAGAGTGACTGTTACCTGGGTGTACCGCCTGACCCGGGTATTGGGACCAGTGAGGCTGCCGCTCTAGGTGCTAGTGTGTCTGCTGCCCTAGGTCCTTGTAAGGCTGCTGCTCTAGGTGCTAGTGAGTCTGCTGCTCCAGGTGCTCGTACGTCTGCATCTGCAGGTACTGCGTCTACTGAGGCACAGCACACCTTCACACTGGACTCGGGTGCTTCCTGCTGCTTCTTTCGTGACCGCACTGTCCTTGAGCAGCTAGCTTGGCCTGATGCTGCCTCCCTAGCTGACCCCTCCGGGGGCCCGGTCCTTGCGACCTCCTCCACTGTCCTCCCTTGTCCTGCAGTCCCGTCAGGCACCCTGTCGGATCTTTACCTCCCCTCGTTCTCTACGAACTTGGTGGCGGGCTCTACTCTCCAGGATGGGGGTGTTCACCAGTTCACCCCTGCCTATGAGCGTGTGACCCACTGCACGTGTGCTCGGACGGGTCACCACCAGGCTACCTTCACTCGGCAGCTGGGGTTGGACCTGTACACACTGACCACTGAGTCCCCTCAGGTAGCTGCGTCTGCGTCTGCGTCAGGTCAGCTATCGGCCCCCTGCTCGTGTCGCTCCCTGTCGCACCAGACCGTCCTCTGGCACCACCGCCTTAGTCACCCGTCAGTGCAGCGCCTTCGTGGCATGCACTCCCGGTACCTTGTCTCTGGTCTTCCCAGGACCCTGCCTCCCCTGTGTCGAGGGGCGGCAGCGCGCCGCTCCTCACTCCTCCTCATTCCCCCCGACAGAGGCTCCCCTGTAGACTCTCCACCTTGACGTGTGGGGCCCAGCCCGTGTCAAGGGACCCGGGCGTGTGAGCGCTACTTCCTGCTGGTGGTTGACGACTACACGCGTTACACCACGGTCTTCCCCTTGCGCACCAAGGGTGAAGTCCCTGATGTTTGATCCCTTGGATCCGCAACAGTCGTCTCCAACTGCACAAGTGCTTCCACACGGACTTTCCTGTCCTGCGTCTACACTCTGACAGAGGTGGTGAGTTTTCCTCCGACCTCTTGAGAGCAAATCCTTACCGCGCCAGGGACAGAGCAAATCCTTGGCTTTGTCCCTGGCGTGCCTGGCTGGCAGTTTTACCACCCCACCTCGCGCCATGTCTTCCCCTCTCTGGAAGTCACTTTTGACAAGTTGTTCCCCTTTTACCGTCTCTTCCCCTACCGCACTGCCCTGCTCCCCCCTCCGCTGCTCTTCCCCACCCCAGGTGTCCCTTCGGTAGACCCCCTCCCTCCCTAGGGTCCTGCTCCCTCAGGTGTTTCCCAGGTAGACGCAGTCGAGCCTATCGAGGTAGCTGTCGACTCTGGTCCTACGAGGGGTACTGAGTCTGGGGGTGCTGAGACTGGGGGTGCTGAGCCTAGGGATGCTGAGCTTGGGGTGCTGAGCCTGGGGGTGCTGAGCCTGGGGGTGCTGAGCCTGAGGGTGCTGGGACTGGGGGTGCTGAGCCTGGGGGTGCTGAGACTGGGGGAGCTGAGGCTGGGGGTGTCAACGGGAGCGTTGTAAGGCCCCGTCCTCGCTTGGGCGGAGCCAACCTTGTGGTCGGATGTGCGGGGGTTTGCAGCCGACCTGCAGCAGTGGGCACGAGGGCCACTGCAAGGGCGCCGAGCTGGAAGTCGCATGGCTGGAGGGCGCCGAGCAGGAGGACGCCGCCCTGGACGCCTGGACGGCATCCTGGGAAGCTGGACGCCGAGTTGGGCGTCGCCACGACTACCCGGGCGCCTGGTCGACGTCGTGGGCACCTGCACGGCGCTCTGGAAGGCCAGACGCCGACCTAGGTGTATGCACGGCGTCCTGGGGGTCCGGACGCCGACCTGGGCGTCCCAGGGTGTCTGGTCGGCGTCCTGGAAAGAGGGACGCCGCTGTGGAGGTTTGGTCGGCGTCCTGGGCATCTGGACACCGACCTGGGGGTTCGGAAGGCGTCCTGGGCGCCTGGACGCCGGACTGGGGACGCCGGGCATGCGTGGCTGGCTACGGACTGCGTGGGTCGACCAGGCGTGGTTGCCTGGTCGATCGGGATACCCGGGCGACGTGCGCGAGTGTCGCCAGGGTGGAGATTGCGAGACCGACCTCGGGGGTGGTATCCCGAGGTCGACGTGGGTTGGTGGACACAGTCGCTGGCGTGGAGTCTGCCAGGCGTCTGCGTTGTGCACATGACAAGGAAGTGCGCACCAACCAGCTGCGCGCACCTGCGAAGCAGGTGCACCGTTGTCCTGCGGGTGCAACGCTGTGCAGACGACTTGCTGGAGCACTAGCACACCGTGGACTTGCAACGTTGGCGAATCGCTACCCTGCTACGCTGGAGCGGTGCGAGCGCTGCTGCGCTGGAGTGCGGTCGACCGTGCTGCACTAGAGGTCGACCAGCAGCCTAGCTAGCACTGATGTAGGCTGTGATGCCAATGTTGTTACTAATCATTCTTGTCATGTTTTCCTAGTGAAACTCTTGCCAATTCTCCCCGTGAACTAGCAAGAAGCGTGAACACAAGGAAACGACTAAGTGAACGGACGCAGAGATCACACGAGCACACGTGCCTAGCCCATAGTCTAGCTCCCGTTGCAGCAGTTATCTCCGCATGGTGCGGTGAGCGTGGACGACACCGCGACGTAAGTTCAGTCTAGCCGACTTTGCACACACCGATCGTGTTCGTAGACCGGCAGCCGTGCAGTCACTAGCGTGCGCGAAGGCGACGCCGAGGTGATGGATACCCTGGAGGGACGGCTGGAGGATGCGAGGAGACGCCATGAGGCCCAGGAGTATGGGGCGATACCCTGGGCAGTCGTCGAAGCCGGACTCCGCCCCGTGTGGGCAGCGGAGCACCCCCCTTCTCGACCTTCCTCTCCTCGACCGGTGAACAACGACGGCGGCGTCGATGTGGGCGTCAACGCCGGTGGAGGTCAGGTCGGCAGCAGTGTGGGAGGCACGTCGAGGCAACGAGGTGTGATACACGCCGGTGAAGCCGGCGGCGTTCAGGCACGAGGGATGCAGTCGTCGGCGGCTGCAGGCTCCTCACATGGTGACGCCGGTGGGCGTCGAAGTGGGCTGTCGCCGATGTCGGCGTCCCAGGTGACAGCAGGTGGGATTGCGCCGAGCTACGGCTACTTCAAGTTTACGCCGGACAGGATCTCGGTCACCCCTCCGCTGGTCGGTCGACCCGACATTCTCACCTGGAAGGAAGCCATCGAGCCCCAGCTGGAGATGGCCGGGCTGATCGGCTTCGCCCGAGGAACCGTGGCAACGCCGGGGGAGCACCACCCCGACTTGCGGGCAGAGTTTCGCGCCGTGCAGCTGTTGACCTTCACGGTCATCTCGCGGTGCTGCTCGCCGGGCGTGCAGATCGCCTTGAAGTGGTGCCGGGAGTACATCAACGCCGGCCACCGGGCGTGGCACTTCATTGAGTCGACGTACCAGGTCACCGACGACCTGTTCATCGCCCAGCTGGAGGGACAGCTGACGCACCTGCGTATGGGTGACGAGGAGACAGCGACTGACTACTGCAACCCAGCCCGGCGAATTCTCGCCACTATCAGGATGGCCGCCGCGCAGTACTCCACGGCGCCGTACATCACCCATGTCATGCAAGGACTCTCTAGCAGCTACAACCTGCTGAAGCGGCTGTCTATGGCGCCGAGCACAACGGCGACGCTCAACGAGGACAACCTGACCTCGTATATCCTGCAGGACGAGGCGATGCAGGAGGCTGAGCGGTCGCAGGAGCTCTTGGCGCAGGCAAACTTGGTCACCTCAGCGAAGCAAGGAGGCCGACCGGGGCAGCGCGGGCAGTCTGGCGGTGGTGGCAGCAGTGGCTGGAAGCCGGCCAAGGAGGTCGACAAGAGGAAGTCGACCAAGGACAGCGGACGTGGAGGTGGAGGTCGACGTCGGGAGTGCTGGCTGTGCGGCGACCCCGACCATCTCTCCTTCGAGTGTCCCAACCGCAGTAACTCCGATGACGACGATGCTAAGGGAGGCTGTGGGAGGTCTGGCAGCCGTCGTTCTCGTCGTGGAGGAAACCAGCCGCGCAAGGAGAAGCAGTCGACCAAGACATCAACTTTGGCGAAGGACGCCGACTCCCCTGCTAGCGGCAAGGGGCGAGACGACAAGACGGCGTCGTGCTCGCTGGTCGGCGTCGTGGAGCCGACCATCTCTCTGGCACCGGAGGCCGGAGAGGACTTCCAGGCGGTGGCGGCAGGTGTGCAGGCGAACCCGGCGGTGGTCCTGCTTGACAGCGGTTGCTCCCACCACCTGATGGGGACGAAGGAAGCCTTCGTCGACTTGCAGCCGAGCGGCGCCATCAGGCATGTGCGCGGCTTCAATGGGGCGCTGCAGGATGTCCAGGGCCGTGGCACCGTCGCTCTGCAAGGAAAGGCCGGGAAGGAGGTGCTCATCCCTGACGTGTTGTACGTCCCGGGTGTGCGAGCCAACCTGCTGTCGGCCGGCCAGCTGAAGGAGCATGGCGTGAAGCTGCAGGAGGACGGAGACGGCATGCTGCTCGTCTCGGCAGCAGGGGAGGTGCTCGGGCGGGCAACGTACTACGGGCGAGTCCTCTGCACCGACCTGCGTCCCTGCGCGACGAGGTCGACGCCGCCCACGACGGAGGTTGTGGCTCTGCGGCGATCATCTCGAAGACGAAGTCGACGCCGGACCGGATGCATGCGAGGCTTGCGCACGTCGGCATGGACACCATACGGAGCTCGGCGAAGAAAAAGGTCGCCATTGGGCTGGACCTCAAGTCGGCGACGGACGCCGACTCCCTGTGTGTCTCGTGCGTCGGCGGGAAACTGGCGCGGCACACCTTCCCCGATCTAGGCTCCGACGCCGAGGACGTGCTGGCCGTCGTGCACATCGACCTGTGCGGGCCGTTCCGCGTGACTGCCAAGGATGGCAGCCTGTACTTCTTGCTGCTAAAGGACCGCAAGACCCGCTACGTGTGGGTGAAGCCGATCGCCAAGAAGTCAGATGCGTTGCAAGCGTTCGTGCAGTGGCTGGTGGTGGCTGAGAGGCAGACGAAGAAGTCGGTGTTAATGCTGCGCTCAGACCGGGGAGGGGAGTTCCTCGGGAAGCAGTTCACCGACTTCGTGAACGGCAAGGGGATCGTCCACGACCTGACCTGCCCATACACCCCGCAGCAGAACGGCATGGCGGAGCGGGAGATGAGGATGGTGGTGGAGTCGGTGCGGACAATGCTGCTGCACATGGGTGTGCAGCACCACTGGTGGCACCTCGCTCTGCGGCAGGCCATCTGGGTCCGCAACTGCCTTGAGAGGTCGACGCTGCCGCCGGGGACGACAACGCACCAGCTGCTGACCCAAAAGAAGCCCGACTTGTTGCTGGCGCGGGTGTGGGGCTGCATGGCGCAGTTCCTTGTCCCTGAGCAGCAGCGTGGTGGGAAGCTGAAGCCGAAGGCCAAGTGGGGCCTGCACCTTGGCGTGTCGGCGGCGAGCAAGGGCTGGGAGCTCCTCGACGTCGACACCGATTGAGTGGTCACCACGTCGGACGTGGTGTTCTACGAGGAGATGTCGCTGGCCGAATGGAAGACCGAGCATGGGCCGGTGCCCGGCCGCTCATCGTCCACCCCGCCCTCTGACACCTCGTCGGCGACGCTGCCGTTGCTTGCCGAGGTTGGTGAGCTTGCTACTAAGGACGTCGAGGACGTCCGCCCCCCTACCCCTCCCCCTCCGACCCCTGCCCCTCCCCTTGTGGCCGACCTGCGTGGGCTGACCTCGATGTCGGCCTCCGGCGATGAGGGGAGTAGTGGGACGCCGCCTTCGGCGCCGGCCAAGTGCATTGCCGGTGGCCGACGTGACGAGCGGCAGGTCGACGTGGGTTTGCAGTCGACGTCGACAGGGGAGAAGCAGGTCGAGGAGCTGTCGGCGACCGGACCGTCAGCAGGAGAGCCAACCCCAGGGGAGAAGTCGGCTAGGACGCCGACCACAGGGGAGTAGTCGGCTGGGACGCCGGCTGAAGAGCAGCAGGACGCTAAGGGCAGCGACGACAGCGACGATGGAGGGGACGCCGAGGAGGTCCAGCAGGGACCACGGCGTTCAGGCCGACTGCGGAGGCCGCCTGACTTCTTCGTCCCCGTTGCCTTCACTACGGTGTATGACGTGGACGATGACGACGACCTGCTGTACGACGACGCCGAGGAGGATGAGGAGTTTCAGGAGCTCGACCCCGACATGCTAGCCGACCCCGAGCACCGTTGGGACATCTCGATGATGACGGTGAAGGCGGCGTTGGCGAGCTGGAAGGGCCCGGCGGTGAAGGCCGCCATGGAGGAGGAGACTCGCGGCCCTTTTTTTCTCGTGCGCGCGACCCGCTAGCCACCCGCGCCGTCGACGCCGCCCACGCGCAGCCCGCCCTGGCCTTGCGCAGCCTCTAGCACAGCCCTCGAGCTGCTCGTCGACCGCCACGCGCCGTCGCCTCGTGCACGTAGGCCGCCGCCCGCACGTAAGCCGCCGTCTCGCACAACCGCAGACCACGCGCCGGCCCACCCTCCCTGACCGAGCCGCGCCGCGCCGTCCTGCCCGAGCCGCGCCGCCCTGACCGAGCGGCGCCGCCCTCCTGTGCCCCACCTGCAGCACCTGCTGCTCCTCTTACTGCTACTGCTACTACTGTTACTGCTACTTCTGTTCCTACTGCTGCTACTGCCACTATGGCCAGTCCTACCGTTCTCACCTTTGACGCTGAGGGCCGTCCGATTAAGTTTGACGTCTGGCTTGATGACCTCCACCTGTTCCTCCAGATCACTGCCAAGGACGATGTTTCCCTGTTTGACCACACGTCCGGCGCCGCTCCCGCACGTGCTGCTACTGCTGACAGTACTGCTCGCTCACAGTGGCAGACCCGTGACGCTCACGCTCGCCTAGCCGTTCGCAGCCACCTGCCGTTAGATGAGCGCGAGCATTTTGGCCAGCATAAGACCGCGAAGGAGCTGTACGATGCTGTAGTTGCGCGCTACTCCTCCCCTGCTATTGCTGCGATAGGCCGTCTCTCGCTGACCTACCTCTTCCCCGATCTGTCCGGCTTTGCCACTGTGGCTGACCTCATCACTCACCTCCGTACTAGTGATTTCCGCTACTGTGCCGCGCTTCCTCCTGATTTCCTCGCCAAGAACCCTCCCCCGATGTACCTCACACTCTACCACCTAGTCACTCGCCTCCCTGACTCTCTTTGCGCTGTCAGGGACCACTTTCTCGCCCTCTCCCCCACTGACCTCACTGTCGACCTGCTCGAGAAGGAACTGTCATAACTTTATAGCTTATGCTATTGTGTAGGCTATAGTGGGGTATCCCATAGGGGGTACAACCCAATTAGGGTTTCCTATTTGTACTCACTTCATTCATAGTTCATTCATTCTCGTTCTACTTTTCTCATGGTATCGAGCAGGTTCCCTCGTGGGAACTGTTCCTAGGGCCCACCGTCCTTTTTTTTTTCCTGCCCGGAGCGCACTTTGCCCCTGCCCGAGTCGCGCTCCCCTCTCTCTCGGCCCCTAGTGGCCCCTTTAGCCGCCCGTCCCGGCCCCTAGACGTCCGCGCGCCGCCCGTCCCGGCCCCTAGACGCCCGCGCGCCACCCGTCCCGGCCCCTAAACGCTCCGCGCACCGCCCGTCCCGGCCCCTAGACGCCCGTGCGCCGCCTGTCGTAGCCCCTAGACGCCCGCGCGCCGCCCCGTCCCAGCCCCTAGACGCCCACGCGCCGCCCGTCCCGGCTCCTAGACGCCCGCGCGCCAGCCCGTCCCGGTCCCTCGACGCCCGCGCGCCGCCCGTCCCGGCCCCTAGACGCCCGCGCGCCGCTGCTTTCGGCCCCACGCCGCCTGTGCGCCGCCCGTCCCGGCCGCGCGCTGCTGCCCCGGCCCCACGCCAGTGCGCCGCTGCCCCGCCCGTCGACGCCAGTGCGCCGCCAGTCCCGGCCCCACGCCGCCCGTGCGCCGCCCGTCCCGGCCGCGCACCGCCGTCCCGGCCCCACGCCGCATGTGCGCCGCCCGTCCCGGCCCTGCGCCGCCGTCCCGGCCCCACGCCGCCCGTACGCCGACCGTCCCGGCCCCGCGCCGCCGTCCCGGCCCCACGCCGCCCGTGCGCCGCCCGTGCCCCGGCCCGTCGCCGCCCGTGCGGTATTCGACCCGGCCCCGAGCCGCCGGTTCCGGCTCTTCGCCGCTCGTACGCCACCTGTCCCTGCTCGTCACCCACTGCATCGCCGAGCCGCCCCCCACTGAGCAGCCGAGCCGCAGCCGAGCCAACGAGCAGCCCAGCAACCGAGCCGCCGAGCAGCCCAGCAGCCGAGCCGCCGAGCATTCGAGCCGCCCTTCTTCAGAGCCGCCCGACCTGCATAGTCCGGTGAGCACAGCTCCTTCTGTCACTGCACTGCCCCCCACCCTACTGCTTGCACTACTGGTCATCTAGGGTCATGGCTACTCATAGTGTCCTCGCCTTTGACGCCGAGGGTAGGGCCATTGACTGTGAGGTCTGGCTAGATGACCTGCAGCTGTTCTTACAGTGCGATAGGGCAGACAGTCTCTCTCTCTTTGACCTCACCTCTGGCACTGCCCCTGCCCCTGCTGCTGATGCTGATGCCACTGTTCGCTCCCAGTGGGCCACGCGCGACGCTGCTGCACGTCTTGCTGTGCGTCGCCACCTCCCTACCTCTGAGCGTGCGCACTTTAGTCAGTACAAGAGTGCTCAGACCTTGTACGACGCTGTAGTTGCACGCTACTCCTCCCCTGCCACTGCTGCACTGAGCCGTCTCATGCTACCGTACCTCTTCCCTGACCTTGCTACTTTTCCCACAGTCGCTGACCTCATTACGCACCTCCGCACTAGTGACACTCGCTACCGCGCTGCACTCCCTGCTGACTTCTACGCCAAGAACCCCCCCCCCCCCATGTACATCACCCTCTACTACATAGTCACTCGTCTCCCTAACTCCCTTCGCGTAGTCAGGGACCACTTCCTCTCAGTATGTCCCACCACTCTCACTGTCGACCTCCTCGAGAAGTCCCTACTAGCGGCCGAGAAGGGCATTGTCGCTGTAGGGGCCTCTCGTGGTGACCCGCGCACCCCCATCTTTGAGGGGTGTTCCCCTTCCTCCCTTCTGCCCTCTGTTGCCTCTGCTGCTGCGGCCGACCTCCTTGGTCTTGAGTCGGTCGGTGCGGCGTCTGCCCCTAGTGGGAGACGCCGCCCTGGCAAGGGCAAGGGGGGCAAGGGCACTGGAGGAGCGAGCGGGGGCGGTGGAGGTGGAGGTGGCGGCAGTGGGGGGAGTGGGGGTGGCGGTGGGGGTGGAGGTGGGGGTGGAGGGGTCGGTGGCGGCAGTGCAGGCGGAGGTGGCAGCGGTGGCAGCGGTGGCGGAGGCGGTGGAGGTGGTGGCGGCGGTGGAGGCGGTGGCGGAGGCGGCAGCAGTAGCGGAGGCGGCGGAGGCGGCGGAGGCGGCGGAGGCGGCGGGGGGTGGCGGTGGAGCTGGTCGCGGGTCTTCGCAGAGGAGTGGCTCCGGTGGTGCCACGCGCCAGCAGCAGCAGCGCGGTCGTGAGGGCCTGTCCCCTCAGTAGCTCCGTGAGTGGTACACGCAGCGTCAGCGTGGTGGGAGCTTTGGCCCCTGCACCTACGTCCTTCGCACCGGCGACTGCACGGATGAGCAGTGTGGGGGTGCCCACACCGCCCAGTGCTGCTTTGGCCGCCTGACGGACGCTTAGCGTCACCAGTTCCCGGAGGCCAGTGAGATCCCCCGCTGGGGAGAGCTGTCTAGGGCAGGAGTAGCTATCTTTGATCTTGACTTTGATGCTATCCTTGCTGCAATGTAGGCTGTGACTATTAGTGATGAGGGTGACTGTTACCGGTGTTTCCCGCCAGACCCGGGCATTGGTACTGCTGCTCTAGGTGCCGGTGAGCTGCTGCTCTAGGTGCCTGTGCGTCTGCGCCCTAAGGTACTGGTGAGTCTGCGCTCTCAGGTACTACGTCCGGCTTCGGCCTCCCTCACCTTCACCCTTGACTCTGGGGCTTCTCGCTCCTTCTTTCGGGACCGCACCACACTCACGCCGCTTAGTCGGCCGGTTGCGGTGTCTCTGGCTGACCCCTCTGGGGGTCCTGTCCTGTCTCGCTTCTCTACAGTCCTCCCGTGTCCGGCGGCTCCCTCTGGCACCCTGTCTGGTCTCTACCTCCCCTCGTTCTCTACAAACCTGGTGAGTGGTGCTGACCTACAGGATGTGGGTGTCCACCAGTTCACTCCTGCGCGCCAGCGGGTGACGCACTGCACCGACGCTAGCACAGGCCGACACCTGGCTACGTTTACCCGTCAGCCGAGGTCGAGCCTGTACACACTGACCACTGCGTCTCCTCCCGCTGCTGAGTCTGGTAGGGTAGCTGCGTCAGGTCAGGTGTTTGCTGCAGCGTCCAGGTCTGGTCCTGAGTCTGCCCCCTGTTCGTGCCGTCTCCTGTCTCACGAGACTCTCCTCTTGCACCACCGCCTTGGTCACTCCTCTCTGCTTCGGCTCAGAGGCATGGCCTCCCTTCTTCTTGTGTCTGGTCTGCCCCGGTCCCTCCCTCCCCTTCCTCAGGGCCCTGGCCCTGCCTGTGTCCCCTGTGTCGAGGGGCGCCAGCGTGCTGCCCCTCACTCCTCCCAGTTTCCTCCGACAGAGGCCCCGTTGCAGACGCTTCACATGGACGTGTGGGGCCCAGCCCGCGTTCGTGGACAGGGTCACGAGCGCTACTTCCTGCTCGTTGTTGACGACTACTCGCGTTACACCACAGTCTTCCCCTTGCGCAGCAAGGGTGATGTCACTGAGGTGCTGATCGACTAGATCCGCGCAGCTCGTCTCCAGCTCAGGCAGAGCTTTGGCTCGGACTTTCCTGTTATGCGTCTGCACTCGGACAGAGGCAAAGAGTTCTCCTCTAGCCTTCTGCGAGCCTACTGCCGTGCACGAGGCATCCGTCAGACCTTCACGCTTCTGGACTCACCACAGCAAAATGGGATTGCTGAGCGCCGCACTGGCATGGTCATGGACGTCGCTCGTACGTCCATGATGCATGCGGCTGCCCCCCATTTTCTGTGGCCGTTTGCGGTGAGGTACGTGGCGCATCAGCTCAACCTTCACCCCAGGGTCTCCAGGCCGGAGACCTCCCCAGCCCTGCTGTGGACGGGGAAGGTTGGCGATGCGTCGGCGTTCCGGGTCTGGGGATCTCAAGCGTTTGTCCGCGACTTGTGTGCGGACAAGCTGTCCCCTTGTGCTGCTCCTTGCGTCTTCCTGGGGTTTCCCCCCTGACGCGCCTGGGTGGCAGTTTCTACCACCCACCTCTCGCCGTGTTCTGTCCTCCCAGGACGTCACGTTTGACGAGTCGGTCCCCTACTACCGCCTCTTCCCCTACCGCACTCCGTCCCTCCCCCCGCCCCCGCTCTTCCTGGTCCCAGGTCCCCCCCCGGTAGACCCCCTCCCCCCTCAGGGTCCTGCCCCTTCAGGTGTGTCCCAGGTAGACGCAGTCGAGCCTGTCGAGGTCACTGGTGACTCTAGTGCTGCTGAGGGTGCTGAGACTGGGGGTGCTGAGCCTGGGAGTGCTGAGCCTGTGGGTGCGGAGCCTGGGGGTGTTGAGCCTGGGGGTGCTGCGACTAGGGGTGCTGAGCCTGGGGGTGCTGCGACTGGGGGTGCTGAGCCTGGGGGTGCTGCGACTGGGGGTACTGAGCCTGGGGGTATTGAGCCTAGGGGTGTTGCGACTGAGAGTGCTGAGCCTGGAGGTGCTACACCTGGAGGTCCTCCGGGGACTTCGTCTCGCTGGGAGCCACTCTCTCCGTCGGAGCTGCGCGAGTGGTTTGCCCGGCGCTGGAGGCATGCTGCTGGAGCTGGAGGCTCTTCGGCTGCTGAGGGTGCTGGTGTTGCGGGTCCCGGAGGTGCTCGTGCTGGGAGTACTGGAGCTGGTGCTGCTGCGGGCGTTGGTGCTGAGCCTCCCTCCCGCGGTCCTGCTGGGGGTGCTACTGGTGCTGCTGGAGGTTCTGGAGCTGCTGGAGGTGCTGCTGGAGCGGATGCTCGTTCTGGGGGTACTGGTGCTGTCCCTGCTGTGTCTGGCGTCGCCGTGCGGCCTCGACCGTACTTCGTTCCACTCCTGCAGCAGGTTCTTGGTCTTCCGCCTTCTACAGGTCCTCCTCCTTCTTTAGAGTGTCCACAACCTGTCCCGTCACAGCTTCAGTTACGGCCTGTCTCCCCACTACCTGCTCCCTCTCCTTACACTGGTCCTACTGGAGGTCTTGCTGAGCGTCGTGAGCCTGCGTCTCGTCCTGCGTCGCCTGTTCGTGCTGCTCGCACTAGTGGTCGCGGTTCGCGTCAGCGTCCTCCTCCTGTCCCTGGCACGCACCAGATGTCTCTGCGTCCGTCCACTGCTCCTCTGCGTGCCCCTTTGCCTTCTCCTCCTGCGTCCTCTCTTCCTGCTCTTGCCGACCCGGAGTCGGACTGTCTTTGTGCTGTCAGTCCTACTGTCACGCGCCTCCTTGCTACTGTCATCACTGACCCTTCTTTCGAGTCCATTGCTGCGTCTGCCCTCGTTGCTGAGCTCGTCGACTTTGCTGCTCGCTGTCGCCTAGACTACGCTGCTAGTCTTGTCGCTGAGTCTGAGTCTGTCTGTCCTCCGTCCGTCGGGGGTGAGTGTGCTCTTAGCACGGACGTCCTTAAGGACAGGCAGGAGGAGTTCCAGTGCTTGGCCGCTGCTTCACCCCACCTCGTGTCCATACTGCTTACCCCTGAGGGAGACACCGGATGCACTTGACATCCCGACTCCGCGCTCTTACGCGGAGGCGATAGAGGGTCCCTACTCTTCTCAGTGGTAGGCAGCTATGGATGCAGAGGTGGCGTCCTGGAAGTCCACAGGCACCTACGTTGACGCTGTCCCTCCTCTTGGGGCGGACATCGTAAGTGGCATGTGGATTTTAAGGGTGAAGCGGCCGCCGGGTTCTCCGCCTGTCTTCAAGGCACGGTACGTGGCTCGTGGCTTCAGTCAGCGGGAGGGAGTTGACTACTTTCAGACCTTCTCTCCCACCCCGAAGATGACCACTCTTCGGGTGCTACTGCACGTTGCCGCTCACCGTGACTACGAGCTGCACTCTCTCGACTTCAGCACAGCTTTCTTGCAGGGCAGCCTGCACGAGGAGATCTGGCTGCGTCGCCCACCTGGCTTCACTGGGTCGTTCCCTCCTGGTACCCAGTGGAGCCTCCGGCGTCCAGTTTACGGTCTCCGCCAGGCGCCCCGTCAGTGGCACGACACACTGAGGACTACTCTTGCGGCTCTTGGGTTTGCTCCTTCTACAGCCGACCCGTCGCTGTTTCTGCGCACCGACACCTCTCTGCCGCCCTTCTACATCCTCGTGTACGTCGACGACTTGGTCTTTGCCACTGCTGACACTGGTGGACTCGCCCACGTGAAGTCGGAGCTGCAGAAGAGACACACGTGCACAGACCTGGGTGAACTGCGAAGCTACCTTGGCTTGCAGATCACTCGGGACAGAGCACAGCGCACCATTACCCTGACTCAGTCACACATGGTGCAGCAGGTCCTTCAGCGCTTCGGGTTCACGTACTCCTCGCCTCAGGCCACTCCTCTGCCTACTCGCCACTCACTCTCAGCTCTGCCTTTGGATGAGTCCGTAGAGCCGAGTGGCCCGTATCCAGAGCTTGTTGGCTGCCTCATGTACCTGATGACCTGCACACGACCTGACCTTGCATACCCTCTTAGCATTCTTGCACGCTATGTTGCTCCTGGGAGACACCGACCAGAGCACATGGCTGCAGCGAAGAGGGTGTTGCGCTACTTGTGCTGTACGTCGGGGATGGGGCTAGTGCTTGGAGGGCGCAGTCCAGTGGTCCTCACTGGGCACGCAGACGCTTCCTGGGCTGACGACCAGGCTACACAGCGGTCGTCACAGGGTTACACCTTCAGCCTTGGTTCTGGCTCTGTCTCGTGGTGGGCTACTCGCTCGTCTTCTGTTCTCGGCTCTAGTTGTGAGGCTGAGTTCTACGCTGGGGCCATGGCTGCACAGGAGCTTCGCTGGCTCACCTACCTGCTGACCGACCTTGGAGAGCCGCCTCGTTCTCCTCCAGTTCCGTACGTAGACAACAAGGCCATGCTGGCCTTGTGTCGAGAGCAACGACTGGAGCACAGAACGAAGCACATCGCTCTCCGCTACTTCCTTGCTCGTGAGCTACAGCAGCGTGGTCAGTTGCGGCTTGCGTACGTGGCCTCTGAGGCCAACACTGCTGATGTTTTCACCAAGGCACTTGCGCCTTGTGATCATCAGCGCTTCTGTACTCAGCTTGGACTTGTTCCTGTCTTGCCTCACTTGCTCACTTCTTGACCTTGCTTGTACTGTCTTATATATATACTCTTGCTCTTGTTTACTTAGCTTCTTATATATATATATATGCTCCTGCATGTGAACTGGCCTTCTGGCGTTGAACTTGTGCTCAGAATGTGTGGTGACTTTGTGATCCACCCTGAGCTTTGCTTTGCTTTGCTTGACTGGTCTTGTGACCCCTTGTTCTCCCCCACTTTGCCTATGGGGGTGTGTCAGAACTTTATAGCTTATGCTATTGTGTAGGCTATAGTGGGGTATCCCATAGGGGGTACAACCCAATTAGGGTTTCCTATTTGTACTCACTTCATTCATAGTTCATTCATTCTTGTTCTACTTTTCTCAGAAACTACTTGCAGCTGAGAAGAGCATTGTAGCTGTAGGTGCCTCTCGTGGCGAACCTCGCACTCCCTTCTTTGAGGGGTGTTCCCCCGTGCCCCTTCTCCCCTCCATTGCATCTGCTGCTGCTGTCGACTACCTCGGTGCTGAGGAGGTCGGGGCTGCGTCTGCTCCTAGTGGGAGGCACAAGAGCGGCAAGGGCAAGGGGGGCAAGGGAGGCGGAGGTGGCGGCGGGGGCGGCGGTGGTGGAGGGGGTGGAGGGGGCGGGGGTGGTGGCGGTTGTGGGAGTGGTGCTGGTGGTGGGGGGGTCAGTGGTGGAGGCGCGGGTGGTGGTGGCGGCGGTAGTGGGGGTGGCGGGGGTGGTGGTGGTTTTGGTGGCGGCAGTGGAGCTGGTGGCGGGCGTGGTGGAGCGGTGCAGCGAGGGGGGTCCGGTGGTGGCCAGAGGCAGCAGCAGCAGCGTCCCAGCGAGACCCCGTCGCCCCAGCAGCTTCGTGAGTGGTACTCTCAGTGTGGGGGGTCTGGAGGTGGAGGTAACTGCCCGTACGTTATCCGCACAGGTGATCGCACTGGCCAAGTCTGTAGGAGGTTCCACACGGCACAGCGCTGCTTCTTTCGTCTCGATGACGCCTGGCATGCGCAGTTTCCTGATGCCACTGAGCTGATGAAAAAGAACGTTGATATCTTTGCTCTTGATTTTGATGCTATCCTTAGTGCCATGTATGCATTGACTGTTAGTGTTGAGAGTGACTGTTACCTGGGTGTACCGCCTGACCCGGGTATTGGGACCAGTGAGGCTGCCGCTCTAGGTGCTAGTGTGTCTGCTGCCCTAGGTCCTTGTAAGGCTGCTGCTCTAGGTGCTAGTGAGTCTGCTGCTCCAGGTGCTCGTACGTCTGCATCTGCAGGTACTGCGTCTACTGAGGCACAGCACACCTTCACACTGGACTCGGGTGCTTCCTGCTGCTTCTTTCGTGACCGCACTGTCCTTGAGCAGCTAGCTTGGCCTGATGCTGCCTCCCTAGCTGACCCCTCCGGGGGCCCGGTCCTTGCGACCTCCTCCACTGTCCTCCCTTGTCCTGCAGTCCCCGTCAGGCACCCTGTCGGATCTTTACCTCCCCTCGTTCTCTACGAACTTGGTGGCGGGCTCTACTCTCCAGGATGGGGGTGTTCACCAGTTCACCCCTGCCTATGAGCGTGTGACCCACTGCACGTGTGCTCGGACGGGTCACCACCAGGCTACCTTCACTCGGCAGCTGGGGTTGGACCTGTACACACTGACCACTGAGTCCCCTCAGGTAGCTGCGTCTGCGTCTGCGTCAGGTCAGCTATCGGCCCCCTGCTCGTGTCGCTCCCTGTCGCACCAGACCGTCCTCTGGCACCACCGCCTTAGTCACCCGTCAGTGCAGCGCCTTCGTGGCATGCACTCCCGGTACCTTGTCTCTGGTCTTCCCAGGACCCTGCCTCCCCTGTGTCGAGGGGCGGCAGCGCGCCGCTCCTCACTCCTCCTCATTCCCCCCGACAGAGGCTCCCCTGTAGACTCTCCACCTTGACGTGTGGGGCCCAGCCCGTGTCAAGGGACCGGGCGGTGAGCGCTACTTCCTGCTGGTGGTTGACGACTACACGCGTTACACCACGGTCTTCCTCTTGCGCACCAAGGGTGAAGTCCCTGATGTTTTGATCCCTTGGATCCGCAACAGTCGTCTCCAACTGCACAAGTGCTTCCACACGGACTTTCCTGTCCTGCGTCTACACTCTGACAGAGGTGGTGAGTTTTCCTCCGACCTCTTGAGAGCAATCCTTACCGCGCCAGGGACAGAGCAAATCCTTGGCTTTGTCCCTGGCGTGCCTGGCTGGCAGTTTTACCACCCCACCTCGCGCCGTGTCTTCCCCTCTCTGGAAGTCACTTTTGACAAGTCGTTCCCCTTTTACTGTCTCTTCCCCTACCGCACTGCCCTGCTCCCCCCTCCGCTGCTCTTCCCCACCCCAGGTGTCCCTTCGGTAGACCCCCTCCCTCCCTAGGGTCCTGCTCCCTCAGGTGTTTCCCAGGTAGACGCAGTCGAGCCTATCGAGGTAGCTGTCGACTCTGGTCCTGCGAGGGGTACTAAGTCTGGGGGTGCTGAGACTGGGGGTGCTGAGCCTAGGGATGCTGAGCTTGGGGGTGCTGAGCCTGGGGGTGCTGAGCCTGGGGGTGCTGAGCCTGAGGGTGCTGGGACTGGGGGTGCTGAGCCTGGGGGTGCTGAGACTGGGGGAGCTGAGGCTGGGGGTGTCAACGGGAGCGTTGTAAGGCCCCGTCCTCGCTTGGGCGGAGCCAACCTTGTGGTCGGATGTGCGGGGGTTGCAGCCGACCTGCAGCAGTGGGCACGAGGGCCACTGCAAGGGCGCCGAGCTGGAAGTCGCCTGGCTGGAGGGCGCCGAGCAGGAGGACGCCGCCCTGGACGCCTGGACGGCATCCTGGGAAGCTGGACGCCGAGTTGGGCGTCGCCACGACTACCCGGGCGCCTGGTCGACGTCGTGGGCACCTGCACGGCGCTCTGGAAGGCCAGACGCCGACCTAGGTGTATGCACGGCGTCCTGGGGGTCCGGACGCCGACCTGGGCGTCCCAGGGTGTCTGGTCGGCGTCCTGGAAAGAGGGACGCCGCTGTGGAGGTTTGGTCGGCGTCCTGGGCATCTGGACACCGACCTGGGGGTTCGGAAGGCGTCCTGGGCGCCTGGACGCCGGACTGGGGACGCCGGGCATGCGTGGCCGGCTACGGACTGCGTGGGTCGACCAGGCGTGGTTGCCTGGTCGATCGGGATACCCGGGCGACGTGCGCGAGTGTCGCCAGGGTGGAGATTGCGAGGACCGACCTCGGGGGTGGTATCCCGAGGTCGACGTGGTTGGTGGACACAGTCGCTGGCGTGGAGTCTGCCAGGCGTCTGCGTTGTGCACATGACAAGGAAGTGCGCACCAACCAGCTGCGCGCACCTGCGAAGCAGGTGCACCGTTGTCCTGCGGGTGCAACGCTGTGCAGACGACTTGCTGCAGCACTAGCACACCGTGGACTTGCAACGTTGGCGAATCGCTACCCTGCTACGCTGGAGCGGTGCGAGCGCTGCTGCGCTGGAGTGCGGTCGACCGTGCTGCACTGGAGGTCGACCAGCAGCCTAGCTAGCACTGATGTAGGCTGTGATGCCAATGTTGTTACTAATCATTCTTGTCATGTTTTCCTAGTGAAACTCTTGCCAATTCTCCCCGTGAACTAGCAAGAAGCGTGAACACAAGGAAACGACTAAGTGAACGGACGCAGAGATCACACGAGCACACGTGCCTAGCCCATAGTCTAGCTCCCGTTGCAGCAGTTATCTCCGCATGGTGCGGTGAGCGTGGACGACACCGCGACGTAAGTTCAGTCTAGCCGACTTTGCACACACCGATCGTGTTCGTAGACCGGCAGCCGTGCAGTCACTAGCGTGCGCGAAGGCGACGCCGAGGTGATGGATACCCTGGAGGGACGGCTGGAGGATGCGAGGAGACGCCATGAGGCCCAGGAGTATGGGGCGATACCCTGGGCAGTCGTCGAAGCCGGACTCCGCCCCGTGTGGGCAGCGGAGCACCCCCCTTCTCGACCTTCCTCTCCTCGACCGGTGAACAACGACGGCGGCGTCGATGTGGGCATCAACGCCGGTGGAGGTCAGGTCGGCAGCAGTGTGGGAGGCACGTCGAGGCAACGAGGTGTGATACACGCCGGTGAAGCCGGCGGCGTTCAGGCACGAGGGATGCAGTCGTCGGCGGCTGCAGGCTCCTCACATGGTGACGCCGGTGGGCGTCGAAGTGGGCTGTCGCGATGTCGGCGTCCCAGGTGACAGCAGGTGGGATTGCGCCGAGCTACGGCTACTTCAAGTTTACGCCGGACAGGATCTCGGTCACCCCTCCGCTGGTCGGTACGACCCGACATTCTCACCTGGAAGGAAGCCATCGAGCCCCAGCTGGAGATGGCCGGGCTGATCGGCTTCGCCCGAGGAACCGTGGCAACGCCGGGGGAGCACCACCCCGACTTGCGGGCAGAGTTTCGCGCCGTGCAGCTGTTGACCTTCACGGTCATCTCGCGGTGCTGCTCGCCGGGCGTGCAGATCGCCTTGAAGTGGTGCCGGGAGTACATCAACGCCGGCCACCGGGCGTGGCACTTCATTGAGTCGACGTACCAGGTCACCGACGACCTGTTCATCGCCCAGCTGGAGGGACAGCTGACGCACCTGCGTATGGGTGACGAGAAGACAGCGACTGACTACTGCAACCCAGCCCGGCGAATTCTCGCCACTATCAGGATGGCCGCCGCGCAGTACTCCACGGCGCCGTACATCACCCATGTCATGCAAGGACTCTCTAGCAGCTACAACCTGCTGAAGCGGCTGTCTATGGCGCCGAGCACAACGGCGACGCTCAACGAGGACAACCTGACCTCGTATATCCTGCAGGACGAGGCGATGCAGGAGGCTGAGCGGTCGCAGGAGCTCTTGGCGCAGGCAAAACTTGGTCACCTCAGCGAAGCAAGGAGGCCGACCGGGGCAGCGCGGGCAGTCTGGCGGTGGTGGCAGCAGTGGCTGGAAGCCGGCCAAGGAGGTCGACAAGAGGAAGTCGACCAAGGACAGCGGACGTGGAGGTGGAGGTCGACGTCGGGAGTGCTGGCTGTGCGGCGACCCCGACCATCTCTCCTTCGAGTGTCCCAACCGCAGTAACTCCGATGACGACGATGCTAAGGGAGGCTGTGGGAGGTCTGGCAGCCGTCGTTCTCGTCGTGGAGGAAACCAGCCGCGCAAGGAGAAGCAGTCGACCAAGACATCAACTTTGGCGAAGGACGCCGACTCCCCTGCTAGCGGCAAGGGGCGAGACGACAAGACGGCGTCGTGCTCGCTGGTCGGCGTCGTGGAGCCGACCATCTCTCTGGCACCGGAGGCCGGAGAGGACTTCCAGGCGGTGGCGGCAGGTGTGCAGGCGAACCCGGCGGTGGTCCTGCTTGACAGCGGTTGCTCCCACCACCTGATGGGGACGAAGGAAGCCTTCGTCGACTTGCAGCCGAGCGGCGCCATCAGGCATGTGCGCGGCTTCAATGGGGCGCTGCAGGATGTCCAGGGCCGTGGCACCGTCGCTCTGCAAGGAAAGGCCGGGAAGGAGGTGCTCATCCCTGACGTGTTGTACGTCCCGGGTGTGCGAGCCAACCTGCTGTCGGCCGGCCAGCTGAAGGAGCATGGCGTGAAGCTGCAGGAGGACGGAGACGGCATGCTGCTCGTCTCGGCAGCAGGGGAGGTGCTCGGGCGGGCAACGTACTACGGGCGAGTCCTCTGCACCGACCTGCGTCCCTGCGCGACGAGGTCGACGCCGCCCACGACGGAGGTTGTGGCTCTGCGGCGATCATCTCGAAGACGAAGTCGACGCCGGACCGGATGCATGCGAGGCTTGCGCACGTCGGCATGGACACCATACGGAGCTCGGCGAAGAAAAAGGTCGCCATTGGGCTGGACCTCAAGTCGGCGACGGACGCCGACTCCCTGTGTGTCTCGTGCGTCGGCGGGAAACTGGCGCGGCACACCTTCCCCGATCTAGGCTCCGACGCCGAGGACGTGCTGGCCGTCGTGCACATCGACCTGTGCGGGCCGTTTCCGCGTGACTGCCAAGGATGGCAGCCTGTACTTCTTGCTGCTAAAGGACCGCAAGACCCGCTACGTGTGGGTGAAGCCGATCGCCAAGAAGTCAGATGCGTTGCAAGCGTTCGTGCAGTGGCTGGTGGTGGCTGAGAGGCAGACGAAGAAGTCGGTGTTAATGCTGCGCTCAGACCGGGGAGGGGAGTTCCTCGGGAAGCAGTTCACCGACTTCGTGAACGGCAAGGGGATCGTCCACGACCTGACCTGCCCATACACCCCGCAGCAGAACGGCATGGCGGAGCGGGAGATGAGGATGGTGGTGGAGTCGGTGCGGACAATGCTGCTGCACATGGGTGTGCAGCACCACTGGTGGCACCCTCGCTCTGCGGCAGGCCATCTGGGTCCGCAACTGCCTTGAGAGGTCGACGCTGCCGCCGGGGACGACAACGCACCAGCTGCTGACCCAAAAGAAGCCCGACTTGTTGCTGGCGCGAGTGTGGGGCTGCATGGCGCAGTTCCTTGTCCCTGAGCAGCAGCGTGGTGGGAAGCTGAAGCCGAAGGCCAAGTGGGGCCTGCACCTTGGCGTGTCGGCGGCGAGCAAGGGCTGGGAGCTCCTCGACGTCGACACCGATTGAGTGGTCACCACGTCGGACGTGGTGTTCTACGAGGAGATGTCGCTGGCCGAATGGAAGACCGAGCATGGGCCGGTGCCCGGCCGCTCATCGTCCACCCCGCCCTCTGACACCTCGTCGGCGACGCTGCCGTTGCTTGCCGAGGTTGGTGAGCTTGCTACTAAGGACGTCGAGGACGTCCGCCCCCCTACCCCTCCCCCTCCGACCCCTGCCCCTCCCCTTGTGGCCGACCTGCGTGGGCTGACCTCGATGTCGGCCTCCGGCGATGAGGGGAGTAGTGGGACGCCGCCTTCGGCGCCGGCCAAGTGCATTGCCGGTGGGCCGACGTGACGAGCGGCAGGTCGACGTGGGTTTGCAGTCGACGTCGACAGGGGAGAAGCAGGTCGAGGAGCTGTCGGCGACCGGACCGTCAGCAGGAGAGCCAACCCCAGGGGAGAAGTCGGCTAGGACGCCGACCACAGGGGAGCAGTCGGCTGGGACGCCGGCTGAAGAGCAGCAGGACGCTAAGGGCAGCGACGACAGCGACGATGGAGGGGACGCCGAGGAGGTCCAGCAGGGACCCACGGCGTTCAGGCCGACTGCGGAGGCCGCCTGACTTCTTCGTCCCCGTTGCCTTCACTACGGTGTATGACGTGGACGATGACGACGACCTGCTGTACGACGACGCCGAGGAGGATGAGGAGTTTCAGGAGCTCGACCCCGACATGCTAGCCGACCCGAGCACCGTTGGGACATCTCGATGATGACGGTGAAGGCGGCGTTGGCGAGCTGGAAGGGCCCGGCGGTGAAGGCCGCCATGGAGGAGGAGATTCGCAGCCTCATCAACATGGGCACGTGGGAGCTGGTCGAACGCCCGCCGGGAGTGAACGTCATGAAGAACCGGTGGGTGTTGACGACGAAGTACCACATCGACGACACCGTCGAGCGAGAGAAGGCAAGGCTGATCGTGAAGGGCTTCACACAGGTGTACGGCGCCGACTACGATGAGACGTTCGCGCCGGTGAGCAGCTACGTCACGCTGAGGATCTTCCTCAGCATCGTCGCCGTCCTCAACCTCAACCTGATGCAGCTCGACATGAAGAACGCCTTCCTGCAGAGCAAGCTCGATCGGGTGTTGTACATGTACCAGCCGGACTACTTCAACGATGGAACCGGCCGGGTGTGCAAGCTGCTGAAGAGCCTGTACGGGCTGAAGCAGTCGCCGCTGTTGTGGTACTTGGCACTCAACGATGTGCTGATCGGCGCCGGGTGGAAGAAGAGCCAGGTCGATGAGGCTCTTTACTTCAAGGTCGGCGAGGGTGAAGTAGTCTGCTGGGTGCTGGTCTACGTCGACGACCTGCTTGCCGCCAGCAGTAGCGCCGCGATGCTGAAGGAGTTGAAGGAGCTGCTCGAAGCCGCCTTCGAGATGCGTGAGTTCTCGCTGGTGCAGAAGTACCTCGGGCTGGAGATCGTGCGCGACAGGTCGGCGGGGAAGCTGTGGCTGCACCAGCAGGGCTACGCCGACAAGCTGCGTCGGCGCTTCCTCGACGAGGAGCAGACCGGGCGCACCCCGAAGATGCCGGTCTCGGTCGGCGCCTACGCCGAACTCACCTTCGACGATGAGGAGGCGCAGGAACGGCAGGAGGAGGAGTACCGGCAGAAGGTCGGCTCGCTGCAGTTCGCGGCGACGACGACAAGGCCAGACATCGCCTTCGCCTGCAGCAAACTGGGGAGCGGCCTCACGGTGAGGAGCGACCAGCACTGGTGCGAGGTCGACCGCTGCCTCACCTACCTCGCCAACACACGTGACACTGCCCTGGAGTTCGGCGGTGGACCTGAGTCGCTGGAGCTGGTCGGCTACGTGGACGCCGACGACGCCGGTGACAAGCAGAATAGGACGAGCACGAGCGGCTACGTGTTCGTCTACGGAGGGGCTGCAGTCTCCTGGTCGAGCCAGCGCATCAAGTGCGCGACGTTGTCGTCAACCGAGTCGGAGTACGTGGCGGCTACTGAAGCTGGCAAGGAGGGACGCCGCCTTCGCTTCCTCCTCGCAGAATTCCGGCAACTGGAACGCCGGGAAGCCGACTGTCCTGCGCGTGGACAACAAGTCGGCCATCACGGTCGCCGAGGGCATGGGGTTGACGGGCAATCTCAAGCACATGGAGCGGCGACAGGCCAGGCTGCAGCACATGGTGAAGCGCGGGAAGTTCTCCCTGCAGTACATCCCAACCGCTGAGCAGCCGGCCGACTTCATGACGAAGGCGCTGCACTATCCGGCCTTCAACCGGTGCTCCGTCGCAATCGGCCAAGTGCGCCTGGCAGATGTGGGCGACGGCGACAACGACGTGCAGCAGTAGGTGCCATGCCCTCTTGCATGCTGGTGCGGTGACTGGCGTGCTGTGTGTTGGGTGCATGCCGACGGGCTATTCTCGGAGTTGTACTGCCGTGTGGGGCTGGGCGCCCAAGCGTGAACGCGGCAGGGGAGTGTCAACGGGAGCGTTGTAAGGCCCCGTCCTCGCTTGGGCGGAGCCAACCTTGTGGTCGGATGTGCGGGGGTTGCAGCCGACCTGCAGCAGTGGGCACGAGGGCCACTGCAAGGGCGCCGAGCTGGAAGGCGCCTGGCTGGAGGGCGCCGAGCAGGAGGACGCCGCCCTGGACGCCTGGTTGGCATCCAGGACGCCTGGACAGCATCCTGGGAAGCTGGACGCCGAGCTGGGCGTCGCCACGACTACCCGGGCGCCTGGTCGACGTCGTGGGTACCTGCACGGCGCTTTGGAAGGCCAGACGCCGACCTAGGTGTATGCACGGCGTCCTGGGGGTCCGGACGCCGACCTGGGCGTCCCGGGGTGTCTGGTCGGCGTCCTGGAAAGAGGGACGCCGCTGTGGAGGTTTGGGTCGGCGTCCTGGGCGTCTGGACACCGACCTGGGGGTTCGGAAGGCGTCCTGGGCGCCTGGACGCCGGACTGGGGACGCCGGGCATGCGTGGCCGGCTACGGACTGCGTGGGTCGACCACGCGTGGTTGCCCGGGTCGATCGGGATACCCGGGCGACGTGCGCGAGTGTCGCCAGGGTGGAGATTGCGAGACCGACCTCGGGGGTGGTATCCCGAGGTCGACGTGGCTGGTGGACACAGTCCGCTGGCGTGGAGTCTGCCAGGCGTCTGCGTTGTGCACATGACAAGGAAGTGCGCACCAACCAGCTGCGCGCACCTGCGAAGCAGGTGCACCGTTGTCCTGCGGGTGCAACGATGTGCAGCCGACTTGCTGCAGCACTAGCACACCGTGGAATTGCAACGTTGGCGAACCGCTACCCTGCTACGCTGGAGCGGTGCGAGCGCTGCTGCGCTGGAGTGCGGTCGACCGTGCTGCGCTGGAGGTCGACCAGCAGCCTAGCTAGCACTGATGTAGTCTGTGATGCCAATGTTGTTACTAATCATTCTTGTCATGTTTCCTAGTGAAACTCTTGCCAATTCTCCCCGTGAACTAGCAAGAAGCGTGAACACAAGGAAATGACTAAGTGAACGGACGTAGAGATCACACGAGCACACGTGCCTAGCCCATAGTCTAGCTCCCGTTGCAGCAGTTATCTCCGCAGGGGGTTCTGAGACTGACCATGCTACGCCTGGTGGCGCTCCCTCTTTACAGCAGCTGCGTGAGTGGTACTCTCAGCGTTGCAGCCTCCGGCGTGGGGCTGCTGGAGCTGGGGTTCTGCCGGAGTTGGAGCTGGGTGGTGCTACGGGTGCCGTGTTGCAGCCGGAGCCTCCCTCCCCACAGCGGCTGCGTGAGTGGTACGCTTGGTGCTGCAGCCTCCGGAGCGGCGCTCCTAGTGCTGGGGTGCCGCCCGCTGGAGACCCTGGTGCTGCTGGAGGTGCTGGAGCCTCTGGTCCTCGAGGTGCTCGTACAGGGCGGTACTGGAGCTGCTGGGACTGGGGGTTCTGCTGGGGCTGGATCTGGAGCTGCTGGAGCTGGTACTGCTGGAGGTGCTGCTGGTGCTGGTGCTGCTGGAGGTGCTGCTGGTGCTGGAGCTGCTGGAGGTGCTGCTGGTGCTGGTGCTATTGGAGGTGCTGCTGGTGGTGCTGCTGTAGGTGCTGCTGGTGCTAGAGCTGCTGGAGGTGCTGCTGGTGCTGGTGCTGCTAGAGGTGCTGCTGGTGCTGGAGCTGCTCCGGGAGTTGGAGCTGGAGGTGCTACTACTGGAGCTGGCGGTGGTGCTGCGGGAGTTGTAGCTGGACACCCTGGGGCTGAGGGTGTTGGTGCTGTCTCTGCTGGTTCAGGAGGAGCTGCGCGGCCGCGGCCGTACTACGTTCCGCTCCTTCAGCAGGTTCTTGGCCTCCAGCCCTCTACTGGCCCTACTCCTCCCCTAATGAGTCCACCGCCTGTCCAGTCGCAGTCACAGTTACATCCTGCCTCTCCGCTGCCTGGTCCTTCTCCTTACGCTAGGACGACTAGAGGTCTTACGGGCGTCGTGAGCCTGAGTCTCGTCCTGCGTCGCCTGAGTCTTGTCCAGAGCCGTCTGTCCGTGCTGTCCGCACTGGTCGCCGTGTTTCGCGTGATCTTCCTCTTCTAGTCCTGGGCACTCACAATGTGACTCTGCGTCCTTCTACTGCTCCACAGCGTGTCCCTCTGACATCTCCTCCTGCGTCCTCTCTTCTTGCTCTTGCTGACCCGGAGTCTGACTCCCTCCGTGCTACCAGTCCTACTGTCACGCGTTTCCTCGCCACTGTTGTCACTGACCCTTCCTTTGAGTCCACTGTTGTTTCTGCTCTAGTCGCTGAGCTTGTTGACTTTGCTGCCGCATGTCGTCTAGACTACGCCGCTAGCCTTGTTGCTGAGTCTCAGTCTGAGTGCCCTCCATAAGTCGGTGGTGAGTGTGCTCTGGGCACAGACGTCCTTGAGGATAGACAGGAGGAGTTTGAGTGCTTTGGCGCTGCTTTATCTCATCTTGTGTCCATGTTGATTGCCCCTGAGGGAGACCTGGATGCACCAGACATCCTGACCCCGCGCTCATTACGCAGAGGCGATAGAGGGTCCCTACTCCTCTCAGTGGCAGTCAGCCATAGACGCAGAGATGGCTTCTTGGAAGTCCACAAGCACCTACGTCGACGAGGTTCCCCCGCCTGGGGCGAACATCGTCAGTGGCATGTGGATTTTCAGGGGTGAAAGCGGCCGTCAGGTTTCTCCGCCTGTCTTCCAGGGCGCGTTACGTTGCACGATTCTTCAGTTAGCGTGAGGGAGTTGACTTCTTCACAGACTTCTCCCCTACCCCGAGATGACCACTCTTCGGGTTCTGCTGCACGTCGCTGCTCAGCGTGACTATGAGCTCCACTCTCTTGACTTCAGCACTGCGTTCCTACAGGGCAGCCTGCACGAGGAGATCTGGCTGTGCCGCCCACCTGTCTTCACTGGGTCGTTTCCTCCTGGTACCTAGTGGAGCCTCCGGCGGCCAGTCTACGGTCTCCGCCAGGCACCCCGTGAGTGGCACGACACACTGAGGACTACTCTTGCTGCTCTTGGGTTTGCTCCTTCTACTGCTGACCCGTCGCTGTTTCTACGCACCGACACCAACTCTGCCGCCGTTCTACGTTCTCGTGTACATAGACGAATTGGCCTTTGCTACTGCTAACACAGAGGCACTCGCCCGCGTGAAGTCGGAGCTGCAGAAGAGACACACGTGCACTGACCTGGGTGAGCTGACAAGCTATCTTGGCTTGCGGATTGTGAAATGAATAAGCAGGAATGAGAATGACTAAGGAAAGATTGGGTACAAATACAACCCTAGAAAACCCTGTACCCCATATGTGCTACCCCACTATAGCCTACAGCAACTATGTCATATAAATCTGACACACCCCCATAGGCAAAGTGGGGGAGAACAAGGGGTCACAAGACCAGTCAAGCAAAGCAAAGCACGCTCAGGGTGGATCACAAAGTCACCCACACAGTCCGAGCACAAGAGTAGGGCCAGAGGCCAGTTCACATGCAGGAGTACAGACATATATATAAAACTAGACAAACAAGAGCAGGCATATATATATGTCACAGTACAAGTGAAGTCAAGAGGAGAGCAAGTGAGGCAAGACAGGCACAAGACCCAGCTGGGTGCAAAAGCGCTGATGGTCACAAGGCGCGAGTGCCTTGGTGAACACATCAGCAGTGTTGGCCTCAGAGGCCACGTACGCAAGTCGCAACTGACCACGCTGCTGCAGCTCACGAGCAAGGAAGTAGCGGAGAGCAATGTGCTTCGTTCTGTGCTCCAAGCGCTGCTCTCGACACAAGGCCAGCATAGCCTTGTTGTCTACGTACAGCACTGGAGGAGAACGAGGCGGCTCTCCAAGGTCAGTCAGCAGGTAGGTGAGCCAGCGAAGCTCCTGTGCAGCCATGGCCCAGGCGTAGATCTCAGCCTCACAACTGGAGCCGAGAACCGAAGACGAGCGAGTAGACCGCCACGAGACAGAGCCGGAACCAAGGCTGAAGGTGTAACCCTGTGACGACCGCTGCGTAGCCTGGTCGTCAGCCCAAGAAGCGTCCGCGTGGCCGGTAGGACCACTGGACTCCGCCCTCCAAGCACTAGCCCCATGCCCGACGTACTGCACAGGTAGCGCAATACCCTCTTCGCTGCAGCCATGTGCCTCCGGTCGGTGTCTCCCAGGAGCAACATAGCGTGCAAGAATGCTCAGAGGGTATGCAAGGGTCAGGTCGTGTGCAGGTCATCAGGTACATGAGGCAGCCAACAAGCTCTGCATACGGACCACTCGACTCTACGGACTCATCCGAAGGCAGAGCTGAGAGTGAGTGGCGAGTAGGCAGAGGAGTGGCCTGAGGCGAGGAGTACGTGAAGCCGAAGCGCTGAAGGACCTGCTGCACCATGTGTGACTGAGTCAAGGTAATGGTGCGGCGTGCTCTGTCCCGAGTTATCTGCAAGCCAAGGTAGCTGCGCAGTTCACCCAGGTCTGTGCACGTGTGTCTCTTCAGCAGCTCGGACTTCACGTAGGCGAGTCCAGCAGTGTCCGCTGTGGCAAAGACCAAGTCGTCGACGTACACGAGGATGTAGAACGGCGGCAGGGAAGTGTCGGTGCGAAGAAACAGCGACGGGTCAGCAGTAGAAGGAGCAAACCCAAGAGCCGCAAGCGTAGTCCTCAGTGTGTCGTGCCACTCACGCGGTGCCTGGCGGAGACCGTAGACTGGCCGTCGGAGGCTCCACTGGGTGCAAGGAGGGAAAGTCCCAGTGAAGCCAGGTGGACGGCGAAGCCAGATCTCCTCGTGCAGGCTACCCTGTAAGAACGCAGTGCTGAAGTCGAGAGAGTGAAGCTCGTAGTCCGCGCTGAGCGGCTATGTGCAGCAGCACCCGAAGAGTAGTCATCTTCGGGGTGGGAGAGAAGGTCTGAAAGTAGTCAACTCCCTGCCGCTGACTGAAGCCACGAGCAACGTACCGTGCCTTGAAGACAGGTGGAGAGCCCGGCGGCCGCTTCACCCTGAAGATCCACATGCCACTGACGATGTTCGCCCCAGGAGGGGGAACCGCGTCAACGTAGGTGCCTGTGGACTTCCAGGAAGCCATCTCTGCATCCATAGCTGCCTGCCACTGAGAGGAGGTAGGGACCCTCTACGGCCTCCGCGTAAGAACGCGGAGTCGGGATGTCTAGTGCATCCGGGTCTCCCTCAGGGGCAAGCAAGTACAGACGCGAGATGAGGTGAAGCAGCCGCTAGACACTGTAACTCCGTCCTGTCTGTCCTCTAGGACGTCCGTGCCAAGAGCACACTCACCCCCGACGGACGGAGGACAGACAGACGCAGACACAGCAACAAGACTAGCAGCGTAGTCGAGACGACAGCGAGCAGCAAAGTCAACGAGCTCAGCGACTAGAGCAGACGCAGCAGTGGACTCAAAAGAGGGGTCGTGACGACAGTAGCAAGCAGACGCGTGACAGTAGGACTCGCAGCGCGAAGAGAGTCCGACTCAGGGTCGGCAAGCGCAGGAATTGAGGACTCAGGAGGAGAAGGCAAAGGGGCACGCAGAGGAGCAGTGGACGGACGCAGAGACATCCGGTGCGTGCCAGGGACAGGAGGAGACGCTGACGCGAACTGCGACCACTAGCGCGAGCAGCACGAACAGGCGACCGCGGGACGAGACGCAGGCTCACGACGCTCAGCAAGACCTCCAGTAGGACCAGAGTAAGGAGAGGGAGCAGGCAGTGGAGAGGAAGGCTCCAGTAGGGACTGCGACTGGACAGGTGGTGGACCCTCGACTGGAGGAGAAAGACCAAGAACCTGCTGCAGGAGCGGAACGAAGTACGGCCGAGGCCGCGCGGCAGCTCCAGACTCAGCAGGGACAGCACCAGCACCCTCAGCTACAGCACCAGCGCCACCCACACCTCCAGCGGCAGGACCAACAGCAGCAGGCTCAGCACGAACGCCCCAGCAGCTCCAGCTCCAGGAGGACCCGCAGGTCCAGCAGCTCCGGGACCGGCAGCACCCGCACCCTCGACGGTCGAAGAAGCTCCAGCTCCAGCTCCAGCAGCACCTCCAGACTCAGCAGCACGCCTCCAGCGGCGAGCGAACCACTCGCGCAGCTCCTGTGGAGAGAGGGGCTCCCGGCGAGACGCAGCACCAGGAGAAACCCCAGGCTCAGCAGCTCCAGACGCAGCACCCCCAGGCTCAGCAGCTCCCAGCTCAGCACCCCCAGGCTCAGCAGCTCCCGACCCAGCACCCCCAGACCCAGCACCTCCAGGCACAGCACCCCCCGGCTCAGCACCCCCAGGCTCCGCACCCTCCGCAGTAGCACCCTCAGGCCCAGCACTCCCACCAGTAGCACCCCAGGCTCAGCACCCCCGCGCACAGCACCCCCAGAGTGAGCACCCCCAGGCTCAGCACCCGCAGCAGCACCAGAGTCACCAGTAACCTCGACCGGGTCAACGGCGTCTACCTGGGACACACCTGAGGGGGCAGGAACCTGAGGGGGGAGGGGGTCTACCGGGGGGGAACCGGCACAAGGAAGTCCGGGGGAGGGGGAGGGAAGGAGTGCGGTAGGGGAAGAGACGGTAGAAGGGGACTGACTCGTCGAACGTGACGTCCTGGGAGGACAGAACACGACGAGAGGAGGGGTGGTAAAACTGCCACCCTGGGGCGTCAGTGGGGAAGCCAAGGAAGACACAGGGAGCAGCACGAGGGGACAGCTTGTCCGCAGACAAGTCGCGGACAAACGCCCGAGATCCCCAGACACGGAACACAGACGCATCGCCAACCTTCCCCGTCCACAGCAAGACTGGGGACATCGCAGGCCGAGAGACCCGGGGTGAAGGTTGAGCTGATGCGCCGCGTACCTCACCGCAAACGGCCACAGAAAATGGGGGGCAGCCGCATGCATCATGGACGTACGAGCGACATCCATGACCATGCCAATGCGGCGCTCAGCAATCCATTTTGCTGTGGTGAGTCCGGAAGCGTGAAGGTCTGGCGGATCCCCCGTGCACGACAGTAGTCTCGCAGAAGGCGAGAAGAGAACTCTCCGCCTCTGTCAGAGTGCAGACGCAGAACAGGAAAGTCCGAGCCGAAGCTCTTCCTGAGCTGGAGACGAGCCTCGCGGATCCAGTCGATCAGCACCTCAGTGACCGCACCCTTGCTGCGCAAGGGGAGGACTGTGGTGTAACGCGAGTAGTCGTCAACCACCAACAGGAAGTAGCGCTCGTAACCCTGCCCACGGACGGGGGCTGGGCCCCACACATCCATGTGAAGCGTCTGCAGGGGAGCCTCTGTCGGGGGGAAGTGGGAGGAGTGAGGAGTAGCCCGGAGGCGACCCTCGACACAGGGGACACAGGAAGGTCCTGGCCCGGAGGGGAGAGGAGGGAGAGACTGGGGAAGACCAGAGACAAGGACACGGGAAGCCATGCTCCGAAGACGGGGCAAGGAGGGGTGGCCAAGACGGTGGTGCCACAGGAGAGTCTCGTGAGACAGGAGGCGACAAGAACAGGGGGCAGACTCAGGACCTGACCGGGACGCAGCAGCAAGTACCTGACCCGACGCAGCCACCTGACCAGACGCAGGGACAGGAGGAGACTCAACGGTCAGGGTGTAGAGACTCGACCCCGGCCGACGCGAGAATGTGGCCAGGTGTCGGCCTGTGCGTGCCTCCGTGCAGTGGGTCACCCGCTGACTCGCAGGAGTGAACTGGTGAACACCCCCATCCTGCAGGTCCGCTCCACTCACCAAGTTCGTGGAGAACGAGGGAAGGTACAGACCCGACAGGGTGCCCGAAGGGGCAGCCGGACACGGGAGGACAGTGGAGAAGTGAGACAGGACAGGACCTCCAGAGGGGTCAGCAAGGGAGACTGCAACCGGCCGGCCGCCGAGCGGCGTAAAGGTAGTGCGGTCTCGAAAGAAGGAGCGAGAAGCTCCGGAGTCAAGTGTGAAAGTGAGGGAGGACGAGGACGAGCTCAGAGTACCTAAGAGCGCAGACTCACCAGTACCTGAAAGCGCAGACGCACTGGCACCTAGAGCAGCAGCCTCACAAGCACCTAGCGCAGCAGTACCAATGCCCGGGTCGGGGCGGAGGAAACCAACGGTAACCCTCATTCTCCTCACTATAATCCACAACATACATAGCAGTAAGGATAGCATCAAAAATCAGATCAAAGATCGCTACACCAGCCCTGAGAAGCTCATCCCAGCGAGGGAATCTCACTAGCCCCAGGGAACTGCTGAAGCCAGGCGTCCGTCAGGCGGCCAAAGCAGCGCTGGTTGGGCGGGGCACCCCACACTGCTCACCCCGCCGCGGTCGCCGGAACGAAGAACGTAGGTGCAGGGACCAGTTACCCCCACCCCTCTGACGCCCAGCGTACCACTCACGAAGCTGCTGAGGCGAAGGATGTCCCGCGAGCGCTGCTGCTGCTGGCCGGTGCGAGCGCTGGCAACACACACCACCGGTACGCTGCTGGGTACCACCCCGACCAGCTCCACCTCCTCCACCACCACTGCCTCCTCCGCTGCCGCCTCCACCGCCTCCACCTCCGTCCTCCACCTCCGCCGCTGCCTCCACCACCACCGCTGGCTCCACCCCACCGTCTCCGCCGCTGCTGCCACCACCACCACCACCACCCCCGCCACTAGTCCCGCCGCCACCCCCACTCCCTCCGCCGCCACCGCCGCCACCGCCACCGCCCCCTCCAGCTCCACCCGCGCCTTGCCCACCTTTGCCCTTGCTGGAGCGACGTCTCCCACTAGGGGCAGACGCCGCCGCGCGACCGACTCAAGACCAAGCAGGTCGCAGCAGCAGCAGCAGAGGCAACAGAGGGCAGCAAGGGGGAAGGAGAGCACCCCTCAAAGATGGGGGTGCGAGGGTCACCACGAGAAGCACCTACAGCGACTATGCTCTTCTGGACGCTAGACAAACTACACATTCTCTAGTGCGATCGAGAATTACGTGGGGGTTGTTTTTTCGACTTTGACATTTACGAAAAGGACTTGCCAGCTTACGACGAGGGAGCGCAGACTAATTCGCGTGAGTATTCGGCGTTGGCTAAACGCGTAGAACACCGACGTGGAACAACGTCGTGAAATTTTGTGGGAGTTTTAAGGGTACGAACGGCATCGACAACACTTTTTTGGTGGAACAACGACAACAGTTGGGGAAAAATGAGAGGCTGTCTGAAAAGTCATCGACGAATTGCGACAAAACTTCGGCGAGTCTCCACAAAACTGCCGGAGGTGCCGACGTCATTTGACCTTGACGCAG
>CANXME010001265.1:5000-7500 GCA_948144175.1 Closterium sp. NIES-65
CTTGTAATTGGAATGAGTACAATTTTAAATCCCTTAACGAGGAACAATTGGAGGGCAAGTCTGGTGCCAGCAGCCGCGGTAATTCCAGCTCCAATAGCGTATATTAAAGTTGTTGTGGTTAAAAAGCTCGTAGTTGAACCTTGGGCCTGGCCGTCCGGTCCGCCTCACCGCGTGTACTGGCTCGGCCGGGCCTTTCCCTCTGTGGACCCCATGCCCTTCACTGGGCGTGGCGGGGAAACAGGACTTTTACTGTGAAAAAATTAGAGTGCTCCAGGCAGGCCTATGCTCGAATACATTAGCATGGAATAATAGAATAGGACGTGTGGTTCTATTTTGTTGGTTTCTAGGACCGCCGTAATGATTAATAGGGACAGTCGGGGGCATCAGTATTCAATTGTCAGAGGTGAAATTCTTGGATTTATTGAAGACTAACTACTGCGAAGCATTTGCCAAGGATGTTTTCATTAATCAGGAACGAAAGTTAGGGGATCGAAGACGATCAGATACCGTCGTAGTCTTAACCATAAACTATGCCGACTAGGGATCGGACGGTGTTATTTTTTGACCCGTTCGGCACCTTACGAGAAATCAAGTGCTTGGGCTCCAGGGGGAGTATGGTCGCAAGGCTGAAACTTAAAGAAATTGACGGAAGGGCACCACCAGGGGTGGAGCCTGCGGCTTAATTTGACTCAACACGGGGAAACTCACCAGGTCCAGACACAATGAGGATTGACAGATTGAGAGCTCTTTCTTGATTTTGTGGGTGGTGGTGCATGGCCGTTCTTAGTTGGTGGAGTGATTTGTCTGCTTAATTGCGATAACGAACGAGACCTTAACCTGCTAAATAGCCCGTATTGCTTTGGCAGTACGCTGGCTTCTTAGAGGGACTATCGGCTCAAGCCGATGGAAGTTTTGAGGCAATAACAGGTCTGTGATGCCCTTAGATGTTCTGGGCCGCACGCGCGCTACACTGACGGAGCCAGCGAGTACTTCCTTGTCCGAAAGGTCCGGGTAATCTTGTTAAACTCCGTCGTGCTGGGGATAGAGCATTGCAATTATTGCTCTTCAACGAGGAATCCCTAGTAAGCGCAAGTCATCAGCTTGCGTTGATTACGTCCCTGCCCTTTGTACACACCGCCCGTCGCTACTACCGATTGAATGGCTCAGTGAGGCGTCCGGACTGGCCCAGAGAGGTGGGCAACTACCACTCAGGGCCGGAAAGCTCTCCAAACTCGGTCATTTAGAGGAAGTAAAAGTCGTAACAAGGTCTCCGTTGGTGAACCAGCGGAGGGATCATTACCGAGTTTACAACTCCCAAACCCTGTGAACATACCTATACGTTGCCTCGGCGGATCAGCCCGCGCCCCGTAAAACGGACGGCCCGCCCGAGGACCCCTAACTCTGTTTTTAGTGGAACTTCTGAGTAAAACAAACAAATAAATCAAAACTTTCAACAACGGATCTCTTGGTTCTGGCATCGATGAAGAACGCAGCAAAATGCGATAAGTAATGTGAATTGCAGAATTCAGTGAATCATCGAATCTTTGAACGCACAATTGCGCCCGCCAGTATTCTGGCGGGCATGCCTGTTCGAGCGTCATTTCAACCCTCAAGCTCAGCTTGGTGTTGGGACTCGCGGTAACCCGCGTCCCCAAATCGATTGGCGGTCACGTCGAGCTTCCATAGCGTAGTAATCATACACCTCGTTACTGGTAATCGTCGCGGCCACGCCGTTAAACCCAACTTCTGAATGTTGACCTCGGATCAGGTAGGAATACCCGCTGAACTTAAGCATATCAATAAGCGGAGGAAAAGAAACCAACAGGGATTGCCCTAGTAACGGCGAGTGAAGCGGCAACAGCTCAAATTTGAAATCTGGCTCTCGGGCCCGAGTTGTAATTTGTAGAGGATGCTTTTGATGCGGTGCCTTCCGAGTTCCCTGGAACGGGACGCCATAGAGGGTGAGAGCCCCGTCTGGTTGGATGCCAAATCTCTGTAAAGCTCCTTCGACGAGTCGAGTAGTTTGGGAATGCTGCTCTAAATGGGAGGTATATGTCTTCTAAAGCTAAATACCGGCCAGAGACCGATAGCGCACAAGTAGAGTGATCGAAGATGAAAAGCACTTTGAAAAGAGAGTTAAAAAGTACGTGAAATTGTTGAAAGGGAAGCGTTTATGACCAGACTTGGGCTTGGTTAATCATCTGGGGTTCTCCCCAGTGCACTTTTCCAGTCCAGGCCAGCATCAGTTTTCGCCGGGGATAAAGGCTTCGGGAATGTGGCTCTCTCCGGGGAGTGTTATAGCCCGTTGCGTAATACCCTGGCGGGACTGAGGTTCGCGCATCTGCAAGGATGCTGGCGTAATGGTCATCAACGACCCGTCTTGAAACACGGACCAAGGAGTCGTCTTCGTATGCGAGTGTTCGGGTGTCAAACCCCTACGCGTAATGAAAGTGAACGCAGGTGAGAGCTTCGGCGCATCATCGACCGATCCTGATGTTCT
>CANXME010001265.1:12500-15000 GCA_948144175.1 Closterium sp. NIES-65
GCTCTTTTGGGTCTTGTAATTGGAATGAGTACAATTTAAATCCCTTAACGAGGAACAATTGGAGGGCAAGTCTGGTGCCAGCAGCCGCGGTAATTCCAGCTCCAATAGCGTATATTAAAGTTGTTGTGGTTAAAAAAGCTCGTAGTTGAACCTTGGGCCTGGCCGTCCGGTCCGCCTCACCGCGTGTACTGGCTCGGCCGGGCCTTTCCCTCTGTGGAACCCCATGCCCTTCACTGGGCGTGCGGGGAAACAGGACTTTTACTGTGAAAAAATTAGAGTGCTCCAGGCAGGCCTATGCTCGAATACATTAGCATGGAATAATAGAATAGGACGTGTGGTTCTATTTTGTTGGTTTCTAGGACCGCCGTAATGATTAATAGGGACAGTCGGGGGCATCAGTATTCAATTGTCAGAGGTGAAATTCTTGGATTTATTGAAGACTAACTACTGCGAAAGCATTTGCCAAGGATGTTTTCATTAATCAGGAACGAAAGTTAGGGGATCGAAGACGATCAGATACCGTCGTAGTCTTAACCATAAACTATGCCGACTAGGGATCGGACGGTGTTATTTTTTGACCCGTTCGGCACCTTACGAGAAATCAAAGTGCTTGGGCTCCAGGGGGAGTATGGTCGCAAGGCTGAAACTTAAAGAAATTGACGGAAGGGCACCACCAGGGGTGGAGCCTGCGGCTTAATTTGACTCAACACGGGGAAACTCACCAGGTCCAGACACAATGAGGATTGACAGATTGAGAGCTCTTTCTTGATTTTGTGGGTGGTGGTGCATGGCCGTTCTTAGTTGGTGGAGTGATTTGTCTGCTTAATTGCGATAACGAACGAGACCTTAACCTGCTAAATAGCCCGTATTGCTTTGGCAGTACGCTGGCTTCTTAGAGGGACTATCGGCTCAAGCCGATGGAAGTTTGAGGCAATAACAGGTCTGTGATGCCCTTAGATGTTCTGGGCCGCACGCGCGCTACACTGACGGAGCCAGCGAGTACTTCCTTGTCCGAAAGGTCCGGGTAATCTTGTTAAACTCCGTCGTGCTGGGGATAGAGCATTGCAATTATTGCTCTTCAACGAGGAATCCCTAGTAAGCGCAAGTCATCAGCTTGCGTTGATTACGTCCCTGCCCTTTGTACACACCGCCCGTCGCTACTACCGATTGAATGGCTCAGTGAGGCGTCCGGACTGGCCCAGAGAGGTGGGCAACTACCACTCAGGGCCGGAAAGCTCTCCAAACTCGGTCATTTAGAGGAAGTAAAAGTCGTAACAAGGTCTCCGTTGGTGAACCAGCGGAGGGATCATTACCGAGTTTACAACTCCCAACCCCTGTGAACATACCTATACGTTGCCTCGGCGGATCAGCCCGCGCCCCGTAAAACGGGACGGCCCGCCCGAGGACCCCTAAACTCTGTTTTAGTGGAACTTCTGAGTAAAACAAACAAATAAATCAAAACTTTCAACAACGGATCTCTTGGTTCTGGCATCGATGAGAACGCAGCAAAATGCGATAAGTAATGTGAATTGCAGAATTCAGTGAATCATCGAATCTTTGAACGCACATTGCGCCCGCCAGTATTCTGGCGGGCATGCCTGTTCGAGCGTCATTTCAACCCTCAAGCTCAGCTTGGTGTTGGGACTCGCGGTAACCCGCGTTCCCCAAATCGATTGGCGGTCACGTCGAGCTTCCATAGCGTAGTAATCATACACCTCGTTACTGTAATCGTCGCGGCCACGCCGTTAAACCCCAACTTCTGAATGTTGACCTCGGATCAGGTAGGAATACCCGCTGAACTTAAGCATATCAATAAGCGGAGGAAAAGAAACCAACAGGGATTGCCCTAGTAACGGCGAGTGAAGCGGCAACAGCTCAAATTTGAAATCTGGCTCTCGGGCCCGAGTTGTAATTTGTAGAGGATGCTTTTGATGCGGTGCCTTCCGAGTTCCCTGGAACGGGACGCCATAGAGGGTGAGAGCCCCGTCTGGTTGGATGCCAATCTCTGTAAAGCTCCTTCGACGAGTCGAGTAGTTTGGGAATGCTGCTCTAAATGGGAGGTATATGTCTTCTAAAGCTAAATACCGGCCAGAGACCGATAGCGCACAAGTAGAGTGATCGAAAGATGAAAAGCACTTTGAAAAGAGAGTTAAAAAGTACGTGAAATTGTTGAAAGGGAAGCGTTTATGACCAGACTTGGGCTTGGTTAATCATCTGGGGTTCTCCCCAGTGCACTTTTCCAGTCCAGGCCAGCATCAGTTTTCGCCGGGGGATAAAGGCTTCGGGAATGTGGCTCTCTCCGGGGAGTGTTATAGCCCGTTGCGTAATACCCTGGCGGGGACTGAGGTTCGCGCATCTGCAAGGATGCTGGCGTAATGGTCATCAACGACCCGTCTTGAAACACGGACCAAGGAGTCGTCTTCGTATGCGAGTGTTCGGGTGTCAAACCCCTACGCGTAATGAAAGTGAACGCAGGTGAGAGCTTCGGCGCATCATCGAC
>CANXME010001265.1:20000-22500 GCA_948144175.1 Closterium sp. NIES-65
AATAAATACTGATACAGGGCTCTTTTGGGTCTTGTAATTGGAATGAGTACAATTTAAATCCCTTAACGAGGAACAATTGGAGGGCAAGTCTGGTGCCAGCAGCCGCGGTAATTCCAGCTCCAATAGCGTATATTAAAGTTGTTGTGGTTAAAAAGCTCGTAGTTGAACCTTGGGCCTGGCCGTCCGGTCCGCCTCACCGCGTGTACTGGCTCGGCCGGGCCTTTCCCTCTGTGGAACCCCATGCCCTTCACTGGGCGTGGCGGGGAAACAGGACTTTTACTGTGAAAAAATTAGAGTGCTCCAGGCAGGCCTATGCTCGAATACATTAGCATGGAATAATAGAATAGGACGTGTGGTTCTATTTTGTTGGTTTCTAGGACCGCCGTAATGATTAATAGGGACAGTCGGGGGCATCAGTATTCAATTGTCAGAGGTGAAATTCTTGGATTTATTGAAGACTAACTACTGCGAAAGCATTTGCCAAGGATGTTTTCATTAATCAGGAACGAAAGTTAGGGGATCGAAGACGATCAGATACCGTCGTAGTCTTAACCATAAACTATGCCGACTAGGGATCGGACGGTGTTATTTTTTGACCCGTTCGGCACCTTACGAGAAATCAAAGTGCTTGGGCTCCAGGGGGAGTATGGTCGCAAGGCTGAAACTTAAAGAAATTGACGGAAGGGCACCACCAGGGTGGAGCCTGCGGCTTAATTTGACTCAACACGGGGAAACTCACCAGGTCCAGACACAATGAGGATTGACAGATTGAGAGCTCTTTCTTGATTTTGTGGGTGGTGTGCATGGCCGTTCTTAGTTGGTGGAGTGATTTGTCTGCTTAATTGCGATAACGAACGAGACCTTAACCTGCTAAATAGCCCGTATTGCTTTGCAGTACGCTGGCTTCTTAGAGGGACTATCGCTCAAGCCGATGGAAGTTTGAGGCAATAACAGGTCTGTGATGCCCTTAGATGTTCTGGGCCGCACGCGCGCTACACTGACGGAGCCAGCGAGTACTTCCTTGTCCGAAAGGTCCGGGTAATCTTGTTAAACTCCGTCGTGCTGGGGATAGAGCATTGCAATTATTGCTCTTCAACGAGGAATCCCTAGTAAGCGCAAGTCATCAGCTTGCGTTGATTACGTCCCTGCCCTTTGTACACACCGCCCGTCGCTACTACCGATTGAATGGCTCAGTGAGGCGTCCGGACTGGCCCAGAGAGGTGGGCAACTACCACTCAGGGCCGGAAAGCTCTCCAAACTCGGTCATTTAGAGGAAGTAAAAGTCGTAACAAGGTCTCCGTTGGTGAACCAGCGGAGGGATCATTACCGAGTTTACAACTCCCAAACCCCTGTGAACATACCTATACGTTGCCTCGGCGGATCAGCCCGCGCCCCGTAAAACGGGACGGCCCGCCCGAGGACCCCTAAACTCTGTTTTTAGTGGAACTTCTGAGTAAACAAACAAATAAATCAAAACTTTCAACACGGATCTCTTGGTTCTGGCATCGATGAAGAACGCAGCAAAATGCGATAAGTAATGTGAATTGCAGAATTCAGTGAATCATCGAATCTTTGAACGCACATTGCGCCCGCCAGTATTCTGGCGGGCATGCCTGTTCGAGCGTCATTTCAACCCTCAAGCTCAGCTTGGTGTTGGGACTCGCGGTAACCCGCGTTCCCCAAATCGATTGGCGGTCACGTCGAGCTTCCATAGCGTAGTAATCATACACCTCGTTACTGGTAATCGTCGCGGCCACGCCGTTAAACCCCAACTTCTGAATGTTGACCTCGGATCAGGTAGGAATACCCGCTGAACTTAAGCATATCAATAAGCGGAGGAAAAGAAACCAACAGGGATTGCCCTAGTAACGGCGAGTGAAGCGGCAACAGCTCAAATTTGAAATCTGGCTCTCGGGCCCGAGTTGTAATTTGTAGAGGATGCTTTTGATGCGGTGCCTTCCGAGTTCCCTGGAACGGGACGCCATAGAGGGTGAGAGCCCGTCTGGTTGGATGCCAAATCTCTGTAAAGCTCCTTCGACGAGTCGAGTAGTTTGGGAATGCTGCTCTAAATGGGAGGTAATATGTCTTCTAAAGCTAAATACCGGCCAGAGACCGATAGCGCACAAGTAGAGTGATCGAAAGATGAAAAGCACTTTGAAAAGAGAGTTAAAAAGTACGTGAAATTGTTGAAAGGGAAGCGTTTATGACCAGACTTGGGCTTGGTTAATCATCTGGGGTTCTCCCCAGTGCACTTTTCCAGTCCAGGCCAGCATCAGTTTTCGCCGGGGGATAAAGGCTTCGGGAATGTGGCTCTCTCCGGGGAGTGTTATAGCCCGTTGCGTAATACCCTGGCGGGGACTGAGGTTCGCGCATCTGCAAGGATGCTGGCGTAATGGTCATCAACGACCCGTCTTGAAACACGGACCAAGGAGTCGTCTTCGTATGCGAGTGTTCGGGTGTCAAACCCCTACGCGTAATGAAAGTGAACGCAGGTGAGAGC
>CANXME010001265.1:27500-30000 GCA_948144175.1 Closterium sp. NIES-65
GGGGAGGTAGTGACAATAAATACTGATACAGGGCTCTTTGGGTCTTGTAATTGGAATGAGTACAATTTAAATCCCTTAACGAGGAACAATTGGAGGGCAAGTCTGGTGCCAGCAGCCGCGGTAATTCCAGCTCCAATAGCGTATATTAAAGTTGTTGTGGTTAAAAAGCTCGTAGTTGAACCTTGGGCCTGGCCGTCCGGTCCGCCTCACCGCGTGTACTGGCTCGGCCGGGCCTTTCCCTCTGTGGAACCCCATGCCCTTCACTGGGCGTGGCGGGGAAACAGGACTTTTACTGTGAAAAAATTAGAGTGCTCCAGGCAGGCCTATGCTCGAATACATTAGCATGGAATAATAGAATAGGACGTGTGGTTCTATTTTGTTGGTTTCTAGGACCGCCGTAATGATTAATAGGGACAGTCGGGGGCATCAGTATTCAATTGTCAGAGGTGAAATTCTTGGATTTATTGAAGACTAACTACTGCGAAAAGCATTTGCCAGGATGTTTTCATTAATCAGGAACGAAAGTTAGGGGATCGAAGACGATCAGATACCGTCGTAGTCTTAACCATAAACTATGCCGACTAGGGATCGGACGGTGTTATTTTTTGACCCGTTCGGCACCTTACGAGAAATCAAAGTGCTTGGGCTCCAGGGGGAGTATGGTCGCAAGGCTGAAACTTAAAGAAATTGACGGAAGGGCACCACCAGGGGTGGAGCCTGCGGCTTAATTTGACTCAACACGGGGAAACTCACCAGGTCCAGACACAATGAGGATTGACAGATTGAGAGCTCTTTCTTGATTTTGTGGGTGGTGGTGCATGGCCGTTCTTAGTTGGTGGAGTGATTTGTCTGCTTAATTGCGATAACGAACGAGACCTTAACCTGCTAAATAGCCCGTATTGCTTTGGCAGTACGCTGGCTTCTTAGAGGGACTATCGGCTCAAGCCGATGGAAGTTTGAGGCAATAACAGGTCTGTGATGCCCTTAGATGTTCTGGGCCGCACGCGCGCTACACTGACGGAGCCAGCGAGTACTTCCTTGTCCGAAAGGTCCGGGTAATCTTGTTAAACTCCGTCGTGCTGGGGATAGAGCATTGCAATTATTGCTCTTCAACGAGGAATCCCTAGTAAGCGCAAGTCATCAGCTTGCGTTGATTACGTCCCTGCCCTTTGTACACACCGAGCCCGTCGCTACTACCGATTGAATGGCTCAGTGAGGCGTCCGGACTGGCCCAGAGAGGTGGGCAACTACCACTCAGGGCCGGAAAGCTCTCCAAACTCGGTCATTTAGAGGAAGTAAAAGTCGTAACAAGGTCTCCGTTGGTGAACCAGCGGAGGGATCATTACCGAGTTTACAACTCCCAAACCCCTGTGAACATACCTATACGTTGCCTCGGCGGATCAGCCCGCGCCCCGTAAAACGGGACGGCCCGCCCGAGGACCCCTAAACTCTGTTTTTAGTGGAACTTCTGAGTAAAACAAAACAATAAATCAAAACTTTCAACAACGGATCTCTTGGTTCTGGCATCGATGAAGAACGCAGCAAATGCGATAAGTAATGTGAATTGCAGAATTCAGTGAATCATCGAATCTTTGAACGCACATTGCGCCCGCCAGTATTCTGGCGGGCATGCCTGTTCGAGCGTCATTTCAACCCTCAAGCTCAGCTTGGTGTTGGGACTCGCGGTAACCCGCGTTCCCAAATCGATTGGCGGTCACGTCGAGCTTCCATAGCGTAGTAATCATACACCTCGTTACTGGTAATCGTCGCGGCCACGCCGTTAAACCCCAACTTCTGAATGTTGACCTCGGATCAGGTAGGAATACCCGCTGAACTTAAGCATATCAATAAGCGGAGGAAAAGAAACCACAGGGAATTGCCCTAGTAACGGCGAGTGAAGGCGGCCAACAGCTCAAATTTGAAATCTGGCTCTCGGGCCCGAGTTGTAATTTGTAGAGGATGCTTTTGATGCGGTGCCTTCGAGTTCCCTGGAACGGGACGCCATAGAGGGTGAGAGCCCGTCTGGTTGGATGCCAAATCTCTGTAAAGCTCCTTCGACGAGTCGAGTAGTTTGGGAATGCTGCTCTAAATGGGAGGTATATGTCTTCTAAAGCTAAATACCGGCCAGAGACCGATAGCGCACAAGTAGAGTGATCGAAAGATGAAAAGCACTTTGAAAAGAGAGTTAAAAAGTACGTGAAATTGTTGAAAGGGAAGCGTTTATGACCAGACTTGGGCTTGGTTAATCATCTGGGGTTCTCCCCAGTGCACTTTTCCAGTCCAGGCCAGCATCAGTTTTCGCCGGGGGATAAAGGCTTCGGGAATGTGGCTCTCTCCGGGAGTGTTATAGCCCGTTGCGTAATACCCTGGCGGGGACTGAGGTTCGCGCATCTGCAAGGATGCTGGCGTAATGGTCATCAACGACCCGTCTTGAAACACGACCAAGGAGTCGTCTTCGTATGCGAGTGTTCGGGTGTCAAACCCCTACGCGTAATGAAAG
>CANXME010001265.1:35000-37500 GCA_948144175.1 Closterium sp. NIES-65
ATCCCGACACGGGGAGGTAGTGACAATAAATACTGATACAGGGCTCTTTTGGGTCTTGTAATTGGAATGAGTACAATTTAAATCCCTTAACGAGGAACAATTGGAGGGCAAGTCTGGTGCCAGCAGCCGCGGTAATTCCAGCTCCAATAGCGTATATTAAAGTTGTTGTGGTTAAAAAGCTCGTAGTTGAACCTTGGGCCTGGCCGTCCGGTCCGCCTCACCGCGTGTACTGGCTCGGCCGGGCCTTTCCCTCTGTGGAACCCCATGCCCTTCACTGGGCGTGGCGGGGAAACAGGACTTTTACTGTGAAAAAATTAGAGTGCTCCAGGCAGGCCTATGCTCGAATACATTAGCATGGAATAATAGAATAGGACGTGTGGTTCTATTTTGTTGGTTTCTAGGACCGCCGTAATGATTAATAGGGACAGTCGGGGCATCAGTATTCAATTGTCAGAGGTGAAATTCTTGGATTTATTGAAGACTAACTACTGCGAAAGCATTTGCCAAGGATGTTTTCATTAATCAGGAACGAAAGTTAGGGATCGAAGACGATCAGATACCGTCGTAGTCTTAACCATAAACTATGCCGACTAGGGATCGGACGGTGTTATTTTTTGACCCGTTCGGCACCTTACGAGAAATCAAAGTGCTGGGCTCCAGGGGGAGTATGGTCGCAAGGCTGAAACTTAAAGAAATTGACGGAAGGGCACCACCAGGGGTGGAGCCTGCGGCTTAATTTGACTCAACACGGGGAAACTCACCAGGTCCAGACACAATGAGGATTGACAGATTGAGAGCTCTTTCTTGATTTTGTGGGTGGTGGTGCATGGCCGTTCTTAGTTGGTGGAGTGATTTGTCTGCTTAATTGCGATAACGAACGAGACCTTAACCTGCTAAATAGCCCGTATTGCTTTGGCAGTACGCTGGCTTCTTAGAGGGACTATCGGCTCAAGCCGATGGAAGTTTGAGGCAATAACAGGTCTGTGATGCCCTTAGATGTTCTGGGCCGCACGCGCGCTACACTGACGGAGCCAGCGAGTACTTCCTTGTCGAAAGGTCCGGTAATCTTGTTAAACTCCGTCGTGCTGGGGATAGAGCATTGCAATTATTGCTCTTCAACGAGGAATCCCTAGTAAGCGCAAGTCATCAGCTTGCGTTGATTACGTCCCTGCCCTTTGTACACACCGCCCGTCGCTACTACCGATTGAATGGCTCAGTGAGGCGTCCGGACTGGCCCAGAGAGGTGGGCAACTACCACTCAGGGCCGGAAAGCTCTCCAAACTCGGTCATTTAGAGGAAGTAAAAGTCGTAACAAGGTCTCCGTTGGTGAACCAGCGGAGGGATCATTACCGAGTTTACAACTCCCAAACCCCTGTGAACATACCTATACGTTGCCTCGGCGGATCAGCCCGCGCCCCGTAAAACGGGACGGCCCGCCCGAGGACCCCTAACTCTGTTTTTAGTGGAACTTCTGAGTAAAACAAACAATAAATCAAAACTTTCAACAACGGATCTCTTGGTTCTGGCATCGATGAAGAACGCAGCAAAATGCGATAAGTAATGTGAATTGCAGAATTCAGTGAATCATCGAATCTTTGAACGCACATTGCGCCCGCCAGTATTCTGGCGGGCATGCCTGTTCGAGCGTCATTTCAACCCTCAAGCTCAGCTTGGTGTTGGGACTCGCGGTAACCCGCGTTCCCCAAATCGATTGGCGGTCACGTCGAGCTTCCATAGCGTAGTAATCATACACCTCGTTACTGGTAATCGTCGCGGCCACGCCGTTAAACCCCAACTTCTGAATGTTGACCTCGGATCAGGTAGGAATACCCGCTGAACTTAAGCATATCAATAAGCGGAGGAAAAGAAACCAACAGGGATTGCCCTAGTAACGGCGAGTGAAGCGCAACAGCTCAAATTTGAAATCTGGCTCTCGGGCCCGAGTTGTAATTTGTAGAGGATGCTTTTGATGCGGTGCCTTCCGATTCCCTGGAACGGGACGCCATAGAGGGTGAGAGCCCCGTCTGGTTGGATGCCAAATCTCTGTAAAGCTCCTTCGACGAGTCGAGTAGTTTGGGAATGCTGCTCTAAATGGGAGGTATATGTCTTCTAAAGCTAAATACCGGCCAGAGACCGATAGCGCACAAGTAGAGTGATCGAAAGATGAAAAGCACTTTGAAAAGAGAGTTAAAAAGTACGTGAAATTGTTGAAAGGGAAGCGTTTATGACCAGACTTGGGCTTGGTTAATCATCTGGGGTTCTCCCCAGTGCACTTTTCCAGTCCAGGCCAGCATCAGTTTTCGCCGGGGGATAAAGGCTTCGGGAATGTGGCTCTCTCCGGGAGTGTTATAGCCCGTTGCGTAATACCCTGGCGGGGACTGAGGTTCGCGCATCTGCAAGGATGCTGGCGTAATGGTCATCAACGACCCGTCTTGAAACACGGACCAAGGAGTCGTCTTCGTATGCGAGTGTTCGGGTGTCAAACCCCTACGCGTAATGA
>CANXME010001265.1:42500-43516 GCA_948144175.1 Closterium sp. NIES-65
GACACGGGGAGGTAGTGACAATAAATACTGATACAGGGCTCTTTTGGGTCTTGTAATTGGAATGAGTACAATTTAAATCCCTTAACGAGGAACAATTGGAGGGCAAGTCTGGTGCCAGCAGCCGCGGTAATTCCAGCTCCAATAGCGTATATTAAAGTTGTTGTGGTTAAAAAGCTCGTAGTTGAACCTTGGGCCTGGCCGTCCGGTCCGCCTCACCGCGTGTACTGGCTCGGCCGGGCCTTTCCCTCTGTGGAACCCCATGCCCTTCACTGGGCGTGGCGGGGAAACAGGACTTTTACTGTGAAAAAATTAGAGTGCTCCAGGCAGGCCTATGCTCGAATACATTAGCATGGAATAATAGAATAGGACGTGTGGTTCTATTTTGTTGGTTTCTAGGACCGCCGTAATGATTATAGGGACAGTCGGGGGCATCAGTATTCAATTGTCAGAGGTGAAATTCTTGGATTTATTGAAGACTAACTACTGCGAAAGCATTTGCCAAGGATGTTTTCATTAATCAGGAACGAAAGTTAGGGGATCGAAGACGATCAGATACCGTCGTAGTCTTAACCATAAACTATGCCGACTAGGGATCGGACGGTGTTATTTTTTGACCCGTTCGGCACCTTACGAGAAATCAAAGTGCTTGGGCTCCAGGGGAGTATGGTCGCAAGGCTGAAACTTAAGAAATTGACGGAAGGGCACCACCAGGGGTGGAGCCTGCGGCTTAATTTGACTCAACACGGGGAAACTCACCAGGTCCCAGACACAATGAGGATTGACAGATTGAGAGCTCTTTCTTGATTTTGTGGGTGGTGGTGCATGGGCCGTTCTTAGTTGGTGGATGATTTGTCTGCTTAATTGCGATAACGAACGAGACCTTAACCTGCTAAATAGCCCGTATTGCTTTGGCAGTACGCTGGCTTCTTAGAGGGACTATCGCTCAAGCCGATGGAAGTTTGAGGCAATAACAGGTCTGTGATGCCCTTAGATGTTCTGGGCCGCACGCGCGCTAC
>CANXME010001266.1:0-43489 GCA_948144175.1 Closterium sp. NIES-65
GGTCAGTGTCAAAATAATATATAATTCTATATATTGCTTTGTAACTACCTGTAGTGTAGATTACTGTAGTCATGTAACTTTCTGTATGGTGGTGCACCTTTCTTCTTCTTGCCTATTTGTACTGCTCGCTCTATAGTGAACACCCTCTCTTTTGTTGCCATCTTCTCTACTCACCCAAAACTCACTCGAACTCAACCGTTCCTACTCGAACTCTACTAGCTATGGCTCCTAAGCCTTCCTAAATTCTCAACATGTTATCAGAGAGTGTTACGTTCCTGGCCTGTTCCTTCCGCTGCTACTGAGTGTACTGCACGCCCCGTGGTGTGCCCTACTGTCGCGGCCCCGGCCGCCCTACTGTCGCGGCCCCGCCGCCCTTCTTAAGCGGCCCCGCCGCCCTACTGTCGCGTCGCGGCCTTGCCGCCTCTCTGCTGTCGCGGCCGCCGCCGCCGCTACTGTCGCGGCCCCCGCCGCCCTCCTGTCGCGGCCTCGCCGCCCTGCTTTAGCGGCCCCGCCGCCCTACTGTCGCGGCCCCGCCGCCCTACTGTCGCGGCCCCCGCCGCCTACTCTGCGGCCTCGCCGCCCTACTCCTGCGGCCCCGCCGCCCTACGTCGCGGCCTCGCCGCCCTTCACTGCGGCCCCGCCGCCCTTGCTACGGCCCCGTCGCCCACTTGCGGTCCGGCCTCGTCACCTACCTGCGGCCCGACCAGTCGCCGCCCTCAGCTGCGGCCCCGTCGCCGCTCTCTCACCTGCGGCCCGTGGCCGCCCTCGTCGCGGCCCCGTCGTCGCCCTCACCAGCAGCCTCGCCGCCCACATTTGCGGCCCCGCCGCCGCCCTCTGTTGCGGCCCCGCCACCAGAGGCCCCGATGTCACCTGCGGCCCCGCCACCTGAGGCCCCGTCGCCACCTGCGGCCCCGCCCACCCTTGCGGCCCCGTCGCCCTCTTCGGCCCCGCCCACTTGCGGTCCCGACCCTGTCCCGGCCATGCCTTGTCACCAGCTGCGGCACACCGGGGGCACGTGCACCGCCCCCCCCCCCTTCTTCCCGTCACCTGTCGCGGCTCCTTCGGGGGCCGGACCTGAAAGGGGGGGGCAGGCGTCGCCCCCCTCTGCCGCCTGCTTTGGCGCCCGGGGAGGCCGTGCGTCGCCCCCCCCCCCCCCCCCCCCCCTTCTCCTCCTCCTTTTGTTCCCTCTGCTGTAGCTGCCGCTGGGGGGGAGGGTGTGAGGGTGTGGGGGAGCCCGGGGAGGGACTGGGGGTGGCGGGTGTGGGGGTGATGGGTGATGTGTGGTCCCCTGGCCCTACAGCCCCATCCTCCTCCGTTTGCCCCCCCTCTGCTGCTCCTGCAGCAGTGGGGGAGGGGGGAGGGGGAGGGGGAGGGTGAGGGGATGTAGGGGGTGACCAACCAGAACCTACCACCTCCTCTCCTCTCTCTCCCTCTCTCTCTCCTCCTCCTTGCCTGCCCTCTCCCGTTCTGCTGCGCACTCTGCCTCGTGTACCCCATTATGGGGGCGTTGACTACACATTCTTCCCTACAGGCACTTATGGGGGCGTGTCAAAATAATATATAATTCTATATATTGCTTTGTAACTGCCTGTAGTGTAGATTACTGTAGTCATGTAACTTTCTGTATGGTGGTGCACCTTTCTTCATTCTTGCCTATTTGTACTGCTCGCTCTATAGTGAACACCCTCTCTTTTGTTGCCATCTTCTCTACTCACCCAAAACTCACTCGAACTCAACCGTTCCTACTCGAACTCTACTAGCTATGGCTCCTAAGCCTTCCTAAATTCTCAACAGTCAGTGCGCCCATAACCCCCCAGGAGAACGCGCTTGTAACCCTCTCTAGGATCAATCGAGCATCCACAGTGCAGATCTACTGACACTTCGCAGCTCCACTTGTTTCCCGTTGTTGTAGATGCACGCCTTCGTGTTGACCCAGTCGATCTCGGGGTTGAACCGCTTCAGAAAATCTCGCCCCAAGATGAAATCTAATCCCTTGATGTTCGTGATCGGCAACGTCGGCTTCCACCTCAATGCCCCTATCTGCAGCTGTAGTGTTGACTTGCCGTGGATGGGAAGCTTCGTACCGTCCACCATCGTTGCTGTAAACTGGGTTTCTTCTGAGGATTCTCCAATTTTCTCCAACGTCCCCGGGTCGCACACCGAGTGGGACGCACCACTGTCCACCAGGGCCTTGAGGCGATGCCCGTTGCAGATCACCTCGAGTACTAGTGGTTGCTGCTGGCTCCGAGTATCCGTAGATGGTATCGCTTATAGGATCGTAGGGTACTTCGAATATGGTTATCCCTAGGTCCTGCGCTCGAAGATGCAGCTTCAGTATCAGTTTTCAACTGAGAAAGGTTAAAAAGGATTTATCCGAGGCCGATTCGGCTTCTCCTTGGGCCTGGAACCTTCCACTAAGCCTTTGCAGCTGTGTAGGCTTTCATCTGTGGGGAACGGGGAGCCTTTAAACATGCTGCTGGGAGAGAATATTACTCCTCGGCAACGCTCGACCCGTATTAGTGCTCTGGAGTAGGATCCCCATAATACCCAGTACCCGGTTTAATTTCTGACTCTCCCTTAATAAAGGCTTGAAACCCACGAGAAGTAATATTCTTACTTGTCGGGGTTATACGGCTGGAGTTTCCCGGTCGGTGCAGGGTCTTGTTTCGCGGATCCTCCATTAGTCTCCGGCGATTTCCCCTGGTGCCGGCTGGTCGTGACGTTTTAAATTTGCGCCACCATATTCTCCTTTTTCGCCTCGCTCCGAAGTTGCCACGTTGTCCGTTTTCTGCTTTAGGGGTGCCGCACTGTTCTTGTCCTTCAGCTCTGCACACCTTCTCTTCATTTTCCAACACAGCCAAGATATGATGTCCTGTAGCGCCGCAAAATTTGCAACGTCTCATTATTTGCTAGCCGCTGCTCCACATCGCCCTCGTCGTTCTCCATCGGGTCGGCAGTCGTGGGTGGTGCCAATCGCCCATGCACTAGTTGGCTTGTTGCGTTGTGTTCCGTAGTAGCTACTGTTCAACGTGTCGAACTGTTCGATTAGTGCTGCCGGAAACTGCGCCCACGTCCCCTCGCCTTGGACTATTCTGTTGTTGATCCACTCTAGAGCTGGGCCTCGTAACTGTGTTGCTGCGAGTCGTATGCGCATTGCGTCTTTTGTCGGGGTCGTGCATCCAACAGCTTCGAAGTAAATTTCGAGTTCAGCTACAAATCGACGAACGTCGTTCCTTTTTACTGTAGGATCGAACGCCTCCGGTAGCCTCGCTTAACTGCTTCGAGGTTAACTGTAGCTGCTGCGCGTTGTCGCATGTAGAATTGTCGGTGTTGCCGCTGCTGCTGCTAGCTACTGTTGTCGCTGCTGCTGTGGCGGTTGCCGACTGGTTCGCAAGGAGTTTTCGAGTCGTGGGAGCGCCGCATGTATTTGCTTATGCTCAGGCACGTAACTCCGCGATTTTCTGTACTGAAATATCTCCTTTTCCCTCCATTTGGCGATTTACAGGAAGATGCGCGACGAAAATAATCGAATTCTAGGTGCTGGTGCGAGTCAAGTTGACTAAAAGATCAACGAGCGCGAATTCTGTAGGTCGCGTAAATCTCTCCAAGCGAAATTCACGTCCGATCATGGCCGTGAGGAGAAAATCAATCCGACGCTCCAAATTCCAACGTTTTTTGGGCGAAATTCTCTGGCCGTTGAGATGAAACTCGATCGAACGGTCGAAACTCCAACCTTTCCACCAGTAAATCTGAGGAGTGTTCGAAAACCGAATCGAGGGGGACTCATAAAAATTGCGTGGAACTGGTTTTACATACCCGTATCGGCGCTTTCGTCGTCGCCCCCGCGGTTTTTAAAAGGCCAGAAATAAGCGGTTGAAGACCTCGCGTGGAAACCCGCTCTGATTACCAAGTGTTTCGGATCTAGGATCGAGCTTAGAGAGAGAATGTGAATTGAATGAATTGAATGATCACCTGGGTACAACACGAGGCTATATATAGGCTCGACACAAGGCCCCGTAACCAGGTGTTACGCGAAGGTTCCGCGGGTCCGCGAAGCGTCCGAACAGATCCTTACCGAATTCGGTAGAAGGCAGTTCGGTGGCAACCGAAAAGCCAGAATTCGGTGAACGCAACCTAGCTCGGTGGCTATAACTATAATAAAATATAGGAAAGCACCTAGCCTAGGAAATCAAGCAATTCATGCATGCATATAATTATCCTATTGCTAGAAATAGCCATAATAAATTAAGGCAAGCAAGCATAGCTGGCATAAGCCGTCGTACTCTCACACGCGGAGCCTCCATTTGTCTCGGCGATTTCCCCTATTACCGGCCGGTCCGTGGCGTTTTAAATTCGCGCCATCATGTCCTCCTTTTTTCGCCATCGAGGTTGTCGCACTGTTGTTGCCCTGCAGCTCTGGCTAGTACCTTCTTCAACTTCCAACACGCCAAGAGTCGATGTCCTGCTGCGTCGCAAAATTCGCACTTCTCATATTTTGTCGGCCGCTGCTTCACGTGATCTTGTCCTATATCCATCGGGTCGGCAGTCGTGGGTGGTGCCGATTGCTTCGTGCCCAAATGATCGGTTCAGCACGTGGCGTCATGTCTCGGGTTCACATCGCATCAGCCGTTCGAATCTCTCTGTTGCACGCACCATGTCGCGGTAGCTGTTGTAGTTCGCGGCAATCACCTGTTGGCGGATTTCCATCTTTAGCCCCTCAGTATACGCTTGGACTTTTCCCCTTCGGTCAGGTTGGTAAATTCGGTTGAAAGAGGATCTCCATCTGCTGCGTGTACTGTGTTACACTTCCGAACTGTTTATGGCCGATGAATCAGCTGCCGCGCCATGTAGCTGGAGTTGATTGGTTCGAAACGTGAATTAAAGCTTCCCGAAACTGCGTCCATGACCCCTCGCCTCGGATCTTAATGCTGTTGTAAATTCACTCGAGCGCCAGGCCTCGTAACAGTGTCGCTGCGAGCCGAATCCGCATTGCATCGTGTGTCGAGGGTCGTCCAGCCAACGGCCTCGAAGTAAATTTCGAGAGTCGCAATGAATCGACGAACGTCAGTGTCTCTCGCATCCGGATTGAACGTCTCCGGTAGCCTCGGACGTGCCGCCTCAAGATTCACTGTTGCTGCTGCCACTGCTGCTCCGAGGAGAGGGCTCCGCCAGGTGTAGGACCCTCAGGCTCAGGACCTCCAGACTCAGAACCCCCGGACTCCGGACTCTGCGGCTCAGCACCCCCAGGCTCAGTACTCCCAGGCTCAGCACCCCCAGGCTCCGCACCCCAAGGCTCAGCACCCCCAGGCTCCGCACCCCCAGGCTCCGCACCCCCAGGCTCCGCACCCCCAGGCTCCGCACCCCCAGGCTCAGCACCCCCAGGCTCCGCACCCCCAGGCTCAGCACCCCAGCTCCGCACCCACAGCAGGACGAGAGTCGACAGCTACCTCAACAGGCTCAATCGGGTATACCTGAGACACACCTGAGGGAGCGGCACCCCTGAGGGGGGAGGGGGTCTACGACACCAGCACCTGGCGCGAGGAAGAGAGGCGGGGGGGGGAGCGGGGCAGTGCGGTAGGGGAAGAGGCGGTAGTAGGGGACGGACTCGTCAAAAGTGACGTCCTGAGAGGGCAAGACTCGGCGCGAGGTGGCGTGGTAAAGCTTCCAACCAGGCGCGTCCGGGACAAAGCCGAGGAAGACGCAGGAATAGCACGGGAGGAGAGCTTGTCCGCAGACGTATCGCGGACAAAAGCTCGAGATCCCCAGACCCGGAAACGCGACGCATCGCCAACCTCCCCCGTCCACAGCAGTGTGGGCGAGGTCTCCGGCAAGGAGACACTGGGGCCAGAGGTTGAGCTGATGCGCATCGTACCGGACCGCAAACGGCCACAGAAAGTGGAGGGCAGCCGCATGGATCAAGGAGGTACGGGCGACCTCCATGACCAGGCCAATGCGGCGCTCCGCAACCCCATTCTGCTGTGGAGAAGCCGGAAGCGTGAACGAACTGCTCAATGCCGTGCTCAGCACAGTAGGCTGCCAAGAGGGTCGGAGGAGAACTCACCACCTCTGTCAGAGTGCAAGCGCAGGACAGGAAAGTCCGAGTGGAAACGCCTCGCTGAGCTGGAGACGGCTCTGTAGATCCAAGGTATCAAGACATCAAGGACTTCACCTTGGTGCGCAAGGGGAAGACCGTGGTGTAGCGCGAGTAGTCGTCAACAACTATCAGGAAGTACCTCTCCTGACCCTGACCACGGACGCGGGCTGGGCCCCACACGTCCATGTGGAGCGTCTGCAAGGGAGCAGTCGTCGGGGGAAACGAGGAGGAGTGAGGAAGCGGCGCGCTGCCACCCCCTCGACGCAGGGAAGACAGGGAGGAGCAGGCGAGGGTGGGAGGGGAGGGAGGACTCTGGGAAGACCGGAGACAAGGTACCGGGAGTGCATGGCACGAAGGCGCTGCACAGACGGGTGGCCAAGTCGGTGGTGCCAGAGGACAGTTTCGTGCGCCATGAGAGCGACACGAGCAGGGGGGCAGACACCTGACCTGACGCGGACGCAGACGCAGACGCAGCGACCTGTGGGGACTAAGTGGTCAGTGTGTACAGTTTCGACCCCGGCTGCCAAGTGAAGGTAGCCAAGTGGCGGCCCGTACGAGCACACGTGCATGTGGTCACGCGCTCGTAGGCAGGGGTGAACTGCTGAACACTCCCCGTCTTGGAGTGCCACTACCTGCCACCAAGTTCGTAGAGAACGAGGGGAGGTGGAGACCTGACAGTGTGCCCGACGGGACCGCAGGACAGGGAAGGATAGTGGAGGAGGTCGCAATGACCGTACCCCCAGAGGGATCAGCGAGGGAGACAGCAACTGGCCGAGCAAGCGGCTCAAGGGTAGTTGCGGTCACGAAAGAAGCAGCGAGAAGCACCTGAGTCCAGTGTGAAGGTGTGCAGTGCTGCCGTCGACTCAGTACCAGGGGGGGCAGACGCACAAGCACCTAGAGCAGCTGCCTCACCAGCACCTGGGGTAGCAGACACGCGAGTACCTGGAGCGGCAGACGCACTAGTCCTAATGCTCGGGTCGGGCGGCACACACAAGTACTCAGCACCCTCTCCACTAGTAGACATCACATACATAGCAGTGAGAATAGCATCAAAGTCTAGAGCATAAATATCAATCCCCTTCTTCAGGAGATCAACACCAGCAGGGCAGCTCAGTGGCCTGAGGGAACTGAACACGCCAAGCGTCGTTGAGACGAGCGAAGCAGCGCTGTGTGGCGTGCGGTCCCCCCACACGCTGACCAGTGCGGTCAACAGTGCGAATGACGTACGTGCAGCTAAAGCCACCCCCCCCCCCCCCCCCCCCCCCCCGTGCTGAGAGTACCACTCACGGACCTCCTGGGGCGACGGAGTGTGCTGCTGGCTCTGGCCACCGCTAGTGCCTCCACGACCACCACCGCCGCCGCCACCTCCTCAACCACCCCAACCCCTGCCGCCGCCGCGTCCACCGCCACCCCCACCACCGCCTCCGCCCCTGCCACCTCCCCCGCCGCTGCCGCCACCACCCCCACCGCTGCCACTAGCCCCTCCAGTCGCGCCACCACCCCCCACCGCCGCCACCGCCCCCACCACCGCCTCCCCCGCTGTCACCGCCACCGCCCTTGCCCCCTTTGCCCTTGCCGCTGCGGCGCCCGCTCGAAGCAGACGCAGTCCCGACCTTCTCAGCACCAAGGAGGTCGACAGCAGCAGCAGAGGCGACAGAGGGAAGAAGGGGGGAAGGAGAACACCCCTCAAAGAACGGGGTACGGGGATCGCCACGAGAGGCACCTACAGCGACTATGCTAGCCTCAGCTGCAAGGAGTTCCTTCTCGAGGAGGGCAATGGTGAGCTCAGTGGGGCAGCGAGCTAGGAAGCGGTCCCTGACTGAGCGCAGAGTGTCAGGGAGGCGGGTGACTAGGTGGTAGAGAGTGAGCCAGAGTGGGGGTGGGTTCTTGGCAAGGAACTCATCAGGCATGGCGACACAGAAGCGAGCCTCACTAGTGCGGAGGTGCGTAATGAGGTCAGCGACTGTGTGGAAAGAGGCTAAGTCGGGGAACAGGTAGGGAAGAGAGAGACGGCCTAGTGCGGCAGAGGCCGGAGAGGAGTAGCGGGCAACGACAGCAGTGTACAGTGCCTGTGCAGTCTTGTGCTGCCCAAAGTGCTCGCGCTCATCTATCGGCAGGGAGTTGCGAATAGCCAGGTTTCGAACTTCACTGGGCGGCCCTCAGCATCGAAAGCTAGCACAGGAGGGCTACCCATAGCAGTAGTAGGAGTAATAGCAGTAGGGGCACCCCAAAAACAGTAGGCAGTGCGACTCAGGTAGGGCGGCTCGGTCCAGTACGGGCGGCGTGGCTCGGTTCAGGTAGGGTGGCGCGGCTCGGGAAGGGCGGGGCGGCTCGGTTTGGGCTGGGCGGCTCGGTTCGGGCGGCTCGGTTGGGGCGGCTCGGTTTGGGCAGGGCGGCTCGGTTCGGGCGGCTCGGTTCGGGCAGGGCGGCTCGGTTCGGGCTGCTCGGGTCGGGCGGCTTGTTCGGGGGGGGGCGTTCGGGGCCTCTAGGGGCGAGTGCGGGGCCTTAAGGGGCCGCTAAGGGCGAGCGCGGGGGCCGATCGGGGCCTCTAGGGGCGAGCGCGGGGCCGTAAGGGGCCGCTAAGGGCGAGCGCGGGGCCATTCGGGGCCTCTAGGGGCGAGCGCGGGGCCGTAAGGGGCCGCTAAGGGCGAGCGCGGGGCCGTTCGGGGCCTCTAGGGGCGAGCGCGGGGCCGTAAGGGGCCGCTGAGGGCGAGCGCGGGGCCGACGGGGGCCTCTAGGGAGGTGAGCGCGGGGCCGACGGGGCCGTTAGGGGCGATCGTGGGGCCGACAGGGTCGCTAAGGGGCGAGCGCGGGGCCGTAAGGGGCGAGCACGTGGGCCGACGGGGCCTTAAGGGGCGGCGCGCGAGTCGCTAAGGGGCGGGTCGCGGGTCGCGGGGCCTTAGGGGGCCGTGAAAAACGAGGCGCCCTAGGGCGCAAGTAGGTAGGTAGGTAGGTAGGTAGGTAGGTAGGTAGGTAGTGGTGGGCCCTAAAAAAACGGTCCTAGCGAAGGACCTGCTCTATACCATGTTGAAATGAATGAACAGGAATGATTGAACTAACAGTGAAATCAGTACAAGTACCTAACCTTAGAATTGTGTACCCCCTATAGGCTAACCCACTGTACCCCCTATAGGCTAACCCACTATAGAGAAGCTCCTCTATTCGCTGGAGTGCCGCTCGCGTCTGGTCCAGGCTGGTGTGTAACTCCGTAATTTTCCGTATGGAATCATCACCGTTTTCCTCCATTTGGCGATTTATAGGAAGATTTGCGACGAAAATATATGAATTTCAGGCGCTGGTCATCTTACTGTGAGTCGAGTTGACTGCAGAAATGACGAGGGCTGATTCTGTAGGTCGCGTAGTTCTCCCTTAATCAAAATTCGCGTCTGATCTCGGCCGTTGAGAAGAAAGTTGATCCGACGCTCCAAATTCCAACGTTTTTGGGCGAAATTCTCGAGGCCGTTGAGATTCGAATCGATCCGACGGTCGAAATTCCAGCTTTTTCGCCACTGGACCTGAGGAGTGTTCGAAAACCGGTTCGAGGGGGACGTTAGAAAATAGCGCGGAACTGGTTTACGAACCCGAAATCGGCGCTTTCCGTCGTCGCCCCCGCGGTTTTAAAAGCTAGGTTTTAGCGGTCGAAAAACTTCGCGTCTAAACAGGCTCTGATTAGCAAGTGTGAGGATCTAGGATCGAGCTCAGAAAAGAGAATGTGAGTTGAATGAATTGAATGATCACCTGGGTACAACACGAGGCTATATATAGGCTCGACACAAGGCCCAGTAACCAGGTGTTACACGAAGGTTCCGCGGGTCGCGAAGCGTCCCGAACAGATCCTTCCCGAATTCGGTAGAAGGTAATTCGGTGGCAACCAAAAAGCCAGAATTCGGTGCACGCAACCTAGCTCGGTGCTATAACTATAATAAAATATAAGAAAGCACCTAGCCTAGGAAATCAAGAAATTCATGCATGCAAAAATTATCCTATGCTAGAAATAGCATAATAAAGTAAAGGCAAGCTTGCATAGCTAGCATAAGCCGTCGTACTCTCACAGTCACAGTCAGGCTGCATGCAGAGCGAATGCACGTGAGCACGGGTTTAGTACTAAACATGGAGGACGCAAGGCGACGGGATAGTGTCAAACTCACGTGGTCCGCAGCAGAACGAAAATCACTTGCTTGCCGAGCAAGCCGTGGAGGTGGTGGTTCGCAAAAGCGATCGGCGTGGGACGCGCCATCTCTTCACGCGCACGCGTCGAAGTCTCGATCGACATCTTGGCCAGCTGCTCGGCGGACAACAGCTCCCTTGAAAACAGGCTGCACGGAAAGCTAATGCACACTCTGTCAGAACGTTATATAGCTTATGCTGTTGTGTAGGCTATAGTGGGGTATCCCATAGGGGGTACAACCCAATTAGGGTTTCCTATATGTACTCACTTCATTCATAGTTCATTCATTCTTGTTCTATTCTTCTCATGGTATCGAGCAGGTTCCCCTGTGGGAACTGCGCCTAGGGCCCACCACTCGATTTTTTTTTCCTGCCCGAAGCACACTCATCCCGAGTCGCGCCTCGGGCCATTCTCTTACCGAGCCGCCCTAGCGGCCGACCCTACGATCGCGGCCCCGCCGCCCCTTGATCGCGGCCCCGTTGCCCTTACCTCGCGGCCCCGCCGCCCTTACATCGCGGCCCCGCCGCCCCTGCTCTCGCGGCCCCGCCGCCCTTTGATCGCGGCCCCGCCGCCCCTGCTCTCGCGGCCCCGCCGCCCTTACCTCGCGGCCCCGTCGCCCTGCTGTCGCGGCCCCGCCACCCTTACGTTGCGGCCCCGCCGCCCTTACATCGCGGCCCCGCCGCCCCTGCTCTCGCGGCCCCGCCACCCTTACGTCGCGGCCCCGCCGCCCTTACATCGCGACCCCGCCGCCCTTTGATCGCGGCCCCGTCGCCCTGCGGTCGCGGCCCCGCCGCCCTTACATCGCGGCCCCGTCGCTCTGCTCTTGCGGCCCCGCCGCCCTCCTATCGCGGCCTCGCCGCCCTGAGCTGTGCGGCGTCGCCGCCCTCTCCTACGCGGCCCCGCCGCCCTCACCAACGCGGCCCCGCCGCCTTCACCTGAGCGGCCTCGCCGCCTTCACCTACGCGGCCTCGCCGCCCTCACCTACGCGGCCCCGCCGCCCACGCAGCCGACTGCCACGCCGCCCGGTACCGGAGCAGCCGAGTCGCCCAGCAGCAGCCGCCGCACCGCCGGACCACCGAGCCGCAGTGCAACCGAGCCGCCCCGCCCCCGAGCCGCCCTGCACCCGAGCCGCCCGGCAGCCGAGCCGCCCCGCCCCCGAGCCGCCCTGCACCTGAGCCGCCCGGCACCCGAGCCGCCCTGCCGCCGAGCCGCCCGGGAGCTGAGCCGCCCAGCAGCCGAGCCGCCGAGTCGCCAAGCCGCCCTCCTGCCGAGCCGCCCGACCTGCCCTGCCCGGTGAGCACCGTACCGCTCTCGGTGCGTGCCCTTCCCCTACTGCTTGCACTGCTCCACTGTCGTCGTCATGGCTACCCCTAGTGTCCTCGCTTTTGACGCTGAGGGTCGAGCCATTGACTTTGAGGTCTGGGTCGACGACCTGCAGCTGTTCTTACAGTGCGATAGGGCGGACGGCCTTGACCTCTTTGACCTCACCTCTGGCGCCTCTCCTGCCCCTGCTGCTGATGCTGACCCCACTGTTCGCTCTCAGTGGGCCACCCGCGATGCTGCTGCACGTCTTGCTGTGCGTCGCCACTTGCCCATCACTGAGCGCGCGCACTTTAGTCAGTACAAGAGTGCTCAGACCTTGTACGACGCTATAGTTGCGCGCTACTCTTCCCCTGCCACTGCTGCACTGAGCCGTCTCATGCTACCGTACCTCTTTCCTGATCTCACTGCCTTTCCCACTGTCGCTGACCTCATTACGCACCTCCGCACTAGTGACACTCGCTACCGCGCCGCCCTTCCTGCTGAGTTCTGCGCCAAGAACACCACCCCCATGTACATCACTCTCTACTACATAGTCACACGCCTCCCTGACTCCCTTCGCGTAGTCAGGGACCACTTCCTCTCAGTCTGTCCCACCACTCTCACTGTCGACCTCCTCGAGAAGGCCCTCCTAGCGGCGGAGAAGAGTATCGTCGCTGTTGGAGCCTCTCGTGGTGACCCTCGCACCCCCATCTTTGAGGGGTGTTCTCCTTCCCCCCTACTGCCCTCTGTTGCCTCTGCTGCTGCTGCCGACCTGCTTGGTCTTGAGTCGGTCGGCGCGGCGTCTGCCCCTAGCGAGAGACGCCGCCCTGGCAAAGGGCAAGGGGGGCAAGGGCGCGGGTGGAGCTGGAGGGGGCGGTGGAGGTGGCGGTGGAGGCGGCAGAGGGAGTGGGGGTGGCGGTGGGAGTAGTGGCGGAGGCGGAGGTGGTGGTGGCAGCGGCGGAGGAGGCCGCGGTGGCGGCGGCAGCGGTGGGAGTGGAGGCGGCGGTGGTGGCGGAGGTGGAGGCGGCGGTGGCGGAGGGGGTGGAGCTGGTCGGGGTGGTGCCCCGCAGCGGAGCGACTCTGGTAGTGGTCAGCGCCAGCAGCAGCAGCGTCCGCGGGACATCCCCCCGCCCCAGCAGCTCCGTGAGTGGTACACGCAGCGTCAGAGGGGTGGGGGTACTAGTCCGTGCGCCTACGTCCTTCGTTCCGGCGACCGCGCGGGTGAGCAGTGTGGGGGTGCCCACCCCACCCAGCGCTGCTTTGGCCGCCTGACGGAGGCTTGGCGTCAGCAGTTCCCCGAGGCTAGTGAGATTCCCCGCTGGGGAGAGCTGTCTAGGGCTGGTGTAGCTATCTTTGATCTTGACTTTGATGCTATCCTTGCTGCCATGTATGCTGTGACTATTAGTGAGGAGGGTGACTGTTACCGGTGTTTCCCGCCCGACCTGGGCATTGGTACTGCTGTGCTAGGTGCTTGTGAGGCTACTGCTCTAGGTGCCAGTGCGTCTGCGCTCTCAGGTACTGGTGAGGCTGCGCTCCCAGGTACTGCGTCGGCTTCGGCCTCCCTCACTTTCACACTTGACTCAGGGGCTTCTCGCTCCTTCTTTCGAGACCGCACCACACTCACGCCGCTTGGTCGGCCGGTTGCAGTCTCCCTGGCTGACCCCTCTGGGGGTCCTGTCACTTCTCCACTGTCCTCCCGTGTCCGGCTGCCCCCTCGGGCACCCTGTCTGGTCTGTACCTCCCCTCGTTCTCGACGAACTTGGTGAGTGGAGCTGACCTGCAGGATGCAGGGGTGCACCAGTTTTCTCCTGCGAGTCTGCGGGTGACCCACTGCACGGACGCACGCACAGGTCGGCACCTGGCCACGTTCTCGCGTCGGCCAGGGTCGAGCCTCTACACCCTGACCACTGAGTCTCCTCCTATCCCTGCGTCTGGCCAGGTAGCTGCGTCGGGTCAGGTGTTTGCTGCTGCGTCCCGGTCTGGTCCTGAGTCTGCCCCCTGTTCGTGTCGCCTCCTGTCTCACGAGACTCTCCTGTCGCACCACCGTCTTGGCCACCCCTCCTTGCCTCGTCTTCGGGGCATGGCTTCCCGTGTCCTTGTCTCTGGTCTCCCCCGGTCTCTCCCTCCCCTTCCTTCGGGACCAGGACCTTCCTGTGTACCCAGTGTCGAGAAGCGCCTCCGGGCTGCTCCTCACTCCTCCCAGTTTCCCCCGACAGAGGCTCCTCTGCAGACACTTCACATGGACGTGTGGGGCCCGGCCCGCGTCCGTGGGCAGGGTCACGAGCGCTACTTCCTGCTGGTGGTTGACGACTACTCGCGTTACACCACAGTCTTCCCCTTGCGCAGCAAGGGTGATGTCACTGAGGTGCTGATCGACTGGATCCGCGCAGCTCGTCTCCAGCTCAGGAGGAGCTTCGGCTCGGACTTTCCTGTTCTGCGTCTGCACTCTGACCGAGGTGGGGAGTTCTCCTCTGGCCTTCTGCAGGCCTACTGTCGTGCACGGGGGATCCGCCAGACCTTTACGCTTCCGGACTCTCCACAGCAAAACGGGATTGCTGAGCGCCGCATTGGCATGGTCATGGACGTCGCTCGTACGTCCATGATGCATGCGGCTGCCCCCCATTTTCTGTGGCCGTTTGCGGTTCGGTACGCGGCGCATCAGCTCAACCTTCACCCCAGGGTCTCCCGGCCAGAGACCTCCCCAGCTCTGCTGTGGACGGGGAAGGTCGGCGATGCGTCTGCGTTTCGTGTCTGGGGATCTCGGGCGTTTGTCCGCGACTTGTCTGCGGACAAGCTGTCCCCTCGTGCTGCTCCCTGTGTCTTCCTAGGCTTCCCCCCTGACGCCCCAGGGTGGCAGTTCTACCACCCCTCCTCTCGTCGTGTTCTGTCCTCCCAGGACGTCACGTTCGACGAGTCCGTCCCCTTCTACCGCCTCTTCCCCTACCGCACTCCTTCCCTCCCCCCACCGCCACACTTCCTTGTGCCAGGTGCCCCCCCGGTAGACCCCCTTCCCCCTCAGGGTCCTGCCCCTTCTGGTGTGTCCCAGGTTGACGCAGTCGAGCCGGTCGAGGTTGCTGGTGACTCTGGTACTGCTGCGGGTGCTGAGCCTGGGGGTGCTGACTCTTGGGGTGCCGTGCACGTGGGTGCTGCGCCTGGGGGTGCTGAGACTGGGGGTGCTGCGCCTGGGGGTGCTGAGCCTAGGGGTACTGCGACTGGGGGTGCTGAGCCTAGGGCTGCTGAGTCTGGGGGTACTACGTCGGGAGCTGCTGAGCCTGGGGGTGCTGCGTCTGGAGCTGCTGAGTCTGGGGGTGCTACGTCAGGAGCTGCTGAGCCTGGAGGTGCTGCGTCTGGGGCTGATGGGCCTGGAGGTGCGGAGCCTGCGGCCGCTGGACCTCCCCTTGTGGTGTCTGGCGGTGCTGGGCCTGGAGGTTCTCTGGGTGCTACGTCTCGGCGGGAGCCACTCTCTCCACAGGAGCTGCGCGAGTGGTTTGCTCGCCGCTGGAGGCGTGCTGCTGGAGCTGGAGTTTCTTCGGCTGCTGAGGGTGCTGGTGCCGCCGGTCCCAGAGCTGCTGGGCCTGCGAGTCCTACTGGAGCTGGCGCTGCAGAGGGTGCTGGTGCTGAGACTGCTGCTGTCTGTCCTGGCGGTGGTCCTGCTGCTAGTGCTGCTGGAGGTCCTGCCGCTGGAGGTGCTGTTGGCGCTGGTGCTGCCGGAGGTGCTAAGGGTGCTGGTGCTGTCCCTGCTGTGTCTGGAGTCGCCGCGCGGCCTCGGCCGTACTTCGTTCCGCTCCTGCAGCAGGTTCTTGGTCTTTCTCCTCCTGTAGAGTGTCCACCGCCTGTCCAGTCACAGTCACAGTTAGAGCCCGCCTCCCCACTTCCTGCTCCCTCTCCTTACACTGGTCCTACTGGAGGTCTTGTTGAGCGTCGTGAGCCTGCGTCTCGTCCCGCGTCGCCTGTTCGTGCTGCTCGCGCTAGTGGTCGCGGTTCGCGTCAGCGTCCTCCTCCTGTCCCTGGCACGCACCGGATGTCTCTGCGTCCGTCCACTGCTCCTCTGCGTGCCCCTTTGCCTTCTCCTCCTACGTCCTCTCTTCCTGCGCTTACCGACCCGGAGTCGGACTCTCTTCGCGCTGCCAGTCCTACTGTCACGCGTCTTCTTGCTACTGTCGTCACTGACCCCTCGTTTGAGTCCGCTGCTGCGTCTGCGCTTGTTGCTGAGCTCGTTGACTTTGCTGCTCGCTGTCGTCTAGACTACGCTGCCAGTCTTGTTGCTGAGTCTGCGTCTGTGTGTCCTCCGTCCGTCGGGGGTGAATGTGCTCTTGGCACGGACGTCCTTGAGGACAGGCAGGAGGAGTTCCAGTGTCTGGCTACTGCTTCACCTCATCTCGCGTCTGTACTGCTTGCCCCTGAGGGAGACCCGGATGCACTAGACATCCCGACTCCGTGCTCTTACGCGGAGGCCGTAGAGGGTCCCTACTCCTCTCAGTGGCAGGCAGCTATGGATGCAGAGATGGCTTCCTGGAAGTCCACAGGCACCTACGTTGACGCGGTTCCCCCTCTTGGGGCGAACATCGTCAGTGGCATGTGGATCTTCAGGGTGAAGCGGCCGCCGGGCTCTCCACCTGTCTTCAAGGCGCGGTACGTCGCTCGTGGCTTCAGTCAGCGGCAGGGAGTTGACTACTTTCAGACCTTCTCTCCCACCCCGAAGATGACCACTCTTCGGGTGCTGCTGCACATAGTGCTGCACATAGCCGCTCAGCGCGACTACGAGCTTCACTCTCTTGACTTCAGCACAGCTTTCTTGCAGGGTAGCCTGCAGGAGGAGATCTGGCTGCGCCGTCCACCTGACTTCACTCGGACTTTCCCTCCTGGCACCCAGTGGAGCCTCCGACGGCCAGTCTACGGTCTCCGCCAGGCACCGCGCGAGTGGCACGACACACTGAGGACTACGCTTGCGGCTCTTGGGTTTGCTCCCTCTACTGCTGACCCTTCGCTGTTTCTGCGCACTGACACTTCTCTGCCGCCGTTCTACATCCTCGTGTACGTCGACGACTTGGTCTTTGCCACAGCGGACACTGCTGGACTTGCCTACGTGAAGTCCGAGCTGCTGAAGAGACACACGTGCACAGACCTGGGTGAACTGCGCAGCTATCTTGGCTTGCAGATCACTCGGGACAGAGCACGCCGCACCATTACCTTGACTCAGTCACACATGGTGCAGCAGGTCCTTCAGCGCTTCGGCTTCACGTACTCCTCGCCTCAGGCCACTCCTCTGTCTACTCGCCACTCGCTCTCAGCTCTGCCTTCGGATGAGTCCGTAGAGTCGAGTGGCCCGTACCCAGAGCTTGTTGGCTGCCTCATGTACCTGATGACCTGCACACGACCTGACCTTGCATACCCTCTTAGCATTCTTGCACGCTATGTTGCTCCTGGGAGACACGGACCAGAGCACATGGCTGCAGCGAAGAGGGTGTTGCGCTACGTGTGCAGTACGTCGGGCATGGGGCTAGTGCTTGGAGGGCGGAGTCCAGTGGTCCTTACGGGGCACGCGGACGCTTCTTGGGCTGACGACCAGGCTACGCAGCGGTCGTCACAGGGTTACACCTTCAGTCTTGGTTCCGGCTCTGTCTCGTGGCGGGCTACTCGCTCGTCTTCTGTCCTCAGCTCCAGTTGTGAGGCTGAGATCTATGCCGGGGCCATGGCTGCACAGGAGCTTCGCTGGCTCACCTACCTGCTGACTGACCTTGGAGAGCCGCCTCGTTCTCCTCTAGTGCTGTACGTAGACAGCAAGGCCATGCTGGCCTTGTGTCGAGAGCAGCGCCTGGAAAACAGAACGAAGCACATTGCTCTCCGCTACTTCCTTGCTCGTGAGCTACAGCAGCGTGGACAGTTGCGGCTTGCGTACGTGGCCTCTGAGGCCAACACTGCTGACGTGTTCACCAAGGCACTCGCGCCTTGTGACCATCAGCGCTTCTGCACTCAGCTGGGTCTTGTACCTGTCTTGCCTCTCTTGCTCTCCTCTTGACCTTGCTTGTACTGTCACATATATATACCTGCTCTTGCTTGTCTAGCTCTATATATATATGTGTGTACTCCTGCATGTGAATTGGCCTTGTGGCCTTGTCGTTGTGCTCGGACTGTGTGGTGACTTTGTGATCCACCCTGAGCTTGCTCTGTTTTGCTTGACTGGTCTTGTGACCCCTTGTTCTCCCCCACTTTGCCTATGGGGGTGTGTCAGAACGTTATATAGCTTATGCTGTTGTGTAGGCTATAGTGGGGTATCCCATAGGGGGTACAACTCAATTAGGGTATCCTATATGTACTCACTTCATTCATAGTTCATTCATTCTTGTTCTATTCTTCTCACACTCAGCGACAGGTAAACCGAAACATGGCAAACACAAAACGATCGACAGGAAACGTACACAACGCCCGCGTTCATCATCCTCTCATCGAGCTCTGCTTTTGGCGCCTCGCTAACCGCATTCAACTGGTCTTCGAACACCTCCACCTCGATCCCACTTGCGATTAGCATGAGGCCGCGTCGAACCAACGGCTCGTTCATGACGGGTACGGAGGCGGGGCCCATAGCCATGGCGCAGCAACAAAACTAGGAAATAGGGAAGAAAAACTCAAAGACAGCAACAAAATGAGAACGCACTCAGGGTATTAGCTGTTTGCCATCCCCCCCATCGAGACATTCTCGGGTGTAAGGGCGACGAGGCAGGGCGCGTTCTGCGACGGCGGGAGGAGGAGCTTTTCGTAGAGGGCGGCGGAGCCCTATTGGCCTCGACGTGAAATTTGGTGGTTGGTTGCATGAGGTGGGGCGCCTTGCATGCAGCTGAAAGGCCCCTTCCGTGGAGCGGTAGGGGGTGTTCGACACGTCACAAGGGTCGATCGCCAAACGAAACGGGCCCGTCGAGGGCGAAAGCGGTGGAGCGCGACGCAGATGGGCGTCGCTTCCGTTAGCTCACGGAAACTTTCGCGGACGGGTTCCGTCGGCGAGGGTTCCGTGGGTTACCGGACGGAACCCGTCAACGAACTGAGAGTGGGGCTTGGTTCGGTTGGGGGGGACCACTGCCAGCCCGAGGGCACGGATCGCTGGCGTCATCGGCAGCTGGCGCCTGCTGGGGTTGCCCGTTTTCGGGCGGGGCGGGGGGGGGGGGGGGGGGGGGGGGGGTTGGCTCCCGCCCCTCGCGTGCACCGCTAGGCGACTGCGGGAAAAGCGAAATCCCTCCAGGGAAAACCCGCAGGGGCAAAAGCGGGTTCCCGGAGGGATGTGACTGATACACCAAGTCCGCGGTATTTTAACCACCCGAACTTTTTTGTTTCAAACATCCTGAGTGCATTTTAGTTCAATGGAATGGGCACCCAGAGAATTCAAGGCTATTAGAATACACCCTAGAAGTTTTCCATTTGACAAAACCCACACTTAGTGCTCCGAGATAGGGGGCGCGTTGGCATTAACAGAGTTGCAACTTCCGTGATCTCGCGAAGGGTACGCTTAACTATACCCTTATAAAATTTTAAACTACCCTTGTATTCAATATTGACCATGGAGTAGTACCCCCGCGTGGTTAAGATAGCGATGGTTAAAATAACGCGGACTAGGTGTATCTTCCCTGAAATAAGAATACTAGGTGTACCTGACATTAACGGTTTCCGATATTGCATTCTTCGAATGAAGGTTTTACTTTCCAGTAGAAGCAGTTGGGTTCACACCACGTGTATGGTGATCGATCACACCCAAAACCCAGTTCCCCATGCCCCGCCATACATACCCATCACTTGTCAGAACGGCTATAGATAGCTGCTAAATTTCTCAGGTTACCGCAAAGCTTTCACAATGCGACTTCTAGCGGGCATGGGCCGTATTCTGCCGAGTGTTAGAGCGGACCTTGAATAGGCGTAATCTAGGAGCGGCAAATGGGGAGTGCATGAAAGCCGCGAACGTAGCGAAAGTCGCGAACGTAGTCGCGAACTTAGGGAGAGTCGCGAGCGTGACGAGAGTAGCGGACGTAGTAGCGAGTGTGCGAGGCTATTCCATCCCACGCACTCTCAAGCCGACCCTGAACCCTGCGAGACTCATTCAAACCCCGCAAAAACCCGTTTGAACCGCACAGACTATACTGAGATAGCAGTCATGGTGGTTTGTAGCTGACCCTGAACCCTGGCCTACACCCCGAGCACTTTGGGCACGTGATCAAGGCCGTTCCCTAACCCTTATTGTTGAGTGAGCAAACCGTGTGTGCACGGTTAAGGTGGGGCAAGCGCGGCATCAGACGGCATGTTTTGAGACGCCTCAAAACTCGCTAGTTCCTAACCCTGATTGTTGAGTGAGCAAACCGTGTGTGTAAGGTTAAGGTGAGGCAACCGCGGCATCAGGCGGCATGGCGGCCGGGCGGGTTGTGAAGGATGAACCTGAGGAGGATGATTGGAGAGCTGGGGAGGGGGGGAGTGAGGAGGAGAGTGAGGAGGGGAGTGAGGAGGAGAGTGAGGAGGGGAGTGAGGAGGAGAGTGAGGAGGAAAGTGAGGAGGAAAATGAGAAGGAGCGTGAGGAGGAAATTGATGAGGAGAATGCGGAGGAGAGCGAGGAGGTGGAGAGGGAGGACGAGGAGGAGGAAAGTGACGAGGAGACCGAGGAAGAAAATGAGGAGAAGAATGTGGAGGAGAAGAAGATTGTAGAGGAGAAAACTGAGGAAATAATTGAGAAGGATGAAGTGAACGAGGAGGAGGAAGGTGAGGAAGAGGGAGAGGAGAAGGAGGGAGAGGAGGAGGAGGAGGAGGAGGGAGAGGGGGAGGAGGGAGAGAGGGAGGAGGGAGAGGAGGAGGAGGGAGACGGGGATGAGGGAGAGGAGGAGGAGGGAGAGGAGGAGGAGAAGGAAGAGGAGGAGGAGGAAGGGGAGGAGGATAATGAAGAGGAGGAAGATGATGAGGAGAAGGAGGAGGAGGAGAAGGGGGAGGAGAAGGGGGAGGAGAAGGAAGGGGAAGAGGAGGAGGAGGAGGAGGAGGAGGAGGAGGAGGAGGAGGAGGAGGAGGAGGAGGAGGAGGAGGAGGAGGAGGAGGAGGAGGAGGAGGAGGAGGAGGAGGGAGTGGAAGGAGGGCGAGTGGAGGAACAGCAGAAGGATTCACCTCCGTCACAGAAAGGTGTGGCACGGCGAGCGAATTGCTGGGCAAATTCCCCTGTTTGAAGGTTCAGGGTTCCGGGTTTCTGGGATTAGGTTCAAATTTCGAAGTTCAAGGTTCTGGGATCAGGCTCAGATTACAAGGTTCAGGGTTTAGAGGCCCTGGTTGCAGGTTCGGGTTCAAGGTTCACAAGCCAGTGCTTGCTACTGTGGGGTTTGGGAGGTGATTTCAGAGTCGACTAAAAACTCACCTGTTATCAGGCTCAGGGGTAAAGATTCACTGTCCCCACCGATTCGTTTCTTTTTTCCTTCCCCATGTCCTCTTTGTGTGTGCAGATCCGAGAAAGAAGAAAGTCCAGCCCCCCGTTTCCAACATGCAGAACTCTCGCACCCTCCTCGCCCTGCGCACTGTTGCGGGGCAGCAGGCGTGGGGAGAGAGGGTGCAGAAAAGAGGGGGAACGGCGCATGGACGAGACGGACGGTTCCAGTCTTCAGCATCCAAAAAGGCTGCTTCTGCTTCAGGAGTTGCAGGCGATGCTGCAGGTGTTGATGGTGGTGATGGTGATGGGCTAGCGGAGGGGAGACGCAAGAGCGGTGGGGCTAAGATCGCCCGTCGCTCTGACCGTCCCTCTTCTGCTGGTGCTGCTGCTGTTGCTGTTGGTGATACTGTCGCTCCTTCTCCCAGTCCCTTGAAACAGCAGGAGGAGCAGCAGAAGGGGCAGCAGTTGCAGCAGCTGGAAGGGGAGGGAGAGAAAGAGGGGCAACAGAATCGCAGGAAGAATGCAACCCCAAAAAGAGGAGGAGTCGCCACAGCTTCTGGTAATGCTTCTGGTGCTGCTGCTGGTGGTTCTGGTGCTGGTTCTGCTCGTCTTCGCTCCGCTCCTGCTGCTGCTGCTGATGCAGCAGCAGCAGCAGCAGCAGCAGCTGCATCAACTGCACCCAACACGACTCTCCCGCCCTTCCGGTTCACATCCAATCAAGAGTGGCGGCATTTGGATTACGGCAACGATCTCACCGCCCTCACCGCAGACGGGCGGCGCGGCCGGAGTGCCGCCCGCACGCTGGGCTTCCGGGGCGGCTGCATTCGTCTGCCAGCGGTGCACCGGCAGATGCTGAGGCGGCTTTTAAGGAGGATGATGTTCCGAGGGGAGGTGGAGCAGGCAGCAGGCGTGCTGGCGGCTCTGATGGATGCGGATAAGGACGCTGAAGTCACAAGACGGGCTGTGGATGAACCAATATGGCTCGAGTCTCAGGTAAGGAGAAACCCCTTGCATTGATCACAGGACGGTAGGGCGTGGAGCAGGCAGCAGGGGTGCTGGCCGCGTTGATGGATGCGGATAAGGATGCTGAGGTGACCAGGAGGGCTGTTGACGAACCCATTTGGCTGGATGGAATCCCAGGTAAGGGAAAACCAGAGTCCCAAGCCCCAAACCAGAGGCTTGAGTTCAGGTCACTAGCACCAGGTGAGGGAAAGGCAGGAGGTGCAGCAGGCGGCAGGCGTGCTGGCGGCTCTGATGGATGCGGGTAAGGATGCTGAGGTGACTCGGAGCGCTGTACATGAACAGATATGGCTGGAATCCCAGGTAAGGAGGAGCCATCCTGAGCTGGAAACTCTGGTTTGAAGTATGCACCTTGAATCATGTTCGAAGGGCTGCAGTGGTTGACTGGACGCTTAAGCAAAGGAACAACAGTGAAAAAATCAAGTGAAAAAAACGCAGATCTGAAAAACCCTTCGCTTCCGAAAAGCCTCCTGAGCTGGAAACACTGGTATGAAGTATGCATGCACATAGACGACTTTTGAGGCGCCTCAAAAGTAAACTCTGGTATGAAGTATGCATGCACATAGACGACTTTTGAGGCGCCTCAAAAGTAAACTCTGGTATGAAGTATGCATGCACATAGCAGGCGTGCTGGCAGCACTGGTGCTGCTGCGATAGTTCTGGCGCAAGGGCTTCAGCAGCTGCAGGGACAGTGCTGCATGTGGGAGGGCAGTCCTGATACTTTTGCCTGTCTGCCTTCCTCTTTTCTTTGATTCCCTCCCCCAGCAAGCGCTCGTTCTGCTGCGAGAGCTGTGGCGCAAGGGCTTCAGCAGCAGAGGCAGTGGGAGCGTTGGTGGTGGTGCTGCTGCTGCTGGTGGTGGTGGTGGCAGCAGCAGCAGCAGCAGTGAGCGGCGGAGGGCAGAGAGGAGGCGACTGGTGGTGTTCATGCGAGCGATAGCTCTCAAGCAAGAGGACGATGTGAGTGGTGATGGGGGGAATATGGCTGCTGGTGCGTATGGGTAGTGTATTATTATGATGATCACGGCTCGGAGAGGAGGCGACTGGTGGTGTTCATGCGGGCGGGCGATAGCTCTGAAGCAAGAGGATGACGTGAGTGAAAGAAGCACTGAGCAGGGCTGTGGTGTGTGGGATGGTGTCAGAGTGAAGGGGGAGTAGGCGTGGTGTGCGCGGGTCCTGCAGTGAGAGGAGGCGACTGGTGGTGTTCATGCAGGCGGGCGATAGCTCTCAAGCAAGAGGATGACGTGAGTGCACGGGGCAGGGGCAGTGGAGAGAGTGTGAGTGGTGGAGATTTGTGGTTTCTTCTGTGAAGGGATAGATGGTTTGTGTTCATGCAAGCGATAGCTCTCAAGCAAGAGTATGACGTGAGTGGTGACAGGGGGAGGGTTGGTGCGGTGTGCGTGGGTGGAAGTTATAGGATGAATATTGCTTTGAGAGGAGAAGATGGGTGGTGTTCATGCAAGCGAAAGCTCTCAAGAAGGAGGTGAAGAAGAAGGAGGGAAGTAGGTGGTGTGTGTGGGTGGTAGGGATGAGCAAGGTGGCGAACACCTGTTCGGTTCGCCTCGAACGTGTTCGAGGCGAACCGAACAGGTATTTTTTTTTGGCTTAAAATGTTCGCCGAACAGTGTTCGATGTTCGCCCGAACACGTTCGTGTTCGGGCCGCCGCTGCAATTTGCCCGTGACGAACACGAACACTGTTCGAGGTTCGCCCGAACACGCCTTCACAGGCGAACGGCGAACACCATTTTTTTGCTCAAAGTGTTCGCCGAACCGAACTGTGTTCGGTTCGGGAAAAGATGATGTTCGAGCGAACTCGAACCCAACGTGTTCGAGTTCGCCATTTGCTCATCCCTAGTGGGTGGTGTAAGAGAGGTGATGCGTGCAATTATGAGGAGCTGGGTTGTGGTTTGAAGGGGGAAAGCTTGGTTCTGATATAAGGTCCAGGTAGGTACCACTCTCTCAACCTCCCTCTCAATTCACCTTCGTCAACCTCCCTATCACATGCCATTTCCAACGCTCCCCCTTGCCCTCTCAACCTCCCTCAGAGGCGCAAGTGCCAGATGAAGGAGACAAACGAATTCGCTTTCATGCTACCTTGCTGTCAACCTTCCTCAACCTCCTTGCACCTCCCTCAACTTCCCTCAACTTCCCTCGACTTCCCTCGACTTCCCTCAACTTCCCTCAACTACCCTCAACTTCCCTCAACTTCCCTCAACTTCCCTCAACTACCCTCAACTTCCCTCAACTTCCCTCAACTTCCCTCAACTTCCCTCAACTTCCCTCAACTTCCCTCAACTTCCCTCAACTTCCCTCGACTTCCCTCAACTTCCCTCGACTTCCCTCGACTTCCCTCGACTTCCCTCAACTTCCCTCAACTTCCCTCAACTTCCCTCAACTTCCCTCAACTTCCCTCGACTTCCCTCAACTTCCCTCAACTTCCCTCAACTTCCCTTGACTTCCCTCGACTTCCCTCAACTTCCCTCAACTTCCCTCAACTTCCCTTGACTTCCCTCAACTTCCCTCGACTTCCCTCACTCCCTCAACTTCCCTCAACTTCCCTCAACTTCCCTCCACTTCCCTCAACTTCCCTCCACTTCCCTCGACTTCCCTCAACTTCCCTCAACTTCCCTCGACTTCCCTCAACTTCCCTCGACTTCCCTCAACTTCCCTCAACTTCCCTCGACTTCCCTCAACTTCCCTCGACTTCCCTCAACTTCCCTCCACTTCCCTCGACTTCCCTCGACTTCCCTCAACTTCCCTCGACTTCCCTCGACTTCCCTCGACTTCCCTCAACTTCCCTCAACTTCCCTCAACTTCCCTCGACTTCCCTCAACTTCCCTCAACTTCCCTCAACTTCCCTCGACTTCCCTCGACTTCCCTCAACTTTCCTCAACTTCCCTCGACTTCCCTCGACTTCCCTCGACTTCCCTCAACTTCCCTCGACTTCCCTCGACTTCCCTCAACTTCCCTCAACTTCCCTCAACTTCCCTCAACTTCCCTCCACTTCCCTCCACTTCCCTCAACTTCCCTCAACTTCCCTCAACTTCCCTCAACTTCCCTCAACTTCCCTCAACTTCCCTCAACTTCCCTCCACTTCCCTCAACTTCCCTCAACTTCCCTCCACTTCCCTCAACTTCCCTCAACTTCCCTCAACTTCCCTCAACTTCCCTCGACTTCCCTCGACTTCCCTCGACTTCCCTCAACTTCCCTCGACTTCCCTCGACTTCCCTCGACTTCCCTCAACTTCCCTCGACTTCCCTCGACTTCCCTCGACTTCCCTCGACTTCCCTCAACTTCCCTCAACTTCCCTCGACTTCCCTCAACTTCCCTCAACTTCCCTCGACTTCCCTCAACTTCCCTCAACTTCCCTCGACTTCCCTCAACTTCCCTCAACTTTCCTCAACTTCCCTCAACTTCCCTCAACTTTCCTCCACTTCCCTCGACTTCCCTCGACTTCCCTCAACTTCCCTCCACTTCCCTCGACTTCCCTCAACTTCCCTCAACTTCCCTCGACTTCCCTCGACTTCCCTCGACTTCCCTCAACTTCCCTCAACTTCCCTCGACTTCCCTCAACTTCCCTCGACTTCCCTCAACTTCCCTCAACTTCCCTCGACTTCCCTCAACTTCCCTCCACTTCCCTCGACTTCCCTCAACTTCCCTCCACTTCCCTCGACTTCCCTCAACTTCCCTCGACTTCCCTCAACTTCCCTCAACTTCCCTCAACTTCCCTCGACTTCCCTCAACTTCCCTCGACTTCCCTCAACTTCCCTCAACTTCCCTCGACTTCCCTCAACTTCCCTCAACCTTCCTTACCTCCCTACCACATGCCGTACCGTTTTCCCCGATCAAACGGGCAAGGGGCAGGTGCTGCTGGACCTAGCCAAGTGTCAGATGGAGACTAACGAGTTCGTGCTCATGCTGGCCTCCCCTCGAACCTCCCTCCACCTTACTCAACCACTCCACAACCCCTCCCTGTTCTCGCACATCTCAAACGCGCAAGCGGCAGGTGCTGCTGGACCTAGCCAAGTGTCACAAGGAGACCAACGAGTTTGTGTCGGTGCTGCCTTACCCTCAACCTCTCTCAACCTCCGTTCCTACCATTCGTCACACAAAGAAGACGAACTCCCTTTCCCTCCAACCTCGCTCAACCTCACTCCACCACTCCACAACCCCTTTCTGCTCCGGGCAGATGCTGTAGAGTGCCACATGGAGACCAATGTGTTTGTTTCAGTGCTCCCTCAACCTCCCTCAACCTCCCTCAACCTCCCTCAACCTCCCCCAACCTCGCTCAACCTCGCTCGCTACCACGTGTCATGCCTTTCCCTCTCCCACACCTCAGAGGCGCAAGGGGCAGATGCTGCTAGATCCAGCCAAGTGCCACATGGGCACCAGCGAGTTCGATGCTGCCTTCCCTTCGAACCTCCCTCAACCTCACTCAACCACTCCATAACCCATCCATGTTCCCCGTATCAGATGCGCAAGGAGCACATGCTGCTGGATCTAGCCAAGTGCCAGATGGAGACCAGCGAGTTCGATGCTGCCTTTTCCTCAAACCACTCTCAACCACTCCACAACCCCCCCCTCCCTTTCTTATCAGAGGCGCAAGGAGCAGATGCTGCTGGACCTCGCCAAGTGCCAGATGGAGACCAGCGAGTTCGATGCTGCGTTCCAATCAACCTCTCTCAACCTCCCTCAACCTCTCTCCTTACCACGTGCCATACTCCTTGTTCCCCCCCTATCAGAGGCGCAAGGGGCAGATGCTACTAGACCTAGCCAAGTGCCAAATGGAGACCAACGAGTTCGACGCTGCCTTCCAAACGCTGCAAACGTGAGCTCCCTTCCATTTCCAAGGTGCTTATACAAATCCTCGAAAACCCTGTGTTAGGAGATGATTCGGGATTTGGTTAGGGGAATATGGATGCTATGCTGGTGGGACCGGAGGCCCTGGTCTGGTCAGTCCGTCCCTTCCTCTCGATCTTCAGACATAATTCTGAGGGAGCAGCAGTCTGGTGCTAGGGGAATAGTACTCGCTGTGTCTTACAACCTCTGGGCCTCGCTGTGTTACGGGAATATGGATGCTATGCTGGGATGGGACCGGAGGCCCTGGTCTGGTCAGTCCTTCCCTTTAATAGTGCTCCCCTCCCCCGTCCCCCACTCCCTCTGTCTGTGCAGTGTGGTGTGGTGAACCTAGAGGTAACCCTTCCCTCAACTTTAACATTTTTAGTGTAGTTTGCAGTTTGTGCGGGTTGGGTATTACCAACATCCCAACCAACCTCACCCAAATGTGATCAACCGAAATCTCCAACCCACCAATTGGAGATTTCACCCGGTCTCATTGGGGTTGGAATTGCCCCCGATTTGCCACCCATCCATCTCTTGTCCATTTCCGATGTACTTAAGTTAAGGGACTTGATCTCATGAATCATGACCTGCACTCCCACTGGCTCTCCCGTTCTTGCTTCCCTGCCACTCCCCCTGTCCGTGCAGGGTGGTCAACCTCCCCCCCTATCGCTCCGACCCCTCTCCTCTCCTCTTCTGCGCGCTCATCCAGTACTCCCACTGGCTCTCTGCCGCCAGAAGGACCTCCTGCAGCTGCCCTCCACCTCGCATACCCACCACGGCTTCAATTCAGACATGGATGGAATGGATGATGGGGAGAGGGACAATCATGGGCGGATGGATGGAGCGACGGATGGGGGCATGCATGGGGATATGGATGTGGATATGGGTGATGGGGATTGTGATGGTGATGGTGATCGTGGCGCTGACGTGGAGGTTCCTGAGCTGGCGCTGCTGGACCAATGGGAGAGGAGGAAGAGGAGGAGGGAGCAACAGGAGGGTGGGTCAAAGGGGAGTAGTTTTGGAGGGGGAAGGGGCAAGAGGCGAGGGTACATTAGGGGAATAGGAGGAAGGGAGGAGGACGAAGAAGAAGAAGAGGAGGAGGAGGGGGATGGGTGGATCGAGCAGGAGTTGATGCGTTTTGGTGGTTACGACGATAACGACGGCGGTTGTTACGCCGTTACAGGCTCGAATATCACTGAAATGGCATCGGAAGGAGAGGCATACACTGCTGGTTTCTGGAATCTTTCTAGTGGAGAACCCTTTTCCCCCCAACTTCCCCCCCATCCTCCTCCAAGGCCTCTGCCCCTCAACCCTCCCTTCGTGCTAGACTGTACTTTAGAGGAAGCGTGGGAAGCAAGCAGAGAGGAGGCAAGCAGTGGGGTTCTGGCTGCGAGCCTGTGTAAGGCGTTTGGGAAGGGGGTGAAGGTGATGGCAGGGGGGAGAGAGCGAGGCAGGGGGGATGGGGAGGAGGATGGGGAGGAGGAGGAGGAAGAGGGGGAGGAGGAGGTGGAAGGGGAGGGAGAAGAGGAGGAGGATGGGGGAGGAGGGGGGAGAGGAGGAAGGAGGGTGGTGGAGGAGACGTTTGCTTGGAGAGTGTGGAAGAAGGGAGGAGGGGAGGGCGGAAGAATGGGTGGAGTGAGGGAGGCAATGGAGGGGAGTGGGGAGAGTGGCTGGATGGGAGGAGGAGGGGGAAGGAGAGAAGCAGGAGGGGGAGGAAAGGCTCCAAGATACGTTGTGCCATGGAAATATGGTGCGTGTCGGGACTTTTTCTCGAGTCATGTCTCTTGCCGTTTTGTGTGGCCCACTTGTTTCCGTCCCTCCCCTCTTGCTGTCCGTCCCTCTCCTTCCACCCACTCCCTCGCTTTGTTGCACCCTCTATTTTCTCCCTTCACACAGTTATGATTCGTCTCTCTGTCACCGTTTCTATCTTTCTGCATCCACCACCGTTTTCTATCTGCTCGTCCTCGATACCTCTCACCCCCCTTCCTTTCCCCTTTTCCCCCATCCCCCTGCACTTCTCTTTCTCCCTCATTTTTTTCCGTTCTCACACCGTCTCGTCTTTTTCTCTTATCCTCTCCATCCCTCCTTCCCTCCACTTCCCCCCACCCCCACAAAGCAGATCTTGACCCGCTCATCTGCCCCCTCATCCTCCCACCTCCTCCCTCCCCCTCCACCCCATTCCGCCTGCCTCCTCTCTCCCGTCGCTCCCTCGAGCTATCCCGGGAAGCGGCTTCTTTCCTCCTGCGCACACTGCAAGCCGACCCCCTCTGCATCCCGGCCTTAGTGCCACTAGTGCAGGTGAGCTTCTTCCTACCTCCCCCGCCACCCCATTCCGCCTGCCTCCTCTCTCTCGCCGCTCCCTTGCTCTCTCGCAAGGTAGCATCCTTCCTCCTGCACACACTGCAAGCCGACCCCCTCTGCATCCCAGCCTTAGTGCCTCTAGTGCAGGTAAGCTCCTCCTATGTCCCATTCTCCCCACCTACCCTACCACGCCGCACTCCGCCTCCCTCAAGCTCTCGGAGGACGTGTTTTGAGTCGAGTCTCCGGGGAAGCAGCATCCGCACACTGCAAGCCGATCCCCTTTGCATCCCATCCCTCGTGCCTCTAGTTCAGGTAAGCTTCTCCCTGAACCCCATCCCTCTCCTCCTCCACCCCACCCCATTCCGCCTGCCTCCTCTCTCCCGTTGCTCCCTCGAGCTCTTCCAAGAGTCTGCCTCCTTCCTCCTGCACACACTGCAAGCCGATCCCCTCTGCATCCCGGCTCTAGTGCCCCTCGTTCACCTGCATGCCTCTAGAGCAGATATGCCCCAACTGTACCCCATTTCCTGCCTTGCACTTATCCCTTCTTCTCCGTTTTTCCTTCCAACCCATTTCCTGCCTTGCAGATTCGTGTACCTCAGGGTTACAGAGGAGTGAGAGCGGCTCTTGACATCCTTCTCCTCTCCTGCATCCTCCTGATCTCACTTATCTTTCCCCTCCCCTCCTGTCTCCTCGCCCTCTTCTCTCACTCCCTCTCTGCAGATTCTCGTGGCCCAGGGCCCCAGAGGAGTGGGAGTGGCCCTTGACATTCTTCACCGCTCGTGCCTGCCTGCCCTGTCACTGATATCTCACTGTCTCTCGCCCCACTCCCTTGCTGCTGATTCTCGTATCCGTCCCTTTCTTTCTGACACAGATTCTTGCGGCCCAGGGCACCAGAGGAGTGAGAGTGGCTCTGGACATTCTGCACCGCTCGTGCCTGCCTGCTGTTGCACGCTCCATCCATCCATTCAGGTACTACTCAGGGCTTAGTCCTGCACTCAGGGCATGGTTTAGTGCAGAACTTATGGCTAAGTTGGTAACTTCAGTAACCTTTTTCAGTATTTCAAATGCCTAAATGACCACTTGTATTATTTTACCTTCCACATTAAAAATGAAATAAAAAAGGGTCGTATAGTATTTCTCACTCTTCTTCCTCCGTCCTCTCCCCCTGTCATGTAATTTTCTTCCCATATGCCTCTTTCCCTTCCCTCTGCCTTGCTGCTTTCCTTCCCGTGCGCTTATCCATCTTCCCCCTTCCTCCCTGCTCTCCGGATCCGCGCCTTGCTGCTTGAGTGCGTGCAGCTTCAGGACTCTCGAACTTCCACATGTGCATTCCACCCACTCCCTTCCCCTGCTCATTTGCTTTTTTTCCCTCCCATGTGCGTCTTCCCTTACCTCTTACTGTCTCTCTTTCCCTCCCTGCTCTCAGGATCCGCGCCTTGCTGCTACAGTGCGTCCAACTTCAGGAATCCCCCCTACCCCCATCCTCCTCTCACTCCCTCACTCACTCTCTCACTCACTCCCTCACTCTACTGCAATGTCATTTGGAGGTCCTTCGGCTGATGCCCTCCTGTGCCCATGCCATGCGAGGCGTGCTGTCTCTGGGTCTACAAGGTGAGAAGCAGGTGGAGGGAGTGAGGGAGGGAGTGAGGGAGGGAGTGAGAGAGAGAGTGAGGGAGGGAGTGGAGGGAGCGAGGGAGGGAGTGAAGGAGAGAGGGGGAGGGTAAGGTCCTTCGGCTGATGCCCTCCTGTGCCCATGCCATGCGAGGCGCGCTGTCTCTGGGGCTAGCAGGTGAGAAGCAGAAGTGGATGAGGGGGAAAGAGAGGGAGGAAGTGGGAGTGGGTGGGAGTGACGGATGCTTTGTAGCAGTTGTTTTCATCCTGTTCCCATGCCATGCGAGGCGTGCTGCCTCTGGGTCTAGCAGGTGATAAGAAGAGGAGTGAGAAGGAGAGTGGGAGAATGGTAGTGAGGGAGTGACAGAAATTAAAGGAGGGAGGGAGGGATGGAGTGAGGGAGGAAGTGGAAGGAGGAGGTGCTTTGGCTGATGCCCTCCTGTGTCCATGCCATGCCTCTCAGTCCATCCCCCTCCCACACCCATCCAACTCCCCTGTGCAGGCACATGTGGCCCGTCTCTCCGCATGGCCATTCTAGCACTGCATCTGAACGCGCTTGCTACCACCAGAGAGTCCCTGCCTGCTTGCCTGGTGGGGGGGGCTGGCTGGGAGGGATGGAGGGAGTCATTGCCACGCTCACATTCGTTCTCTCACCCCCGCCCCCGTCCCATTCCCCTGTGTGCAGGCACGTGCGGCCGTCTCTCTCCTCATGGCCATTCTAGCACTGCATGTGGACGCGCTTGCTGCCAGCAGCAGCACCAGAGTCCTTGATCTCGCCTGCCTGATGGGGCTGTTAGAATCACACCCGTTCACTCACACCCCTTCCCCTTCCACCCTATACAGGCACGTGCGGCCCCTCTCTCCTCATGAGCACGCTGGCAGTGCATCTGGACGCCCTCGGTGCCACCACCAGCAGTGCACTGTCTGCTTGGTGGGGACTGGCTGCTTGGTGGGGACTGGCAGGGATCATAAAGGCTGTGTGGCTCTCAGCCTTTGCTGGTGCGGCTGGGAGAGGGGCAGCAGTAGTGGCAGCTGTAGTAGGGGAGAGAGATGGGGGAAGGAGAGGGGAAGGTGCAGCGAGAAAAGAAGCAGCAGCGAAGGAAGCGAGGGCCAGGAAAGTGGTGCTGCAGGTGTGGTGGGAGAGGAGGGAGTGGTGGAAAGCGGTGCAGTTCGGCATCGGGCATGTGAAGAGGCAGTTGAGGCTCATTGATCGGCTGCAAGGTGGGTGATGGATGTGTGCAGTGTGAAAGGGATGGGCTCGGTATTGTGAGATGTAACATATGCACACTTGAATCAAGCAGTACGAATGGGAATTCTCTTATACTCTTGGAAAATAATCATTTTTCTTGCACACCTCCCTTTGACACCCGTGCAGAAAGTAGAAGCCACAGCCCTGCAAAGGAGCAGCTTCTAAAGAGGATGAAGGCACTGCTGACGTGGAAAGCCTCAGTTTCACTTCTTCTGTACAGCTCTCACAACAAGAACAGAAACAATAACAACAGTCATGAAAGCAACAGCAACACTGTCCATAACAGCAATAACTGTAACCCATATGCGGGCCACCGTAGAACAGGGCATGCGGAGCTGGCCAGCCTCGTGGCACGAGGAAGTCTATAAGGAGTACAAAGAGATTGCGATGGCCTTGCCTCCCATGCCTCTGTGGCAACCACTGGCAGCAGCTGGGTGGCAGAGGGTGGAACTGGGAGACACATTACTTCTGGACATGTGAGGGAAAGTGTAATGGGTGTACTGGTACCAGTAATACGGTAAGTGTTACCATTAATTAAGCGTACAGTTGTTGCAAAGAAATCGCCATGGCCTTGCCTCGTCCGTGTGGCAACCATTGAAAGCAGACATCGGGACTGGGTTTTAGGTGTGATCACAATATCACACCTTGTAATGTGACCAAAATGCTTTTAGGCAACTTATATTCTTCACTCGAAGAATGCAACATCGGGAACAGCTGCATTCGATGTGCAACCATCGTCTGAACTCCTCTTCTGACGCTCGAGCTTTGGTTGTGGTACAAAGCGTCTACGTCGCATTGGATATCGCAACCAATGAGGTTAAATCATTCCGTGATTCTGCTTGAAACTGGCCTCGTGAAACTGAATTTCAAATGCTGAATAATCCCTGCTCGTTCAATTCTTCATGAATTGTGCTGTGCTCAAGAGTTTCATCATGTTATGCAGATTTGACAATAAATGCTGGATAAGTCGAAAAACTCCTACGCGGGTGTGCTTCACACATAGACTACTCTTTCATATGTCGTATTTGCCCTGTGGGGAGCGCAGTCGCTAGTAGCTTAAGGGTCACCAGCCATATTGAAATCATTTCAGCGGTATTCCGGAATGTACTGTGAACATCAGTTTACACAATGGTGTAGGATACGATGTGGGGGTACGCTGGTAGCTTGAGGACTAACGAGCCGCGAACTTCTCGGATCGTGCAGGACCAGCCGTTAGCCTCATTGCCTAATTCGCCCGTTTGAATCTCTGTGCTGGTTTCCGCCGATCGGTGTCGGAGAATGCTTTTCAGAATTCTCATGAGGGTTTTTTAGCATTCCCAAAGGTCCGTGCGTACGTTCTCAGATTGATGGGACCCGCTGGTTGCAATATTGTTGGTGTGTCTTCTCAAATCGCTCTGAAATTTGTAGAAATACATTCTCCCACTAAGCAGACCTCCGACTCCTTTTGCTTTCCCTCGTGAGAAGAGAAGATCGATGGCGACTCAAAGCCAAAGAGGGGTTGACGACGCTGATGCTGGTGCTCCTGCACACGCTAGGGGTACGGGAGAGATGGGAGAAGAGGATTTCTTGAATGCCTCGATAGAGAGTGACTCGGTACTGCTGAGGAGGATGTGGCAGAACGAGAAAGCGGCGCCGGATATTCTTCCGTACGAAACCGAGCTGGTGGAGCGGACTAAAGCGAGGCTAGAAGAGCTGGTAAGTGTGGATATCCATGGATATTCTTGGAAACCATGGAGAGAAAGAGAGAGAGAGAGAGAGAGAGAGAGAGAGAGAGAGAGAGAGAGAGAGAGAGAGAGAGAGAGAGAGAGAGAGAGAGAGAGAGAGAGAGATGAGAGAGAGAGAGAGAGAGAGAGAGAGAGAGAGACGAGAGAGAGAGAGAGAGAGAGAGAGAGAGAGAGAGAGAGAGAGAGAGAGAGAGCTGCACATGATGGCAGGGACGTGGATAGGACTGAGCAAGTACCACCTCAGACATTGCGATACCATGTGTGTGTGCAATCATGCATCGTGCAGGAGGAGATGGTTGACGCGTTGAAGGGGGATGGACGCAAAGCCATGGAGAGGGAGCTTCACATGATGGACGTCGACAGAACCAAGTACCTGCTCAGAGCGTACCTTAGGTGTAGAATACAGAAGGTGAGTGTTGGGGGCGTAGTGGTGGGTGAGCTGGTACCTTCATTGGTGCTACTGTGGGAAAGGGAGGTGCATATGATATGATGCACGTCCACAGGACCAAGTATCTCCTCCGAGCATACCTGCGATGCCGGATACCGAAGGCGAGTGGTTGGGTGGGTGCTAGCGTAGCGGTGGCGAGTTGGTATCTTCATTGGTGGTGAGGATAAAGCCTACCACAGCCGGCTGTCAGATGGGGAGCAGCTGCATTTCCCACCTCGTCATTTACCTCGTTCGTTTGTGCTTCTCTCTCCCTCCTCTCTCCCACCTCCCATGCAGATCGACCGCTTCTTTTTGCACTTTGCTGGTGAGGAGAGCTACCACCGCTGGCTGTCAGATGGAGAGCAGCTGTATTTCACACCTCATTCAACTTTGTTGTTTCTGCTTCTCTCTCCCTCCTCCCTCCCACCTCCCATGCAGATCGACCGATGTTTTCTGCACTTTGCTGGTGAGGAGAGCTACCACCGCTGGCTGTCAGATGGAGAGCAGCTGCATTTCCCACCTCATTCAAGTCTGTTGTTTCTACTACTCTCTCCCTCCTCTCTCTCCCACCCCAAATGCAGATCGACCGCTTCTTTTCTGCACTTTGCTGGCGAGGAGAGCTACCACAGCCGGCTGTCAGATGGAGAGCAGCGTTACTGCGACAGGTACGTGTGCTTGAGTGTGTGTGCTTGCTTGATCTAGTTCTCTTCAACTTTTCGAGAATGCCTCAGCGGGGCTGACGTGGGGAACAGCGGCAATGTGACAGGTATGCGTGGTTGCTGCTGTGTGCTTTCTCTAGTGCTCTTTTCAAGAATGCCACGGCCGGGGCTAACGTGGGGAATAGCGGTACTGTGACAGGTACGCGTGCTTGCTTGCTTGTGTGTGCCCCATCTATTGCTCTGAGAAGCTGTGAGAGGCGATCTCCATTGCTCTCACAAGAAACGAGTTTTTGAGACGATTGAGAAGTCCTCTGATGATCACTTGAGAGCGAAACAGGTGAAGGTGGACAGATGGGCTGTGAAGGCCCTATTTTCCATTCCATTAACTCAATAGGTAAGCACTCCTGGGCATTGAAACGAACCACTTGATTCACATGGGAAGGCTGGTCTGGTCTGGTTGGATGAGGGCGCGTGCGTTTTTCAACAGCCAGCTTGAGAATCAATGAACTAGTTTCTGTTCGTACATGTCTGTAAATTTGTGACGAGTACGTGTGTGGTTATTAGCGTAGCAAGAGTGTGTGCTTGCTCTTGTGCTCTGGTATACAAAACTGTCAGTGTTGTCGTGCTTTCCCTGTTTTTTTTTTTTTTTTTTTTTTTTTTCATAGATGTATTGCAACCCATTATCACCCACCCCTCCTGCTCCGCCTCCCCTTCCTGTTTCCTGCAGGCAGGTAGATCTGATTCAGGCGCACCTGGTCAGGGCCGTGCTTGCTCTTGAGGTTCCTCAAACGTCCTCCCCCTCTTCTTCCCCTTAATGATCTGGTGCTTTTAGAATGACCAATTCTTGCTCCAGGAAGGTAGATTGTGTGTAGGCGCATCTGGACAGGACTCCGCTCTCAAATCTACCTCTTTTTTCCCCCCCTCCTCTTCCCGCTCACCTGGTTCCTGTTCAGGCAGGTAGACCTGGTGCAGGCGCATCTGGACAGGACTGGCGCTCACCCCGATCACCCTCTCTACACATCTTCCCTCTCTACCATCTTCCCTCTCTACCATCTTCCCTCTCTACCATCTTCCCTCTCTACATCTCCCTCTCTACCATCTTCCCTCTCTACCATCTTCCCTCTCTACCATCTTCCCTCTCTACCATCTTCCTCTCTACCATCTTTCCTCTCTACCATCTTCCCTCTCTACCATCTTCCCTCTCTACCATCTTCCCTCTCTACCATCTTCTTTCTTCTCTCCAGGCAGGTAGATCTGGTGCAGGCGTGCCTGGACAAGACCGTGTTTCTCGCTTAACTCTCGATCGCCATCTTCTCCCTGTGTCCTCCAGGCAGGTAGATCTGGTGCAGGCGCATCTGGACAGGACTGCGCTCACGCGCCTGCCACGCCGCTACCAGTCCATCCTGAAGCAGGCGGACTCGAGCGAAACACCAGATATGAGTGAGTGCTACAATCACAGATGAAGGGTTGATGGATGAAGGGTTTCAGAGTTTGTGAGTGAGCGCTGGATGCAAGGGTTCCTCTGTACTCCCTCGCCTGCCCTGCTACCAGTCCATTCTCAAGCAGGCGTACTGCAGTGAAGCCCCTGAGATGAGTGAGTGGTAGAATCACAGGGCTGTGATTAGGGGCTCATGGACGGAGGGTTAAGAGCTTGTGTGTGAGAGAGCTGGACTTACGGGTTCTGCTGCACTCTTGCGCTTGCCACGCTGCTGAAGCAAGCTGTCTCCCGAGAAGCCCCTGATATGAGTGAGTACTAGAATCACAAATTAAGGGTTCATGGATGGAGGGTTAAGAGCTTGTGTGTGAGTGAGCTGGACTTTGGGCCTCTGCTGTGCTCTCGTGCTTGCCACGGCGCTACAGGTCAAATTTCAAGCAGGCAGATCTCGTGTTGTAGAGTTTGAGGGTTTGAGAATTCATGAATGAATGCTGGACTCAGGGTTTCATGGTCTGCACGCTGAAACAGGCGGATTTCAGCTATGCCATGAGTATGAGTAAGTGTTGTTTTGAGTCGACTCAAAACAAGACTCAGGGTTTCATGGTCTGCTTGGTGAAACAGGCACATTTCTGCTATGCCATGAGTATGAGTAAGTTGAGGCTCAGGATTCACCCATCCGTACCAGTCACCTAGAATGTGAATGAGTTATGCAGTTTTCACTTATATGAAAGCTCATTTCCTAGCTTCCAGATTACAAGTGCCTTTGGACTACCCCTGTTTTTCATATTGATAGACCCGGATCTTTTAAGCCAACTTACCCATGTCATTTCCACTGAATACCCTTATTTGGCAGTCCCCACTCCCGACCTCGACACATCTGTGTTCTGTGTAGCCACTCGTCCTCTGCCGTCTGTTCAGCTGGCCGAGCTACCCTTGATTTCCAAACCACACTACCGTCTCTTCCCAACCGATTAATCCCTCTTTGGCAGTTCCCACTCCCGACCTTGACACTTTCGTGTTCTGTGTGGCCACTCACTCGCCCCCTGCCGTCTGTCAGCTGTCCAAACCCTTGATTTCCAAACCACATTACCCATCTCTTTCTAACTGGATGACCCCCTCCTCTGCAGTCCCCACTCCCGACCTTGACACTTTTGTGTTCTGTGTGGCCACTCGCCCTCTGCCGTCTGTCCAGCTGTCCAAACCACCCTTGATATCCAAACCACATTACCCATCTCTTTCTAACTGGATGACCCCCTCCTCTGCAGTCCCCACTCCCGACCTCGACACTTTTGTGTTCTGTGTGGCCACTCGCCCTCTGCCGTCTGTCCAGCTGGACCCCGAGTGAGTAATACAGAGGTTTAACAGGTTGTGACTTATAACGGCTGTGTTTGGTTCACATCTTGTGTTCTGTGTGGCCACTCGCCCTCTGCTGTCTGTTCAGCTGGACCCAGAGTGAGTGCAACCAGGGGTAACAGGTTGTGACTTATTACCGCTGGGACATTAGTGTTCTGTTCACGTCTTGTGTTCTGAGTGGCCACCAGTCCCCTACCATCTGTTGAGCTGGACCCAGTGAGTATTACTGAGGAGTAACTGGTTCAATAGATCAAACAGCTTTTGAGAATTTTCGGAATCGAATAACAGGGAAGGCAGGCAAAACATCACGCATTTGAGCCGTTGATATGTTTGCATGTTCTGTGCCTCCACACGCCTTCTTCTGTCTGTAGAGATTGATCCCCAGTGAGTTATATAGGTTGAAAAATGGATTCTAGGATGCAAGGTGGAGTATTCGGGTTCTCAGAGAAGAGAGGAAAATAAGCTGAACTTCTCATATCCCGAGTTCCTTTTGAGGTGTGACATCTATTTCATGTTCCGTTTGAACAAGAGGCTTTCGTATTCATGTATCTTTCAACCCTGTTATCTGTTCTTCCCTCTGCCCCCCCCCCCCCCCCCCCCCCCCCTAGCTTTTCTTTCCTGAAACTCACACTCTGTTCTTCCAAACCTCTTCCAAACCTCCAGGCTTGATGATGTCATCGGCATGGCGCCTGGAGAGCTCCACATTCTGCGATATAGGCCGATCCAAACACTTGTACAGTCGGGTGATATTATTCTTCTGTGAGAGACGGTATATCATTTCTTTGAAATGGTTGAGCCTAATGATTGCACATGCGTGAAGTTCTGAATGTATTCCTGATTTACAGATAACGATTCACTTGATGGTTCGGTGGCGAAAGCTACTGAGCGACACATGCGTGTCGAAATAAAGGTTTTGTTACGGGTGCAATGAATCGAGGTAGCGAGGATTGCACTAAGGTGTCAAACGAGTACAAAATGTGAGCGAAGGCATGAGCGAACATTTATACGCGAAACATGCAAACGGTAACGCGGTGCGTGCGAGCTAGCTGGTGCTACGCTGGCAGCGAGGCTCGGGCTAGTCCCGAAGCGTAGGCCGACACGGCCGGGCGGGCCAGCAGTGCGAGGTTTGGTGAAACAGTGCGCGCGAAGTCGGTGAAGCCCCGTTAGCAGTAACGGGCGAACAGCGGCTGCGGCTGTACGCGATGTTGCAGGGCGCGCTAAGGAATGTCGAGAAAATTCCTTACAGGTTTTTAGAAGTGCAGGATTTTAGTGTAAGAAATCGCATCCAATGGTTGATGTAAGGAAATTCCCTTTTCCTTACTTCGCGTCCCTGCCCAGCGCGTACGTCACTGTAGCACCTCAGTCAGCACCGTTACCACTCGCGACCATCGCATCATTCATCATCCCGCCCTTTTTCGCACATCGCATCCCGACCTCACGGCTCGGCTGGTAACCCGCGCTCCGGGCCTACGCTTCGACACTTTCCCAACCTCAGTCCCAGGCTCGACGCGCGACAACCACAGTCCATTACCGTTACCACTATTGTTTCGCTATATAATCCTTCGCTCATGCCTTCACTCATTGTACTTTTGCTTCGATAGTGCAATTCTCGTTCGTTCACTCAATTGCACTCGTAACACTTGGTATTCAGAGCCTACGATCTCATCTCGGACCGCATCCACACCTTCGCTTCCCACTATCTCAATTTTGGGGGGGGTAGACGTCTCTCAGCGACACAGCACCGCCGCTCGTAGTGCTCTCTCGCAAGCACGCACGGCCACGACCGAGGCTCTCGCTGAGCTTGCCCGACACCCCCGCCATGGCCGACCTCAATCTCGCCACGTTGACGCAGGAGCAACTCGATCGTCTCGTGCGACAATTGGAGGATTCGGTGCTTGAAATCGCGACGCTCACGGCGGAACGTGACTCCGCCCGTCAACAGTCAACGGTGAATGCTCCGACAACATCCCACGCACCAACCAATGTCTCTGTACATTCGGAGGAGCCGATTATCATTTCATCCGGCACACCAACGCAACACAACAGCACGGGACAGCGCTCAGGCGCAGCCAGTGACGGCGCAGCCCAACCGATGCCCGGCATGGGAGGGAACAGGAGCACGCTAAGCCCACGGGAGCCCCGAGAAGCCCGTCGGCACGTGGAGTTTGCGACGACAAGTGGTGAAAACGCCATGATGGCCCCAATGCCACTCAAGCCGCAACGCCCGCCCTGCTTCGACCCAAGCCAACGCGGCGGCCCGACAGTTCAATCGTGGGTCTTCACGATGAATGTGTTTTTCGACGCCAACTACGTCGAGTCGGACGCCGCCAAGATTCGGTATGCGGTTTCACTACTCAGGGGCCCCGCCATGGACTGGTGGCGAGTCATCGTGACGTCGCCACGCGCCTACGAGCCACCGTCGCACGAGGAAGGGCCCTCGGGTCCAGCTGTCACCTGGAGTTCGTTCTGCGAAACAGCCCAATACAGCACGTGGGATGCGTGGTGCGCAGGGCTTCGGGCGCGTTTTGAGCCGATCGCGGCTTCGATTTCGGCGCGTCAGAAACTGCGCACTTGGCGCCAGCTCGGGTCGGTTCAAGACTACACCAGCGGTTTTCTCGCACTTTGCGAACAGGTCGGCTACATGCACGAGGCGGAGCGGGTGGACCGTTACGTCGGAGGTCTGAAGCCGGATATATCGCACGAGATAATGCTACGCGGGCTATCAAATTTCAACGAAATCCTCGCGCTCGCCGAGAAAATCGATATCCTACGCCGACCGAGACCGGGGTCCTATTTCGGACATCGCCCTCGGGGACCGATCGAGCACGCCACTGTACATGCCGTCGCAACGAATGCAGCTGCCACGCCATTTAGAGGGCGCTGCTTTGCTTGCAACCGGCCGGGCCATCGCAAGAGCGAATGTCCAGAGGAGCTGAGGCGTCGAGGAGCAGAGCAGGGGAAGGAGTCTCAGAGGCAGGGAAACGCCAGCAGTCAGTAGAAGTTGGGCCAACTACTGACGAGACTGCCTGCTCGCCCAACCACACCGACCCTCACCGAGTCACAGTACCGATTCACGCCATCGATCGGGCTCGGATGAATAAGGAGGGTACAGCGACGGATTGCCCGGTACTGATCTACGGGAAAATACAGGGAGCAGCAGTGAAAATCTTCATTGATGGAGGAGCAAGTCACAGCTTAGTTAATACTGCAACCGCACGGAAATTACAGTTAACACTTACCCGATGTTTACCTGAGATAGATGCACGCTTAGTCGACGGCACGCCATTGGCCATACGAGAAAAAGTGGAGCGAGTAAAAGTCCGCTGCGGGGGAAACTTCGGTTTACACAGGAAATGCTCGCAACGACGCTGGATGGGCACGACATTTTACTGGGACGTGATTGGCTGCGACGGTACAGCCCACGGATCGACTGGACGACGGGGAGCTGCACAGTGCGAAGTAGCGGTAACTGGGTCGTCCTACCTCGCTGGCGGCCACCCGAATCTTCGACAGTCCAGGTCAACGCCATCGCGATGAAACGGGCTGTCGCTGCTGGAGCTGACGTGTACGCAGTGGATATCGCAGTAGTAGAAAAAGACGAGCAGCAGAATGATTTACAGAAACTGCTAGCAGCCGTACCGACCGAATTACAGGCACTACTGAAACGGTTCCCGGGGATATTTCCGGATGATTTACCACAGGGACTGCCACCTCAGCGAGCGCACGACCATAGGATCGAGCTAGAACCGGGGGCACAGGCAACAGTACAGCGGCAATTTCGACTGACACAGCCCGAGCTCGACGAGTTAAGGAAGCAGTTAGATTACCTGTTAGAGAAGCAGTTTATTCGACCGAGCTCGTCACCGTTCGCCGCACCCATACTGTTCACACCGAAAAAAGACGGAGGTTTTCGCATGTGCATCGACTACCGAGCGCTTAACCGAGTAACAGTCAAATCGCGATACCCCATCCCACGCGCCGACGAAATGATTGACCAACTGCGAACAGCACGTGTCTTTTCGAAAATAGATTTACGGTGAGGTTACCATCAGATTCGCGTCGAACCATCGGACTGTGCAAAAACAGCATTTAGGACTAGGTACGGGTCATTCGAGTATACAGTAATGCCCTTCGGGTTGACGAACGCGCCTGCGACTTTTCAGATGACCATGAACGAGGCATTTAGGCCACTTTTAGATAAATGCGTGATCGTTTACCTCGACGATATCCTCGTTTACAGTCGGGATAAGAGCAGCACACTTAGCAGATCTTGAAGCAGTTTTTAAGGTTTTAGAGGAACATCGGCTGCTCACCAAGGGCTCCAAGTGCGAGTTTTTTAAGGATAGGCTAGAGTTTTTAGGTCACGTCATTTCAGAGGCTGGGGTTGAGATTGAACCAAAGAAGCTGGACACAGTAAAAGCGTGGCGCCCCCTGACGAACATCACGGAACTGCAGAGTTTTTTAGGGTTTGTTAATTACGTTCGACGGTTCGTGCCCGACATGGCACGTTTAACAGCCCACTAACTGATTTACTGCGTAAGGGGGTCGCTTTTACGTGGGGGGAGAAAGAGCATGCTGCCTTCTCTGCCCTAAAAAACGTTCTCTGCTCACCACCCGTCCTACGCATCGCTGATCCCCACCGCCCTTTCGAAGTGGTTACCGACGCAAGTGACATCGCCATCGGAGCTGTATAGTTACAGGACTTCGGCAACGGCCTCCAACCCATCGCCTACGAATCACGAAAACTACATCCGCCTGAGCGAAATTACCCGATACACGACCGCGAAATGCTCGCGATCGTGCATGCATTCAAAGTTTGGCGCTGCTACTTGACTGGCGCAGACGTGACAGTACGGACAGACCACCGATCTCTACAGTACCTCCGCGCACAGCCCACCTCAACCCACGACAGATTCGATGGCTCGATTTCCTCGAGTCGAATTTTCACTATACGGTCACATACAAAAAAGGAGCATCGAATATCGCCGACGCACTGACCCGCCCCACTGCCCAGATCCACGCGATACTACTCGCCCAGACCAGCCCACTGCTTACCGGCCTATTACCCACGGATATCAAACAGACCCGTTCTTCACAGGAGGCAACTCACAGCAATTCGCAGCGGCAAAAGGAGTCTATTACGTAAAAAAACCGAAACCGACCGCATCTGGATACCGGGATACACGTTACTGCGGGAACTACTGTTACAGGAAGCACACGACGGAGTTACCTCGGGACATTTCGGGGTAGAAAAAACACGGCAGCAGCTGCAGCGGTACTACTACTGGCCAGAAATGTTGACTGATGTGCAACGACACGTGGCATCGTGTCCCACTTGCCAGCTCATGAAGTCAAGCAGGAAGCGACAGCGGGGCAATTACAACCCATCCCGCCTCCAGAGCGTGCTTGGCAGCAGGTGACGATGGATTTCGTCACGGGGTTACCAGCTGGGGCGAGTGGGAATGACGCGATCCTGGTCGTCGTCGATCGACTAACGAAAATGGCTCATTCGCAGCATGCAGGAAATCCATCACAGCCGAAGAAACCGCCCGACTATTCATCTCCACCGTCGTACGACTGCACGGGATACCCGCGTCGATCATCAGCGACAGGGACACGAAATTCACCAGCAACTTCTGGCGGAACCTGTGGGCAGCAGTTCGGCACGCGCTTACAGTTCAGTTCATCCTATCACCCCGAAACCGACGGACAGACGGAACGGACAAATCAGACCATGGAGCAGCTGATTCGAGCCACGTGCGACGACCCGAATACGTGGGAACAGCAGCTGCCACTCATCGAGTTCGCATACAATAACGCACCATCAGCCACGACGCAACAGTCGCCGTTTTATTTAAATTACGGACAGGACCCAACAGTACCCATGACACCGAATCCCGACAAACCCCGTCCCACGAGCACACACA